>RDPX01000240.1:189385-224402 GCA_003991215.1 Morbakka virulenta
ACCACACATAATTTATCATTTGCAGTTTCCTACTCAATCTCATTTTCTTCCTTCCAGTAATTTTTAAGGATATGCCTTACCTCGACAAATCTTGCCTAAAACATTTCATAATGATCGTTTCTCATGACTCCTTTCACTAAATTTTACTAACTTGTTTTTCATTCGTCTTATTCTACTTTAAACTTTGGCTGTCATCAAGCCATTACATATTTCTCTTTTACAAAAAATACTTTACTTTCAGTTTATACCGGAGAGTTAGTAGCTTCCAGTACCTTTCCACTGCTACCTTTCCAAGACTGAATGGTTCGTTTACTGACAATTAACTGACTTACGTAGATCCACTGCAAACAGGACAATCCAAAATTCACTTTGTGTTCTACAAATACAAATCTAGGAATGAAAACACCATTATTGAGTCTTAAGATGAAGCTAACATGGACACCGAAATTTAGGGTCAAGAGCCTCTACCAAGTATTCCACAGCATCTAGGAAAAAAAGGGAAGGTCGGTATCAATCCACCGCATATCTTTCCTTCTTTGAATCAATATGGCTCCAAGACAGTTCCTTTCTTAAAATTTACTGACAGAGACCTAGGTCTTAAATGGTTTACATCTTGCCTTACTGTTTTAAAAACGAATGATATATTAACCAGATGATATATTAGTAACTTATTATAGTTTTATTGTTATGATTGGTCGAACAGAATTGCTTTTACTCTGCCACAATACCTGGATGTTAAGAAGAGAATTGAGCCATCAGAAATTTAAGTAATCTTAGACTACTAGCTTTGTCTAATAGAACATGACTGACTGTTGTTGTTACGGCATTGTTAGAGTAGTCTTTTAAATAAGAACAGCGAATAAAATAGTCACACCTTTCCTCCAGTGTAGATTACAGTTACGTGGTTTGGCCACTCAGACGATATTTGCCTAAGGAAGGCATCTTTTCTGCTTTGCTGGTGCAAAAATTTCCTTTTAATCATCGTTATTCGATAAGAGTTTATGATGAAGTAAATGGTGACCTTCCTTGTCAATGAGTTGAATTAAAAAAAACTGATCAATGCGATCATTTTATCGTTGATTTTTTTCTAACAGTGCTTCCCTGAGAACATGTGGTGTAAGTTACAATACACAAACATGCTAGACAAAGTTCCAATTAGAATTGGGAGGAATAATTTTTCAATCCCAATAAGGATTTTTTACCTTCTTGAAGTGATAATTTGGTTTTAAAGTTTGGTTTAGAGAATATTTTATTCAATTGTTAAAAAATTATTGCAGGGAACACCTAAAGCTTGAGGCATTGGGTACGAATATCCTTCTCTACCCAGTAAAGAAAAGGCAAGACAAGAACTCTCTTATGGAGTACCCATTAAACCTTGATATAAGAAATAAAGGTAACAAAGGTATTAATGAAATTTAGGATTTTACAGTCATGGTTTCTTTCTTCTCACTTACTTTTCTATTCCTCCACCTTTTTTAGGTGCCTTTTTCCACCCACTAAAAACAGCTTTTGGAAAGCTACTATAACATTACCAAAGGAACATTTATTGGAACTGGATCGCTATTAAATATACTAACATAGGATTTGGTCCTGGCTTCCTTCTCTAAATTTAGTCGATAAAAACAGGAACAAGTGAAATGGTCTCCCACTAATAACGAAAGAAAAACTTTGGTGCAGAAAATGCTAATTTCGCTGAAAGAAATCGATCAAATAATTAATGTGGAGAAAATGATGATTTCGTGAACTGCACGCAACTATTGAGATGAAAGTTAAAAAAACATTAATGGTAACCCCTTATGACAACACACGGCGTCTCATCATCATCATCATCATCATCATCATCATCATCATCATCATCATCATCATATTCGGTTTAACGTCCGTTTTACATGCTAGCATGTGTTGGACGAAAACTGATGATAAAAAAGAGCAAATTATTGAGGTAAATTTCAAAACAAACTCGCTTGTTAGTTGGCAACATCAATGCGAAGCTTTGAAAGAAAAATATGCTACTCCTGGGATAGTTGAAGGTCAACCGCCAACAATTTCTAAATTTAGTTTTTTTATCACAGGACATAATGATGACTAGCAAAAACCAGTGATTTCGCAAAATGTTTTTTCTGACAACTGAGGGCCTCCAAAATTCTCGTTATTTACGTCTCAAATGTGTTTCAATTACACTCTGAACAAAACAAAATATGCCTCGGTGACGACCTCTTAACACCTCTAGGGCAATGAAAAGACGCTTGATTTGCTTTTTAACCACCAACTAAACTGTTCTTTTAAAGCTTTACTTGATGGCATGCATGAAAATGTTTTGAAATTAAAAGACCAGAACAAGCACTTCCAAATCGGTAGGGATTGGGTTTGAAAGGGATAATCCTAGAAAAGAACAGGAATGGCTTGGCAAGAAATGTGTTTCAACACGTCGTTAAGTATTACAAAAAGATAAAGCCATTAGCATCTACATGAGAAACTTTACATATCACTTACTGACAATGCTATTAGACTTGTTGGACAAGAGTTTTCGTTTTACTCCTGGCCCTGTTAGTTGCGACTGTTAAACAAAGGGGAAATCTCGAAAAAAGGTGTAACAGAAAGCAAGAATGGCAAAATATGCTTAACGATCTTTACCACACCTTAGTGAAGAAAAATTTTCTTTTCTTGGTCCTAGCCTGTCCTGAGATGGAAATTACGATGCAATTGCCTCCTTATCAAATCCGGGTAGGAAATAAACAATTAAGCGTCAGCACAAAACTCATCAAATATAAAAATAATCACTTCAGTCAGAACTGACATTTTTCAAGTGATCATCCGCTAAGCTACCAAGATTATTTTCCGTTGTTTGTCTGATGATCATGAAATACGTAAAACGTTTAGTTGCACAAATAATGCCAACCTTACCTCACCTTTGCTTTTACAAATTTTGAGCACTGTCTATATAAAAACAATGTTTGCATAAAATACAGCCTAACTTCTCACAGTAAATGCAGCTTACCTGTACTTTATGTATAGTTTTTAAAATTCATCCGACTTCACGAAGTCGTGTTTTTTTAATGGATTATCCGTATCTGTGATATTTCATAATATGGGTCCAAGACTTAAGTAACATGCGAGGAATTCCAGTCTTAACGGTAATCATCCGGTCGGACTAAATCAGAGGGAATGGTTGGCAAGCGGTTCAATGTTATCCTAACATACCCAGTTACGTCTCGTAAATATCCCATGGTTTCCAGTGATTAAATGTGGGTTGCAATTCTGGAAAAATTCGTGTTTTGGGCCTATCGACTGATTGTAACTGTTGGCAAATCCACGAAGGCAAATGGGCACGACTGTGAAATGCGGTGTCAATTCATGCCACAATTCGTGTTTAAAAGAAACAAGGTGGTCAACTCTAGACATGGACTAAATGGTTAAGCGTAGACTTCAAGTTGGGCTGCCGTGTAAGGCTAAGGATAAGTACACTTTTACCGTTATGGATTAATACTTACTCTATCTTTGGAAGAAGTATCAAGAAATGACAGACAGGCTGCAAGTCGAAAGTGCCAAAATAGGATTGAGAAGAAACGAAGGTAAATGCTAGGTGTTGAACATAAGTAGCTATCAGGTAGCACAGGTAACTGTAAGAGGGGACGCGCTTGAGACAGTACAAAAGTTCCCATACCTTGTAAGCTATGTTACAGACTCTGGTGAGGCGGAAACAGACATGACCAATAGGTTAGGCAGAGCTGGAGCAGCTTTCCGATCAATGCTACACACATGGAGGACTCGACATATAAACTTAAAAACTAAGATCCAGTTATATATGGCAATAGTCATCTCTACAGCCTTATGCGCAAGCAAGGCCTGGATAAACGCAAAGAAACTGGAAAGGAAGTTGGACCCTTCCCATCAGCGACCTCTGTGAAAAATGTTAGGTATCACATGGCAGGGCAGGATAATGAACAAAGAAATCTTAAGACAAATGGGACAGAGAGAATTACACAACATCGTTGAGGAGGGGAGATGGAAACTCGCAGATTATGTGTTGCGACTACCCCGTTGGCAGACCTGCTAAACACGCTTTATACTGGAAACCTGTAGCTGGAAAAAGGAAGCATGGCAGACTTGCACGGACGTGGCAGGCAACTTTCCGAGAAAATCTAACGGCTAGAGGATTGTCCCTCCAAAATGCTTAAGCACTGGCCGAGGATCGAGCCCGATAAAGGGTAATAGCCAGTGCAAGGTCTACAGTTCTATCATCTGTCAGGTAGTCAAGTTGGTACTCAAGTACTCAATGCAAACGAGCATAAGGATTGGGAGTATTACCCAATGTACTTAACAACAGTTAAAAAAGCAGCATAACTGATAACAGTATGTAGCACATGTAAGTCAAAAATGTCGAATTGATCCACTTAAATCCAAAGTACCAATGAGCAAGGACACCACTGCGTAGCGAACAAACTGTCTTGATTTGTAACTTGGTGCCGATCGGAAAAGGCGACTCGGACTCATCTACNATTTTGAGCACTGTCTATATAAAAACAATGTTTGCATAAAATACAGCCTAACTTCTCACAGTAAATGCAGCTTACCTGTACTTTATGTATAGTTTTTAAAATTCATCCGACTTCACGAAGTCGTGTTTTTTTAATGGATTATCCGTATCTGTGATATTTCATAATATGGGTCCAAGACTTAAGTAACATGCGAGGAATTCCAGTCTTAACGGTAATCATCCGGTCGGACTAAATCAGAGGGAATGGTTGGCAAGCGGTTCAATGTTATCCTAACATACCCAGTTACGTCTCGTAAATATCCCATGGTTTCCAGTGATTAAATGTGGGTTGCAATTCTGGAAAAATTCGTGTTTTGGGCCTATCGACTGATTGTAACTGTTGGCAAATCCACGAAGGCAAATGGGCACGACTGTGAAATGCGGTGTCAATTCATGCCACAATTCGTGTTTAAAAGAAACAAGGTGGTCAACTCTAGACATGGACTAAATGGTTAAGCGTAGACTTCAAGTTGGGCTGCCGTGTAAGGCTAAGGATAAGTACACTTTTACCGTTATGGATTAATACTTACTCTATCTTTGGAAGAAGTATCAAGAAATGACAGACAGGCTGCAAGTCGAAAGTGCCAAAATAGGATTGAGAAGAAACGAAGGTAAATGCTAGGTGTTGAACATAAGTAGCTATCAGGTAGCACAGGTAACTGTAAGAGGGGACGCGCTTGAGACAGTACAAAAGTTCCCATACCTTGTAAGCTATGTTACAGACTCTGGTGAGGCGGAAACAGACATGACCAATAGGTTAGGCAGAGCTGGAGCAGCTTTCCGATCAATGCTACACACATGGAGGACTCGACATATAAACTTAAAAACTAAGATCCAGTTATATATGGCAATAGTCATCTCTACAGCCTTATGCGCAAGCAAGTTGGACCCTTCCCATCAGCGTACTCTGTGAAAAATTTTAGGTATCACATGGCAGGGCAGGATAATGAACAAAGAAATCTTAAGACAAATGGGACAGAGAGAATTACACAACATCGTTGAGGAGGGGAGATGGAAACTCGCAGATTATGTGTTGCGACTACCCCGTTGGCAGACCTGCTAAACACGCTTTATACTGGAAACCTGTAGCTGGAAAAAGGAAGCATGGCAGACTTGCACGGACGTGGCAGGCAACTTTCCGAGAAAATCTAACGGCTAGAGGATTGTCCCTCCAAAATGCTTAAGCACTGGCCGAGGATCGAGCCCGATAAAGGGTAATAGCCAGTGCAAGGTCTACAGTTCTATCATCTGTCAGGTAGTCAAGTTGGTACTCAAGTACTCAATGCAAACGAGCATAAGGATTGGGAGTATTACCCAATGTACTTAACAACAGTTAAAAAAGCAGCATAACTGATAACAGTATGTAGCACATGTAAGTCAAAAATGTCGAATTGATCCACTTAAATCCAAAGTACCAATGAGCAAGGACACCACTGCGTAGCGAACAAACTGTCTTGATTTGTAACTTGGTGCCGATCGGAAAAGGCGACTCGGACTCATCTACAAGATTCACAATACTCCCTGGCTCTCCTCTGCTTTCTGCCAGTGACCCTGAGTCATGCAAAGTACTTGTATCAAGTGAACTTGCCGACGTCGATGTATCAACAACAGTCGAGCTAACAAGTATGCTCGAAACCATTCTGGACATGCTACCTGGGGCTGGACATTTTTTACAAGTTAAAGACCCCCCATTTAATCTTGATCATGATCATTTCGCAGATAAAAGCCAACAAAAGTCAAGGATGAAATAAAAACCCGAATCAATTGGGCAATTGAAATGTATGACCCATTAACATCGAAACTGGAAATTTAAAGTAATCAGACTTTCTTACCAGCTCTGATGAAAGTCTGCAGACTGAACTTTAAGAATGATCTACACACACAGGAAGCTAAAAGTTCAGCTACTTCTGGCATGTGCTACACTAAACTCAAAAGATAAACAACACTGGAAACCGCTCCTAAACTTGAAGCATAGATTCAACGAGAGAAAAAGAATGGTATAGAGATCTTCAACAATGTAAAGAAGCCAGTATTTTATTCTGACTGGGTGAAGATCAAGTGAGGTTCTTACAAATTGTATAACTACATTTAAAAAGTTTACCCTGACAACTTGTAACATTATAAAGGACTTATAAAATGAAATACACATGCTACATGACATCTTATATATTTTATATACGTATTAATGAAAAAATAAACATCTGAGGATTAAAATAATGGTATATCTTTTCAAAACAACAATTTACACTAGACGTGTCACTACTTCTTTTGTTTTGTAAAAAAAAATTAAAGCCCTTAATTAAGCAAAAATTGTATTCCAATTTTCCAGGACTTTTTTTAGTGAAGGGGGATCTATGTAAATTCATAGACATTTCTAAGTAAAAAATATATATTTTCATTCATTTGTTAGTCCTATTGTGAAAATTTACTACTGTTACTCTTAACAAGCTAGATATTGCCACTGATGCTTAAAAAATACTAACTAACACTTGGTTAAAAATAACATTCATATTAGGAGTTTTGGCAGTTGCATGTCATTTTTTTTTATTTAAAAAAAGTTCTACAGAGTTTGTTGGGTTTTTTTAGGTTTTAATGCCATTTCTCCCAGGTTACTGGGGCTCAGACGGTGCCCTTCACAGGACTTCCGTTTTGGCAGTGAGGAATTTCTTGGCCGGATTAAACTATAGCGTAAAATAGGAAATATAATGGTAACTGTTTAAGTCAATTAATCTATTATAAGTTCATTCTTTTTTAATATTTTAGTTAAGAAAAAGTCTACAAAACAGCAAGTTCACAACATTTACATTGTGGGCATTATTAACCTACTTCTAAATAAGCATTTTATATGCACTCATGAAGAGTAAGCTGCACGTATTTCAAATGAACTCAAATCTTAGCTTTAACAATTAAGATGCCAGTTTTAGGTGATAGTTCTTACTCTGCGTTTTCTTTTCTGTAACTTAAAGCTATTACCTTAAAACTGGCAAATTGAAAACATATTTGAAAATGATAAAAATGAATCAAAATCTATTAGTTGCTACATTGTTGGTTAGTACCTGGATTCGACTAAGGGTTCAAGTTTTCACTTGTTAAATTAAAACTCAATCATCTGAAATAGTAAATTGACCAGAAATATTAACCAGCACCCTAGCTTTACTGATTTTGTTTTCTTAATGAATTCCATTGTTATCAACACTTGTTCTAATATAGAAAAATATACGTATACAATTAGCTAAGTATGTTTACTTACTTCATACTCAAATACAGCAAGTAACTTGTAGCAAACACCTCTAGGTCTTAACAATATTCAACATTATATGTGATACCACTTTTCCATGCCCTAGAAAAACACTTAACCTAGTACCTATGAAGTGACAATTTTTACATTCTAGAAAAACAGTTCTTGTTGTGTATACTACATTGACAAAAATCTTTTTCTACTATAAGCATAATGTTACATTAGCCTGGTACTTGAATAGTATGCTGAACATTCCAATACACTAATAAAAATGTCTGCTGCCAAAATTGTGTATAGAGAACTAAGCTATCACAAAGCAATATCTCTGTGCCCCTTAAAAAAGAAAAATCTTTTCAGAAGCTTAAATTTTCAAGATGTTATCTAGAGTATAACGTTATTCACTTTTGAAATAAGAAAGCACTTTTTCAAGATTTTAAAATTTGCCATTCTTTTATCAAGAAACTGTTATGGGTCAAAGTATAACCAGAAGATTAGATAGGTTTTTTCTCTACTTCGAAAAAAAATGTCATGATTTTTTTCTTCATCCATTACATTAAAAACATCTGTTTAAAACAGAAATCTGTTAGATTTTCAAAGGACATCTCATGGTTCACTGATATTAAGTAACCTACAAGTAGGGAAAGGTAGATTCATATTGCATCACTTAAGTGTCATACTTTTAAAAGAAAATGTGAATGCCTTTTACAAAAATATCAAATTTTCAAAGTTAGTTTGAATAACGCTCCACAAAAGCCACCCTTCACCTCCCCGTGGTGTGGAGTGGGCAACGGTTCGCTGGCTAACGAAGGCTCTGGTTGCAACCAGGATAGGCCCAGCAAGCCACTGATGAAGAAAATATCGCTACAAATACTCGAAGGGAAAAAATAAACGGACTGACCCACAGGAAAATGACCCGGAAACGAAACGGACTGCGTAATGGGATTATTAACATTGGCACCATAAACAGTAAAGAAGAGGAGGTTGTTATGAAGATAAAACGAAGGAACTTGCATCTAGTTGGGCTATCAGAAACCAGGGAGAAACAAAATAGACGAGCAACATTGCATGGTAATTACATCTTCGTAGGAAGTGGTGAATCTTCAGGAAGACATGGGGTAGCGATTGTTGTATGTGAGCAACTTGGAAAATACATCACAAAAATTGACCAAATATCCAACAGACTATTAAAGATCAGCATCAAAACAAGCACACAGAAACTGGGAATCATAAAAGTTTACGCTCCACAGCAAGGTAGACCAAGAGAAGAGATAGAACGATTTTATGAACTATTACAGGACACAATAGACAGTTGTAACGCTGATGAGGAGATAAAAGTAATGGGGGATATGAATACGCATGTAGGAACTAACAGAGGGGGATACGAACATTGCATAGGGCATTTTGGAATAGGGGAACAAAATGAAGAAGGATCCAACCTACTTGATTTCTGCAGCAATAACAACTTGAAAATTATGAACACCTATTTCAAGCACTAAAACAGACACAAATACACCTGGTACGGATGGAACAGTGAACAACAAACTTATACGAGGAAGACCATGATAGACCTTTTCTTAACAACAACTCATACATCTGTTAACGATGTCAAGGCAATACCATCAGAATCTATGGATGCAGACCATCGGCTTGTGATCTTGAAAACCAGAATACACCCATTGAAAGTAAGACCAATACTCAAAGTGAAACAGATAAACCATAGAGAGATGTGCGTTCAGGAGAATCAGAGAAAGGTTTTGGAAACACTTGAAAATGCTTCAGCAGAACCCTCACATGGACAAGGGGATGTAGAAACAGAATGGACAAACATTGTTACTAACATCAATTTGGCTATCAAAAACTCAATTGGTTATAGATACAGAAGCTTGTCCAAAAAGAGAAGAACATCATGGTGGAATGAAGAAGTAGCTGAAGCAGTTAAGACCAAATTCAGGACATTTAGAGAGTGGATGAAACACCGGACGCCAGAACATAGAGAGAAATACACTGTTGCCAGGAACAGATGTATTTCGATCAAAAGAGAAGCAAAGGGTGAAGCCTGGGAGAATCTCTGTTCGGATATCGAACAAGATCTCCAGGGGAACAAAAAACTCGTATACCACTTAGCAAAGACATACAGAAAAGGTAACAATGAAAAGGTATACAATATAAAAGACCCAGACAATAATGAACTACTGACAGTACAAGCGGACAGACGCCACGTGGATGAAGTATTACTGCAATCCGCTCAACCCCAGTGGAAACATGCAAGTACTTAATGGCAGGACAGAATGGTACACTACTAAAGTAGCAGACGAAGGAATTAGAAACACCATTGAGGAAATAGAGGTTGAGGAAGCACTACAATCAGCCAAGAATGACAAAGCCTCTGGGACAGACCTTCTAACCAATGACCTTTACAAATGGGGAACACCACTAACAACCGCAAGCCTCACTAAAATCTTCAAACTGGCTAGCGGGAAGGTCCAAGCCGAACGGGGAAAGGCCATCATTTGTTCAATATACAAAAACAAAGGTGACAAGCAGAAATGTGAAAACTACAGAGGAGTGTCGTTGTTAAACCATGTGACTAAGTTGTACGAGACTATTCTGGAAAGAAGAGTCAGGTCGATTGTGGAAGACAAGCTTGGACCATGGCAACATGGGTTCCGGCAAGGAAGAAGCACTGCCGATATGATTTTTACCCTCAGACGAATCAGATAAACACTGGGAATTCAATAGACCACTCTTCATTGCATTCTTGGACCTCGAGAAAGCATTTGATAGAGTGCCTAAAGACGCTCTTTGGGAAGCCATGGGACAGTATGGTCTACCAACACATCTGCTCAGAGCTATCACCAGCCTATATGAGCATAACCAGAACAGGGTAGCCACTGTTAGTGATGAAGAACTGTGGTTCGACACTAAAGGATAAGGATGTACCTAAAAAGGCCAAGAAAATTATACACACTGGAATCCTGCAACCTATACTTCTAGTCGGTGCAGAAACACGGACCATTACAAAGAGAAACATGTCGAGAATTACAGCAGCAGACATGGGCGTGGTACGTCTTATCCATGGAGTAACTCGTAGAGACAGGAAACGTAACGAAGATCTCTGTAAGGATCTGAAAATACCAATTCTATCTGACAGAATCAAATCTATGCAACTCAAATGGTATGGCCATGTGATGAGAAGAGAGTCTGACTATGTATCACGACAGGCCATGCGATACACTATAGACGCTGTTAGACCTGCGGGCAGACCTCTTAAAGGGTGGCACCAATATATAGATGACTACCTGGATGAGAAAGAGACTTCCCTCGACGAGGTCAACGAGCAGCAGATGTATTCCAACAGAGTTCTGTGGCGAAAGATGTTGAACTTCCCTGACTGACGAGCAAACTGCTCACCAAGAGTTTGGTACGAAAGGTACGAAAGTTTGAACAACAGGATAACAGATACAGTCACATCTAAAATCCAAGCTAATGAAACATTAAAACTATGAAATCCTTTTAATGCAACCCTGTTATATAATGACTCATAGCAGACCACTTATTATTCAGCATTTTTTTCTGTTATAAGGTTTACTTGAGCTATCTGATTACCAGTTTCTTGAGAAACCAGGTTGTCATTGAAAGTCCAATACAACATACAAATGAAATCTTGTCAAATATCAAGGCTATTTTTCTTAGTGATGTTTATTTATAACTGGGTTATTATAGTAAGTGTAGTATAAATGTTGTATGTATCTAACAGGTACTCCAAACGTTTACTTTATTAACAATGTCATGAATTGGACATGTGTCTTGGATTTTCATGGTTATTTAACTTTTTATGGCATGGTAATTGACAACGTTCCAGTTAGCTTATACTGGAGTTAATTTCTGCAGATATGTAGAGTTAATGCAAGTTTGAAAAAACTGAATTCAGCACCTCTCAATGCTCATGGTTTGGAAAATGAAATAAAACTAGAATACATGGCTTTAGCCATGAAAAAATACAAGGTTGGCTACAACAGGTAAAAATCAAAGAGGAGAGGTAAGGTAACATGAATGGAAATAGATTGATATGTTTAAAGGCAAGTAATGCATACTATGGAAATGGATTTATTGCTTCAAAAACTGTGAGAGATTACATTCACAAATATTGGAAAGTCAGTGGAAGAGTAACTGTTCTGCAGTATACAGTAAAGGATAAAAAAAAGAAATGGGATAATAGTAACAATACAAAAGCACCTCATACACAGGCAATAAAAGATTATTCCTCTGAACTTGATAAACTTTATGACATGTATAATAAAGTAGTTCTGAACTTTAAAAATTTATCCCCATCTGTAAAGCTAATAGCAGAAATGATGAAATTTGTCCAACAGGAGAACCTTAAAGCTGTCTTCCCATATCTAGATAACATCACCATTTGCGGTAAAGATCAAGAGGACCATGTTGCTAATCGAAAATTGTTTCTTGAGGCTGCTCAGCGAAAGAACATTACGTACAACAATGATAAAAGTTTTTTTTCAACCCGATGTCTACCTATTCTTGGATATGTTATTGAGGATGCCACTATCCGTCACGATCCTGAACGCCTCAGACCATTGCGTGAGCTTCCTGTACCACACGACTCAAGACCTTAAACAGGTGCTTGGGACTATTTTCATACTACTGACAATGGATCCCCGCCTATTCTGACTGCATCAAGCCCATAACTTCCTGCAAGTCCTTCCCGTTAAGCCTGCAGGCAGTAGAAGCGTTCGAAAGCATAAAGAGCACTATAGAAGAAGCTGTAATTACATCTATCAATGAGGATCTTCCCTTTGAGGTAGAAACAGATGCCTCGGATGTCGCCCTGGCTGCCACGCTTAGCCAGCAAGGTCGTCCAGTAGCCTTTTTTTCAAGAACTCTTCAAGGCAGCGAGTTCAAGCATGCAGCTGTAGAGAAAGAGGCACAAGCTATTGTAGAGTGCGTACGACATTTGAGGCACTTCCTCACTGGAAGTCATTTCACGCTAAAGACTAATCAAAAGTCAGTGTCTTATATGTTTGACAAGCAGCACAAGGGCAAGATTAAGAATGGTAAAATCATGAGATGGAAACTTGAACTTTCATGGTATAGCTTCGACAAAGTCTACCGTCCAGGAAACGATAACATTTCTGCTGACACTTTATCTAGAGCTACATGTGCTGCCTCTCAGTCTCAGGAATCTGCACTACGGAACCTACATGATGCCCTCTGCCACCCAGGCATCACCAGAATGTGGCACTTTGTTCGATCAAAGAATCTTCCATACTCCGTTGAGGAAGTAAAGCAAATCACTAATTCCCGTGCAATCTGCAATGAATACAAGCCTCAGTTTCACTTTTCTCCATTTTCGGAATGCCAGCATATGTTCACTCAGATCGTGGTTCAGCCTTCATGAGTCGGGAGCTACAAACCTTCCTGATGGAGAAAGGAATTGCCACCAGCCGAACTACCAGTTATAATCCTACGGGAAATGGCCAAATCGAAAGGTACAATGGGACTGTTTGGCAGGCAATAACTACATGTCTGAAGTCTAGAAGTCTACCCATAAAGCACTGGCAAGATGTCCTCTCAGATGTTCTTCACTCAATCCCCTCACTGTGTGGAAAACCAATGAAACCCCTCATGATCGTTTCCTTGGTTTCCCAAGAAAATCTTCTTCTGGCACTTCTGTACCCTCATGGTTAACATCTCCTGGGCCTATATTCCTTAAACTGCACGTCCACTCAAGTAAGTTTGAGCCCTTGGTAGAAGAAGTAGAACTCCTCCAAGCCAACCCTCACTACGCTTATGTTCGGTACCCTAGCAAAGTGACACAATCAGCAGAGACAGTCACTTAACACAAGACCCGCCTCTGACAGAGTCAGGAGCTAATGACGATGTGCTTCCTTCAACTCCTACAACAAGCTCACCAGGCAACCTGGTTGACCCCCAACCCTTGCGTCGTTCCCAGCGTGTCCATCGTCCAGTGGATAGACTCAACCTTTGAAGAATGGGGTGAATGTTATGAACTATGATTATTATGAACTATTATTTATTTATTTATTATTTAACTACTATTTATTGTTATGAACTATTGTTATGAACTATGATTTATTATGAACTATGATTCGCCAAGAACTCTGAACTTGTAATTTAGTCCGTTGGGCTTCCTGTTGTGACTTGTATTTAGGTCAGCGGTTTCACCGTATCAACCGCCATTTTGTAAACTCGTGATGTAGCATCCATTGATACCTCAGTAAAGCCTAGCTTTACTGTAATCTCTGTGTCCTTATTAATTACAAAGTGCCAAAATAGTTAAAGGAATTTCTGAAACTAAAATGACAGTACAATGTTTGAAGCTATGAGGATACAAAATAAACATGAGGCAACATACAATTAAATTTTGATGAACAAAACAGAACAGTAACCAATAGAAGCAGGGCCCACGCTACCGGGGGGGGCCGAGGGGGCCATGGCCCCCTCACTTTTTTGCAAAGCAAAAGTGTTAAAAGTGTTAATTGCTTAATGCGCTTCATCAATATGCAACACGCGTGTCAGATAGTTTGTTTGCTTTAGTTGATTGTTTTGAAAATGAACTCATAGTGCGCATGGATGTATTTCACATCCAAATTTACGAAATTTTGAAAAACAAATATAGTGTTGTTGTGTGTATCGAGTTAACATGGCGTCTAATCGTAAAATCACAGATATCTTCAAAGTAGCTCAGAAAAAAGACAAGTCATCATCTGATGTATCCAGTGTATCTACAACGTCGACAAGCACGGCTGAACCTGAAGAAGTTCCATCGTCATCGGCTGCATCTACAGTGCTCCCATATCGACCACCAAAAAGTTTCACCTTTCCAAAGACAAAAATCGGAGATAGAAGTCGCTCCTGTCAGTACCAATGGTTTGATCAATTCTCTTGGCTACATTATGACACAAGGTACATTTATGATTAATTTTATAAAAGCAGCTTCGTATTGAGTTACACATCACAGTTACCAAAACCAGTCAATATTATCATCGTGAAATGTCTAGGGGGTATGAAATGAGCGCCATGACGATTCACTTTCTACATCGTTGGTTTCTTCGACGTTTGAAGATTATATGTTCTTTTTTATTGTTGTAGGTCAGACCGTGTCTTCTGCAGTTACTGTACGAAACAAAGCAAAAATCAAGCTTTACTTAGTGAGAGGAACAAAGAACAGGCGTACATTAGCATCGGTTTCAATTCGTGGAAGAAGGCGCCGAAATGTTTTGAAACCCATCAAATGACAAACTGTCACAAAGCAGCTGCTGCATTGGAAACAGTGGTACCTCAATGTGGGAATGTGGCCGAGCTAACCAACAAGAGCATCGCGGATTCTCGTCAACTAGAGCGGAAGTATTTGATCGATGTCATAAGATGTCTCCAATATTTGGCAAGACAAGGCATTGCTATTCAAGGGAATCCAGGGAATGACAACTTCACCCAATTGCTCTTATTGCTTGGGACAAAAGATCCTGGGATTAAAGCAAAACTCGATAAAAGTAGAATGAAATACACGCACAATGAAATACAGAATGAACTTTTAGATCTGATGGCGCAGCATGTTGCTAGACAGAAACTCCATGAGATCAGAGAAAGGCACGTTTTTGCTATAATGGCAGATGAGTATACGGACATAGGCAACCTTGAGCAGCTGTCCATGTGCTTTAGAACAGTGGATGACGATTTGGTCATCAGTGAAGATTTTCTCGGCTTTTACGAACTGAACGATATCCGTAGTGATACAATAGTGAATGCTATCAAAGACGTTTTGCTACGATCAAACTTGTCCTTAGAAAATTGTAGGGGACAAACCTACGACGGTGCGAGCAACATGATGGGTAAACGGTCAGGAGTTGCAACTCAGATCCAGGAAATCCAACCTAAAGCTATTGTTACCCATTGTCATGGTCATACATTGAGTTTGGCAGTCAAAGATCTGACATCATCTTGTGAAGTTCTGTCAAACACGATGGGTACTGTGGGAGAAATTTGCGTGCTTGTAAAGTACTCACCGAAAAGAGAAAAGATTTTGGGATCCCTGGATGAAATGATCGAGGATGGTGCGACTGCAGAGAATGGAGAGAAAGAAAAGCCTGTGTCCTTGAATAAACTTTCAACCACAAGGTGGACAGTGAGAGCTTCTTGTTTCAAAAAAATCATTCAGAAGTACGGAACTTTGCAACAGCTTTGGGCGACTTGCCTGAGTGAAAAGCTTGATGCCGAAACTCGTGCTCGTATCATTGGATGCCAGTCTCAAATGGAATCATTTTCCTTCTTTTTTGGCCTCTTGCTAAGTCATAGGTTGTATAGTTTGACAGATAACCTATCAAAAACTTTGCAAGAAGAGAAGATGTCAGCTATAAATGGTCAAAGAAATGCCGATTTAACTGTCAAAACCTTAAAAGGTATGAGGACATCTCAAGATTTCAACCTCTTCTTCGAAACTGTAAAGCTGAAGGCGAGTAAGTTGGATGTAGAAGAACCATCTTTACCGAGGAAACGCCGCAGACCGAAGTATTCGCTAATGCAATTTTTGGATGGTTATGAAGATTCCTCTCGGAATACGAAGGAATATCACCCTGAATCAGCAGTTGATCACTACCGTATTATCTACTTTGATGCAATTGATACTGTGGTTAAAGCAATAACCGATCGTTTCGAGCAACCGAGTTATCAATTCTTTTCAAATATCGAGCAGCTAATGATAAAAGCCATCAAGTCAGAGTCGTATGAAGCGGAGCTGAAGAAGTTGGAAAATTATAGAGATGATCTTGATCTCTCTGCTTTACCGGCTGAGCTTCAAATTCTCAGAACCATCTGTGCTGATGAGGATGTCTCTCACTTTAAAGAAATAAAGATGAAACTTGCATCTCAACCAAGAGAACACAGAGGACTTATCAGCAACGTAATGAAGTTAACTAAGCTCGTTCTCGTAAGCGCAGCTACAAGTGCCACACCAGAAAGATCGTTTTCTCTAGCTCGTAGGCTTAAAACATGGATTAGATCAAGTATATTACAAAAGCGATTCAACTCTTTGGCACTACTATCTTGCCACAAGGAACTTTGTGACAAACTCTCACTAATCGAGGTTGCTAATGAGTTTGTTGATTCTAAAGCAAATAGGAAAAATATATTTGGAAAATTTGATAAAAACGACTTGTAAATTTAACAGGATTATATACTTACTTATACTTATATACTTATGCATGGATATAGTGGTATTTCTGTAGTTTTAATTTGTCTTTCACTATTAAAAGTAACCTTTAAAACATGAAAAAGAGTTCATTTTTAGCCCTTCTAGACACCCTGATTTTCAAAAATTTTCTGGCACGTCGGCCCCAACCATGGTGGGGCCTCCTTAGATAGTAACTCGTGTGGCCCCTCCACTTTTCAAATCGTTGCGTGGGCCCTGAGAAGAGAAATACAACACAATGTGAAAAATCATTTTAAAGCTGAATTGTATGATCCATATCAGCAAAACTTTATTAAAATTAAACATATCTTAAACAAACCTTTGATTGATCCTATAAGCACTAAAGAAGTAAAATCTAAAGTCCCAATGATGAATAAAATAAAGCTGCATGTTATGACAGTTCTGAGCAAGATGTTAAACGGCACCCTGGGATTCCTTTGTGCAAGCTTAGTACCCCACTACCTCCCCATGCAAGGGCTATGATGATGCTGTTGGCAGCAGGGCATTTGCTGTTGGAAAGGGCTATAATGATCCAATCCCTAGATCGCTTTTTAAATTTTTATGTCTGACATAGGTACAATTAAACTGGAATATTTGACAGAGATATTTTGCCCAGTTAGCAGGTACAGCAAACAAAGAAAGAACTTACAAGTTTCTACTTTGTTTATTATTTACTCCTAACTACCACCCATGATATGACACAACAAAACAAAAGTTCATGCCACATCTGCCATTGTGTTGGATATCAAGGGCCCTATTTTTCTGCAGTTGACCAGACTTACATTGTTTAGTAGACTACTGGAAGCAAGCTAAGATGGCAATTTAGAATAAGAACATAGAAGATGAGGAAGATGAAAGAATTTAGTAAATTAAATATGGTTAATGATGAAATAAATAGAAATAACATAGAAAAGTTAGGTTTACATGAGACCAATTGGAGCAGCAGTAGTAGTTTGGAGACACAAAAAAACAAGATGGTATTGTTCTACAGAAAAGGTGGTGAAGCAGGTTACAGACATGGTATAGCAGAAATTCTGTTCAATGAAAAAAGTAAAGCATTGCTAGCTTACAGTCCTATTTCTGACAGAATAATGAAAATAATAATTCAAGGGAAAATCTACAAAATCAGTATTATTCAGTATTATATCCCAACTAGTACAGGAAATGACAATGAAATAGAAGATTTCTATAACTTGCTTTAAGACACTAAAGCAGGTATCCCAAATAAAGATATTATGATTACAGTGGGTGATCTAAATGAAAAAAATTGGAAAACAGATTATCAGCACACAATGTTATGGTAAATATGGGCTTGGTGAACAGAATGAATGAGGTTCTGATTGTGATAAAGTGACTCAGCTTAAGGAACCTCATTTTCAACCTCACTTTTTGATTATTTTGCAAATAAACAATAATGAAGTTTTTCTAAACTCAGTAGTCAATAGGTGGAGACCTAGGAAGATAAGCAGTCTTTTTATACTCAGTATCTATATCTTTTAGTGAGCCTTCACACATATTTCAGTTACATTTTATGGCATATAAACTTCCAATTCTGTAAAAGAAACAATTTTGTCATAGCTAATTCTGTCACATTAACTTCTTCAAAAACACCATCCCAGACATCTACAAATCTGGGTACTAACTGTTATATATACATGTTTAATTATGTTCTGTTCATACCTCATTCAGTCCAGTGTGCCATCACTACTATGTCTACCATCTTGCATCTAGTTTTGTTACATGCACACCACTCTGTGTCCTTCATGTATCAGCCTGTACTTATAAATACTTACAAATAGATAGGACTCTTATTCAGTACTTAGACATTTAAAGAGATTAATAAACATGGGTTCCACTGTTCTGACACAACTTAATGTTGTTATACCCTGCTTGTTAGAATCTTGTATAATTCAGAGTATTATTGACTCCAAGTACTTTAGATGGTGTCAGAAGTGGGGTTGGTACATTTTTAGTAATCTTGTTTCTATTTTTGTTGAAATGGAGCACAGTTTGAAAGCTCCAGGAGAGGACTTGGACAGTGCTGGAAACTGAGTTGAGGCATGGAAAGCTTGGAAAAGTGGCACTCAAATCTATCTGCAAGCTATCCTCAGCAAAGGCAGACATTCTCTTTTAACAGTGATGAAGAGAAAATGCAGTATAATTTGATTATCAATACGTTTGATGCATATTTTCAGCCAAGAAAGAACCTGACATACCTTCACTTCACCTTTCTGACAGCCCATCAACAGGATGGTGGAAAGCTTGATGTATTTCACACCAAGCTACATAAGCTCAACGAGGACTGCAAGTTTGGTGAATTACAAAACTCCCTCATTAAAGATCTAATCATCATTGGTTTACAAGACAAAAAACTCCAAGAAAGACTTTATGTGAAAGTGACATTGACTTAGTGTTGTGATTCCCCTATACTTGGAATGCTGTGTTGTGATTCCCCTGTACTTGGAATACTGCATTGTGATTGGCCTATTTTAGAATCCTGTCCTTGGATTGGATTCTCCCTTGCCGAGGTAATATTGTTTGTGTTGTAATCCTCAAGCCGCGCCATATTTTATTTTCGTGTTTTGACTTCTGTAGTGGTTTTGAGTCGTAATAAAAACCTCACTCAGGTGTTTATTCTTGTTATTGACTTCATTCAGTTCAGTTGTTATATTCTTACAACAATTTTATTACGACCCAACATGGAACGTTATCTTAGGCCTGATAAGTTGGATGTAGATCCGAATAGTCCGACCGCGAAGACGGAGTGGTTACATTGGTTGAAAACCTTCGAGAACTTTATACAAATATTACCGGATACGACTCGACCTGTCGATAAGTTAGTTGTTATCACGAATCACGTAAGCCCCAGGATTTATCAGTATATTGAAAACAGTGAAACCTATGATGAAGCAATCGCTATCTTGAAGAAGTTATATGTAAAAGAGAAAAGCACTCTTTTCGCACGTCATGTTCTAGCCACCAGGAGACAACAGCCAAGTGAGTCTCTGGATGAATATTTACAAATTCTTCGTTCTCTGAGTAAGGAGTGTAATTTCTCATCGGTTTCTGCAGCACAGTATAGTGAAGAATATATCAGAGATGCTTTTGTGGCAGGAATCCAGTCAAACTATATTCGCCAACGTTTACTCGAAAATTCTGATCCAGATCTGAGCACTATTTTTACCCAAGCTCGTTCCCTTGAATCTGCACAGAAAAATAGTGAAATTTTCCATGCCAACATTAACAGCCAAGTTGCATTCACTCAAAGGAAGGAAGGTTCACTCCTCCAAGATGATCATTCTTCGGTTGATAGTGTTGTGAATCAGGTAGATGGTAATCTAGCTATGAGTGCTTCAGTTTCTTCAAACCAATCTTCTGGTACTGCCTCATACTCATCAAATAGCCAGAAATGTTTCTTTTGTGGCAATAGGAAACATCCAAGGTCAAAATGTCCTGCCAAGGATTCAGTATGTCACAAATGTCAGAAAGTGGGCCACTTTGCCAAAGTATGTCGTGGCTCGCGGCCCAGCCAGATTTCGTGTATTTATCCTACACTTGTCACATTATCTGCTGCTATACCTAGCACTTTGAATAAGGCCCGTCTGAAGGTATCAATTAATGGATTTACTACTAATGCCTTGATGGATTCGTGCAGTACGGATAGTTTTTTAAGTGAAAAGTTTGCCTCTCAACTCAAACTAAAGGTTGTTCCTCATTCTCAACCTATAAACATGGCCCAATCATCCTTAACAGCGAAAACATGTGGTTATGTGGAGATTAACATTATGATTGGGGATATCGAATATCCGAACGTGAAATTTTTAATCCTTCCAGAATTATGCAGTGACATGATTTTAGGTGTAGACTTTCAAAGTAGACACCAAAGTATTACATTCCAGTACTCTGGTGATAGACCACCTTTGAACATTTGTGGACTTTCAACACTTGATGTCAGTACCCCTGATCTATTTCTTAACTTGACTGCTGATTGTCACCCAGTCGCTACCCCTTCACGTAAATACTCCAAGGCTGATAAAGAATTTATTGATTCCGAAATAACACGATTGCTAGCAGAAGGAATAATCGAGCCAAGTACCTCACCCTGGAGGGCACAGATTGTTGTCGTGACCGATGAAAACAGTTCAAAAAAACGATTAGCCATTGACTATTCACAAACAATCAACAAGTTCACGCTTTTGGATGGTTACCCTCTCCCAAATCTAAATGATTTATTGAACGATATTGCAAAATTCAGGGTGTTTAGTGCTATTGATTTGAAAAGCGCTTATCATCAAATCGCCATAAAAGACTCAGATAAGCCTTACACAGCATTCCAGGGAGGAAACGCGCTTTACCAGTTTACAAGAATCCCGTTTGGCGTTGTAAATGGTGTTTCATCTTTTCAGCGGGCTATTGATGATATTATTAAAGTGGATGGCCTTGAAGGAACTTTTGCTTACCTTGATAATATCTATGTTTGCGGTAATGATAAAGCTGACCATGATGCCAAATTACTCAAATTTAATGAGTCTGCTAAGAAACGTTCACTGACTTATAATGAGAAGAAATGTGATTTTGGAGTTACGAAGCTTTATGCACTGGGTGCAGTGATCGAAAATGGAGACATCAGGCCTGACCCTATTCGCCTTAAGGCATTGAGAGAACTTCCACCACCAACTAATCATAAAAGCTTACAGCGGTGCTGTGGACTGTTTGCATATTATTCCAGATGGATATCGCACTTTTCCGATAAAATTCGTCCACTCAATAAAGTTTCTCAGTTTCCTTTAAATGAAGATGCACTTCATGCCTTTAGAAGTTTGAAGAAAGAAGTGGAGGACTCTGTAGTTCAAGCCATTGATGAAAACTCACCTTTCACTGTCGAGACAGATGCCTCCAACTTTGCCATTGCGGCTACCTTGATTCAAAATGATAGACCCGTTGCTTTCTACTCCCGATCCTTGAATAATACTGAAATCAAACATGCTTCAGTCGAAAAGGAAGCGCGAGCAATAATAGAAGCAATCAGGCACTGGCGGCATTATCTCGCCAATAGACATTTTAGATTAATTACAGATCAGAAAGCTCTCATGTATATTTTTGACTCTAAAAGTAAGACCAAGATTAAGAATGATACTATCCTAAGGTGGAAGATGGAGTTATCTACGTATAATTATGATATTTCATATAGACCTGGAGTAGAAAATGTAACTGCTGACACCCTGACTCGTGTTTCTTGTTCATTGACGAATAAAAATAATTTGAATGACTTACATGTGGCACTTTGCCACCCCGGTGTAACTCGGATGTATCACTTTGTAAAGCAGAAAAACTTGCCCTTTTCTCTGGTGGACGTGAAAGATGTCACAAGTTCATGTAAACTATGCTCTTTGCATAAACCCCGGTTTCATAAAACTGAAGATCTACACATAATAAAGGCCACTCAACCTTGGGAAAGATTAAATATGGACTTTAAAGGACCATTAGAATCCACTGATCACAATAAATACTTTATAAATATAGTTGATGAATATTCCCGTTTCATATTTGTAGTGCCATGCAAGGATACTAGTGCAAGTTCAGTCATCCAAGCTTTATCACCATTATTTTCAATGATGGGCATGCCCTCATATGTCCACTCAGATAGGGGTTCAGGATTTTTGAGTCAGGAATTAGTAACGTATCTCAATGGAAAAGGAGTTGCAACAAGTAGAACTTCCCGTTACAACCCCCAAGGAAATGGGATTACAGAACGTTATAATGGAGTAGTGTGGAAGGCTATTACCTTAGCCTTAGCCTCGAAAAACCTACACATTAGTCATTGGCAAAGTGTTTTACCTGATGTTTTGCACTCTCTTAGATCTCTGTTGTGCACAACAACTAACTGTACCCCACATGAACGTTTTTTCCAGTTTTCAAGAAGGTCATCGGTGGGCCCTTCAGTCCCCAGTTTTCTGTGTGACGGTAATAAAGTTCTTCTGAAGAAATTTCCACGTTCTAGTAAAGCAGATCCCCTTGTTGAGGAAGTAGAACTTATTCACGCGAATCCAGGTTATGCCTTTGTGCGCAATGAGGCTGGAAAGGAGCTTACAGTTTCAACTAGGCATCTTGCTCCTATGGGAGATTCGAAATACTATACTTCTACCCCCATTAGAGATTCTACCAATTTGAATACTAATGATACCACTTCTGACCCGAATATGTTACAACCTTCTGAATCAGACCTGAATGAAACTCTGCCATGTGGTGTTGACAACGATTCTGATATTCAGCCCTCTACACCACCTGATATCACTCAACATTTGAGACGCTCAAGTCGTGTATCTAAAGCAGTAGATCGCTTAAATTTATAGTTTGTCTTACTGTCAAGTTTCAAAAAGGACACTTCAATAACCTTGTAAAATGGCACCAGGCAGTATAATCTTAGGTTGTGTCATTTACATATTTTTATTACAAGTTAAGTCATGAACATTAGATATATGTTGTTTTTACAGACATTTCATGTATTACTTTAAGGTTTATGCTTTCTGTTAAAGGGGGGTGAATGTTGTGATTCCCCTATACTTGGAATGCTGTGTTGTGATTCCCCTGTACTTGGAATACTGCATTGTGATTGGCCTATTTTAGAATCCTGCCCTTGGATTGGATTCTCCCTTGCTGAGGTAATATTGTTTGTGCTGTAATCCTCAAGCCGCGCCATATTTTATTTTCGTGTTTTGACTTCTGTAGTGGTTTTGAGTCGTAATAAAAACCTCACTCAGGTGTTTATTCTTGTTATTGACTTTATTCAGTTCAGTTGTTATATTCTTACAACACTTAGATAAAGTTCTTAAGAACTGTTGTGCAAGTGAAGCCTCCAAACTCCACACCAAATTAATCCAGAAATAAGACAAGAATCAAACTCAGCTAAACCAGGTTAATAAATATCACAGCAACTATCAATTGTCCTCTCATGAAATGATCAATCATTGTAAGTTTTGAGCTGGAAAAAATCCTTGTGGTACCTGTCCTACCAACACACATACATGCAACAAATGCAATCATAAAGGCCACTTCTCTACGTGCTATCCAAAGTCTACTCCAAACATGAAAGCCATCAAGTCCAAGCAGCATAAACATTGACCTTGTCAAAAAGTCTACAAACTTCAAAAATCATCTGACTCTGACTCCTTTGATGAATTTTTCCTTGGTTCCATTACTCTGCATGATCCTGATTCTCACTCACCATGTTAATGCAATTGATAATGACCCTACTCCAGATAATAGACTAGATTTTCACAATAAATCTGACTCCAATTCTGGTAACTCCTACACTCATCAGAAGCCTCTTCATGTGAATCCAATTAATGATGACTGGACAATCTCTCTTCCTTCAAATGAGACTCACATTGAATACAAAATAGTTTCTGGTGCTCAGGCCAACGTACTCCCAATAAACTGCTACAAACGACTTACTAGAGTGCCAAAACTCCATAAAACAAATACCAAGTTGACAGTGTACAGTAGTACTTCTATCAATTTCATGGGCAAATGCATTGTGTACCTACAACATAAAGATACCTTAAAGGAAGAAATTTTCGCGGGAATTTAATTTCGCGAATCGAAAAAAATGGATTTTTCGCGAGAATTTAATTTCGCGAATTTACAAAAATTTAATTTTTCGCGAGAATTTAATTTCGCGAATTGCCTTTAAATCATTTTTTCTCGAGAATTTATTTTCGCGATTTCGAAAAAAAAACAAAATTTTTAGTCAAGGATAGGAACATTTTTGGATTTGTTGAAATAAAGAAAATCGTTTCTGATCTTTTCAGCAAATCTGGACTGGCTCAACTTTAGTTAAGGAATTTTTGTTGTTGGGTATGATAAAAACAATATGGATTTTCTTGACAGGAGTTTCAAATTTCCAAATTAGAAAACATTTTTTTCGCGAGAATTTAATTTCGCGAATTTGAAAAAATCAAATTTTTCGCGAGAATTTAATTTCGCGAATTTAGAAAATTCAAATTTTTCGCGAGAATTTAATTTCGCGAATTTAGAAAATTCAAATTTTTTGCGAGAATTTAATTTCGCGAATTTCAGGCAAATTCGCGAAACTCGCGAAATTTTCTTCCCGCGAAAATTTCTTCCTTTAAGGTAAATCATTCTCAGTCTTGGTTATTGTCACTCACACTCAGTCTACTCTGATCTTACATCTGCAAACATGTTCATGCCTAAATCTTATCCAGTGAATTGACAAAATTGACAAACTGGTCTCCTATTTGTCAGAATTTGAAGAATGTTTTGGTGAACTCAGATCACTGAAGAAAGACTATTATATTGTCACTGACCCTAACATTACTCCTGTCATTGATGCCTGTTACAAAGTACTAGTCACATTATGTGATAAGCTTCATGCAGAACTCAAATGAATGGAAAAATTTGGCATCATAACTCCAGTTACAGAACCAACTGATTGGGTCAGCTTCCTCATAATTGTTTACAAACCAAATGGTACCTTGTGTGTCTGCCTTGACCCAGCAAATCAAAATAAAGCTATCAAATTCCATCACCACAAATTGTCTAGTACTGATGATATTCTCACTTGGATGGCAGGTGCAAAGTTTTTCTGGAAACTCAATGCTTCCAATGCCTACTGGCAAGTTCTACTTGATGAAGAGAGTTCTCACTTGTTGAAATTCAATACTCCATTTCAACTATATAGTTTTATACATGCCCTATGGCATATACCTTGCCAGTGAGACTTGTCAAGCCTACATAGCAGAAATAATCAAACACATTGATGGGGACTTAAACTCCCAAGACAATATTGCGATATGGGCCTCAACCAATGCTAATGAGCAATGAGGCATCACAGATGAAGAAGTTTAGAAACTTGAAAGCTACCAGTAGAAGCCCACCACCTGTTAAAAGCATGTTTGTTTTGACAGTATTGATACAAATCCAACAGAAGTACCAATTAGGAATACAGTTGAGGCATCAGTGCCCAGTAGAAACTTCTCAGCAGATCAACTTATACCATGCACCCTTCTGGGACCAACACCAACAAACATTTAGCCAAATTACCCAATTTAACAAGGTTTCCCTCCTAACAATTTCTACTATCAGATGACACCAGCACCTATTAACATTGTCGGACAGCCCATACCATTTAGTTAGATGCCCATAAGCAAATTATAGCCAGCCTCAATATCCTTGATCACAGCCTGTAGGAGCACTCCAGTACATGTTGTTTTAAGCAGTTAACCATGTGATCAGCTACATTGGACAATGGACACCAGGGTAGAAGAACAACAAGACAAATTGTACAACACAGTTCAAATGCACCAGTGACCAGAAAATCTGTAGCTACAGTCGACTGGACAATGAGTTGTTGCATTACTGGAAGACAATGTTTGCATGGCAATTGGAAGCGAACTCTTAAATGTTGGGGAGAGTGTCAGGGGCATTATAAAAGTAGATGTGGACTCTCTTGATTTTATGTCCTTGTTATGTGATTTACTCCATTAAGATTCTTTTCCATCTTTTAGTTGTTTCAGTCTGCGTAGTATGCGTGTTCTGTAGGTTATGTAAGAAAACAATTGTAGATTATGGCCAGCAAGTAACAGGCATGTTTAGGATAGAACCAACAATAATAATTTAAGTTACATCTCTTTGGTTAATGTTAGTGGAAATACTTGGAAATATATACATATATACATAATGAAAGAACCTACAACTCCTAAATAACTAGTTCTCTTTTATCTTTTAATGGAACTATTTTGAAACAAACCATAACCCCACAGATGCATTACTGCCTACTTAAAAGCAATTCAAAACAGTTGATTGAAACTCCACCTCAAGGAGTGTCAGTTTGAAATGACTCACTTCCAGTTTCTCGAACACACACTCTCTGTAAATAGCATAGAACCTGATTTTCAGAAAATCAATGCAATAACCAAAATGCCTCACCCTACCAACATCAAAAAGCCACAATGATTCTTGGGAATGATAACTTACCTGGTTAAGTTGATTCCTAATGTCTCGACTGAACCTGTACCTCTGCAAAAGCTACTCAAAAAATATGTTTAATGGGCCTTTGACAAACCTCAGCATGATGCAGTTAAAAAACTGAAATATCTTGTCACTAGCAGCCCCATTTTGAAGTATTTTGACCCTAACAAACCATGCAAAGTCTCATCAGACTCGTCAAAAGTTGGACTGGCTGCTGTCCTAGAACAGCAACACTCAACTGGATGGCACCCAGTAGCATTTGCCTCACATTCACTCAGCTCATCAGAACTAAATTATTGTCCATTAGAAAGAAAGACATTTATTGTATTTGTCTGTGAAAGATTCAGGGACTACCTTTGTGCTCAAAGATTAGACATGTACCACAACCATCAATTGTTAAAACCAATATTCAACAATCCTCTTAACAAAGCCCCAGCACAGATACAATGTTTTATGCTTTGTCTCCAACAATGCAGCTTTACAATGCATTATGAAAAGGGCAAGAAGATGTACATCACTGATACTCTCAGTCAGGCAGCATTGAAAGACACCACTCCAGAA
The DNA here is from genome assembly GCA_003991215.1 of Morbakka virulenta. Taxonomy (NCBI): domain Eukaryota; kingdom Metazoa; phylum Cnidaria; class Cubozoa; order Carybdeida; family Carukiidae; genus Morbakka; species Morbakka virulenta. The sequence goes on from RDPX01000240.1 coordinate 216,938, forward strand.
ATCAAAGAAGAAGAACTCAATGCCTACATCAATTCAGTGATTCAGTCTGTGCCCATGAGTAAGACTTGAATGCACAAATTTCAGCAAGAGACTTCCAGGGACCCTACTCTCAGCATTCTTGCAAAGCAACTGAAACACAAATGGCCATCACAATGCAGCCAGGTTGAAGTATGCATTTAAATTTCCACTTTACTACAACTTCCACAATGAACTGTCTATTAACAGTGGAATTCTGAAAGGAATTTGAATAATTATGCCCAACTCAATGAGAAAGGACATGCTGAAAGTTCTGCATACCAGCCATCCAGGCAGAGCTAAGATGAAAGCCAGAGCTCATATGTCAATTTACTGGCCTGCTATTGACTCTCACAGTCCTGGGTATGACGTTAAACTGCACCCGGCAGCAGGACCCTAGTTTGGGAGTTCCGGGGTTTTGAGGAGAATGTCACTACCTCTTAACTGCTGTTGTGCTGGGTCACCCTTGGGCAAGGTGCAGCACCCAAACGCCTCCCTCACTGGGTTACGTTGTCCCAAGAGCACTGTTCCCTGTGGCTGGTGACAATAAATACTGACCAGAGAGAGATAGCTTTTGCTCCCACTGCCTTGTGGGTGGTCTTGGCTGACCAAAGGCTGATGGTGGCTAGCAACCAGAGAAGGCGGAAGAACCCTGTACGGGTCAACGGCAGCTAGCTAGAGCTGGTGTTCTCAAGAAACACACCCGGCAGAAGGCAAAGGCAAACCACTGCTGTATCATGCCTAGTAAAATCATGGTCAAATCTGTTTATGAAAGAAAATCTAACGACGTGAATGGGGTCCCCTCTATATCCAGTGGAGACACCTCGTCCGGTAGGGATGGTCATATGCAACAGGTGACCCCAGACCGTAATCAAACTACTGTTTGCAAAAAACGACATCTAAAAATAGGAACATGGAATGTGAGAACATTGTATGAAAAAGGAAAGCTACAAAATGTAAAGCAAGAAATGGATCGACTGAAAGTAAACATTTTGGGAATAAGTGAAATGAGATGGTCAGGAGCAGGAAAAATGGTTAGTGATGAGACAACTGTAATCTACTCATGTGGAGAAAAACATCAGCATGGTGTTGGAATAGTGCTGGACAAAGACAGGGCAAAGAGTGTGATCGGATTCTGGGCTATTTCTGAAAGAGTATTGTTAGTCAAGCTAAAGGGGCAGCCTTTTAATTTATCTATCATTCAGGTATATGCTCCAACATCAGAGCATACAGATGAGGAGGTTGAGACTTTTTATGAGGAAATAGAAAAAGCAAAAAAGCAGTGTAAGTCACAGGAGATAGTGTTGATTATGGGTGACTTGAATGCCAAAGTGGGAAAAGGAAGAGAAAGAAATACAGTTGGACCACATGGGCTTGGTGAAAGAAATGAAAGAGGTGAAAGGTGGATCCAATGGTGTCAGGAAAATAGTCAGGTCATTATGAACACTTGGTTTCAACACCATCGAAGACGACTGTATACATGGATAAGTCCAGGAGACAGAGCAAGAAATCAAATTGATTACATAACAATCAACCAGAGGTTCAGAAATGCAGTTCAGCAGGTGAAATGTTACCCAGGAGCAGATTGTGGCAGCGATCATGCGTTGTTAATGTGCCACCTGAAGATTAAGTTGAGGAAACTGAAAAAATCCAAAATAACACCAAAGTTGGAGGTATCCCTTTTAAGTAGGAATAGGGTATTAAAACAGCAGTTTAAAGTGGAGGTTCAAAATCGTTACAACGCTTTGAAAGATGAAGGTGAAACACTCGATGAATGGACTATTTTTCGGGATGCCATAGTACAAGGAGCTGAAAGTGTCATTCCTAAAATCAAGAAAAGGGCAAAACAAAAGTGGATGACTGATGAAATACTCGAATTGATGGATAAGAGAAGGGCTGCAAAGCAGAAAATTGATAAGTACAAAGAACTGAATAACAACATCAGAAAGAAATGTAATGAGGAAAAGGAAAACTGGCTCAATAGCAAGTGTAAGAAAATTGAAGAACTGAAAAATAAAGATGCAAGGAACATATATCACGAAATTAAGGAGATAACTGGAAAGAAAAACTGTAGTTCTAGTGGATGCATAAGAGCCAAAGATGGCAGTATTATTCTGGAAAAAGAAAAGATCCTTGGCAGGTGGACAGAATATATAGAGGAATTATTTGAAGATGAAAGAGGAGAGAAGACAGTGATAAGAAAAGAAAAGGAAGGCCCAACTATAATGAAAGCAGAAGTTCAGTTTGCTATTCAAAAAATGAGGAAAGGAAGAGCAGCAGGACCTGACAACATTGTCATAGAATTGGTGAAAGAGCTAGACGAGTTTGGAGTAGAAAAAATAACTGATATTGCAAACAAAATATACAACACAGGGTACATTCCAGCTGACCTCAGCAAATCAGTGTTTATAGCTTTGCCAAAACGACCTGGTGCAACTGAATGCGAACTACACCGAACCATCAGCCTAATGAGCCACATGATGAAACTGATCCTGAAAATTCTGTTGAACAGAATGAAGATCAAAATAAGGCACGAGATCTCACAAGAGCAAAATGCATATATAGAGGGAAAAGGTACCAGAAATGCTATTTTTATCATAAGAATGATGGCTGAAAGAGCAGTGGAAGTCCAGAAGGATTTGTATTTGTGCTTTATTGATTACAGCAAAGCATTTGATAAAGTGAGGCACCATGAATTGTTTAAAATGTTGAAGGACTTAGAAATTGATGGAAAAGATTTGCAATTAATTCAGAACTTATACTGGGAACAGATGGCAGCTATCAGGGTTGATGGAGAAATGAGCAAGTGGTCTTCAATCAAACGAGGAGTAAGACAAGGATGTGTTCTATCACCGGATCTGTTCAATCTGTATAGTGAAATCATCTTAAGAGGTATCAAGAACATGCCTGGAGTGAAAATCGGAGGTGTAAACATAAATAACTTAAGATATGCTGATGACACTGTATTGATAGCTGAAAGTGAAGTGGATTTGCAGAACATCTTAAATAAAGTAGTGTTAGAAAGTGAAAAGAAAGGACTCCAGATTAACATCAAGAAAACAGAATGTATGGTGATATCAAAGAAAAGTGTATCCCCAAAGTGTACTTTAACTATCAATGGAGAATTTGTAAAGAATGTTAAAAAGTTTACTTATCTTGGTAGTTTGATAACATCAGATGGAAGATGTGTGAACGAAATAAAGAAACGAATCACTTTGGCCAAGGATGCTTTTAGTAAAATGAGTTTAGTTTTCAAGAACAGGCAGCTGCAAGTAAAAACTAAGATTCGAGTCCTAGAATGTTATGTGTGGTCTGTTTTGCTTTATGGGTGTGATGCTTGGACCATCAATGAAAGCATGAAGAAACGAATAGAAGCAGTGGAAATGTGGTTCCTGAGAAGAATTCTTAGAATATCTTGGACTGACAAAGTGAGCAATGAAGTGGCATTAGAGAGAGCAGGAATGAAAAGAAAGATGATGAAGGTAATTAGAAAAAGATAACTGCAGTGTCTGGGTCATGCAATGAGATGTGAAGGAATGGAAAACTTGGTGGTAACAGGGAAGATTGAAGGAAAGAAAAGTAGAGGAAGACAGAGACTGAGATTCATTACCAGCTTGAACAAGGATCTCCAGTTCAAGAGGAGTAATTGTGAAATTTTAGCACTGACAAAAGAGAGAAATAGATGGAAGACCATGATCTCCAACGTCCTGAAAGGATAAGGAACTCAGAAGAAGAAGAAGATTGACTCTCAAACAGAAGATCTAATTACCTCATGTGGCATCTGCCAATAGTTTTAAAACTCACAGCCCCAAGAACCTCTAATGTCACACACCATTCCATCCACTCCTTGGACCAAAGTTAGCACTGATCTGTTCCATCTATTCAACAAGCTATACATCTAGAGGAGAATGAACTCTTCAGCACTATTATATACTTATTTTATATCTTTTGTTGTTATTGTTTAGATTCTAACATTGCAAGAATATTACTGAATAATAAATGCAAATGGTTGAGACCTATCTATGTTAGAATCTTGAAGAATTTTATCACAACACGATGCCTGCAGTTCAATGCCCAATCAGTGGCTGCACTTACAGCACTCCAGACCTGGATCCTACAATCGTTGCTGCTCTAACCACAGCACACACCACCACTCACACTGCTGCTTCCTTGCCTGCAGGAACACTGAAAGTGGAATGAGTCAAATGACCAATGATTACATCTGCTGGCACCACCTCTGATTGGTAATACTTCCAAACATGATAGGAAGAATATGTTGCAGTGACTGAGGTTGATGGAAAGGACAAAGTACTCCAACTTCTTGAGTGTTGCGATGAGACACTCAGAAAAGACCTTACCAGATCCAATGTGGGATTATCTAATAAGACTGAGCAAGACGTCCTATTCGCAATTAAGGCTCTTGCAGTTAGAGACGAAAATGTTATGATTTTTAGAGTCACTCTGCACAACGGGAAGTTTCTACACCTATTCGTTCTTGTCATTCCTACTACAACTCATAACCCTCTACTCATTTACCCACAACCTCAACTGCCAGCAAGCAAAACCATCATACTCCAACCACAAATTGATGTGCCAGCATCATGCAGATGATCATGAGACAATTCAAGAAGATCAATCCCATCCACTGCCTCCCATTGTTGATGCACAATCTGAAGGAACCCAACATCAGCTCACCATATGCACACACTGGACCATCTACTGACTCAAGCCATGTATCTACAATCCCTCTAAGCTCTCCCAGTCCCAACACCTTGAAGATAACCTCTACTGTCTGTAGGTGTACACATCACCACAAGCCACCGACGTACCTTGAGGATTATGAACACTGAACAAAACAATTCATTGAACACTGGACATGACAATTAGTTGAACACTGGACATGACAAATAGTTGAACAATGAGTGTTGCAATTTATTGAACAATGTCAGACACTCACGATGTCATTACTTTACTTCATGGACACTGAATGTTGCATTTCACATATGCTATACATTACAATTTATCGTCACAACTCTCCTTGCGAGATCCTTATGACTGGGGGGAGATACAGGAGAATGAGCTCTTCAGCACCATTATATACTCATTTTATATCTTTTGTCTTTATTGTTTAGATTCTAACATTGCAAGAATATTACTAAATAATAAAAGCAAATGGTTGAGACCTATCTATCAAAGTCCTTATATCTTGATGGGAGAGTTATTTTTCATCTTGTACGTTCTGTGTTATACTTAGTCACAGTTTTTGGTATTTCTACTAGTGTCTGCTTAATGGGCACGATTGATAAATCTGATTGTTCTGTGGTAGTCTGGGGGGAATCACTTGATCAATCTGTGTTGATTGGCAATGATCTGCAGGTTTTGTTGGTTGATATGGAACAAGTACTGGTACTACATCCATATGGTGATACCATACCCTGGTGTTTCAAGTCCTACCATCGTACATCATAGCAGGAAAACCAGCTCCTCTTTCTGAAAAGGATTTTGTAAATATGGAAATAATCAAAATTAATGGTGACAATGTATTCTCTACTCAACAGACAAATCAGACAGACAGTCAGAACAGGCAAAACAAGCAAAAAACAACAGACAGAAATAAATCATCGAACGACTTATCAAAGCCACTCACCAAGGAGACACTCCTTGAGCATTATAGGGGCAGTTTTACTGGCATTGGTTGCCTTCAACCACCAATATTGTTTAAAGTCAAAGAGAATGTCGTACCTGAACAAATGCCCATACATCGGGTCCCACTAAGCAAGCGTGAAATGGAAAAAGCTGCTATTGCCCGATATGTTAAAGAAGGGATTTTAGCAAAAGTAACCGAACCAACACCATGGTGCTCGAACATCCTCTGCAGAGAAACTTCAAACAAATTTCGAGTATGCATAGATCCTAGTCAAACTATAAATACTGCTATTGAACGCCCAGTATTCCAGATGCCAACACTAAATGAACATCTACATAAACTTAGAAATGCTAAATGTTTTTCAGTAATTGATGTAAAAGATGGATTTTTTCATATTCCACTTGATGAAAAATCATCCAAAATGACCACCATGCACACAATGTATGGACACTGCCACTGACTCTGCCTCCCATTTGGTATCAACAGTGGCCCTGAGTAATTTCAAGTACATATCATGGCAGCAGTAGAAGACCTCAATGGTGTTGCACCAATAGTGGATGATCTACTTGTTTACGATTATGGAGATACCTATGAGGAAGCAGAAGCTGACCATGATAGACACTTTATTGCATTAATATTCAAGAAAAAGCAACTGAAATTTGTTAGACACATTCTGACACAAGATGGAATTAAAGCAGACCCCGAAAAAACCAGTGCTATCATGAATATGCCAGGGGGAGAGTAGCATATGCAACAATTTCTCTGATTTTTCAAGGAATTGATTGTCAATGTTAACTTTGACTCTGTTCTTATTAAAAGAACAAACTTGTATCATCATGATAGTCATTTCATCATTAAAAACCTCTACCCGTGAGTTTTTTGTTAAAAACTCTACAAAAGTAATCGCTTTTACAAGTGACATGCAATGAGCCAAGATTCATATGTTTAAAAGTGAGTCCATTTGAATAAATGGGTTTTTGAGAAAATCGACTGTAATCAAAGATTATTAACATTAACTAAGATGTGAAGAATGACATTTGTTGGGCATGTATTAAAAAAGATAGCAAATGGGCAAGAATTATTAATCAGTGTTACCTGTGCTGGTCAGGTCTGGTCAGGTCAGGTCAGGTCTAAGATCTGCTACTGGTAACCTGGAATCCGGTACCTCCTGTTCAGGGTTGAACTATCGGTGACACAATCGATAGACAACAACCTGCTGCCATGCAGGGAACTTCCAGTAAGAAGAGTGGCTATGGGAGACTACCCCTAACGAAAAATCTAGGGTGTAGTTATTCGAGCACCGACATTATTCGTTTACTCGAATAAAGAAAACAAAAACCTACCATGATGAAGTCAAATAACAACACTAGGGTTAAAGTCTCTAAACTTTTAACATCCTCTAGCAGTGCTTTCCAACTCGGAACCCATGACACATTATCCTGAAACCCAAATGGGAGGGATAATGTTGATTACAGTGCTGGCGAAAGGACAAAATTGATAAACTGTAGACATATTACCAACATATTGTGCCTAAATACTAGATCCAAAAAACAAATGTCTAAAAGAGAGGAACTAGTATATAAAATGTCAAAATTTAACATCGATATACTTGGTATCCAAGAACACCATATAATACACACCGAAAAGTATGAATATCATGATTTAAATTGCTCCTTATTAATCACCACCGCCGCATGGAAAAACAATGCACAAGCTGCTACTGGAGGAGTAGGCTTGATAATTAGTCCAAAAGCAAAAACTTCTCTCATGAATGTCAACTCAATATGTGATAGAATACTTGTC
>RDPX01000240.1:236796-262237 GCA_003991215.1 Morbakka virulenta
TACTGGATTTATAAACGCTCTGGAAACATCGAGCACTCTTAGTGAACATTGGTATACTTTACTAATATTACTACTATATATATATATATATGTGTGTGTGTATGTGTGTGTGTGCATGCATTATGTGGGTATTTGTGAGATCACAGCACTGGTTGATCTTCTTATCTCACTTTGAAATAGTAACTTTGTTAATGAAAAGAAGTTTTTGGGTGTATTAAGTTACATGAGGATGCTCACTTAAAATATTTCCAATTGGTCTAAGTAATACTTGAAAAATTTGGTAAGTCCCATAGATGATTAAAGATGTAATTAAAAATATCCACTAGAAGAAGGAAGAGTCCAATGGGAAAGAGTCCAGTTTAGATATTCCAAAACATAAGGGAGATCAATGAGATAATTTATAAATTGATATCTTGCTTGAAAAATGAAGAAATATTTGTGATAGCTGATGTTAAGATTATATTTTGTTAAAGCTATGGGACATGGTACTGTCTGGTGTGTCCTACCCTGATGGTATCAGACTATGATTTGTAATAAGCCTGGTCTAACTTGACAATCTGCTTGAAAAAGGTGCAAAGTACAATTTATTGCTTTAGAAAGGAAATAATTAGAGGTTAAAACAAAGTCTTGAAAATCAATACACTCATTGGAGGCATTGATGAGCACAAAATAGAGGATATTGGAAAAGGGTGGATCAGGAGAATTGAAAGAGAAAAATAACAGAAACCACAATATAGTTCTCTTTAAAGTGCAAGAGACTGCCAGAAAGCCAGAACTCAGAAAAAGGAAAGAATCATGAGATGGTTTGCTGTAATGTAAGGGGCTATAGATGTTAATGCCAAGGCAAAAACATTAAGGGTAGGGAGACCAAGAGTCTGTCAATCTAATGATGAAAGAGCAGCTAAAGAAAGGATGCTGAAATCACAATTTTCTGTGACAGACAAAGGCCAATAGATACCTATGACAAATCTTTTGACAAGGAGTAAGAAGATCTGGTTATTTTAAAATGGGAAAATGGGAACCTATTGTTTTCATATAGTAAGTCACAACAAATTACCAACATATGACCTTGTTGTGATAATTATATTATAATTACATACCAAAACCAGGTATTTATGTAAGAGGTATGGCAGGAGGTAGTAAGGAATAGAATTATAGCAATATTTTTTGGCAGATGAATAAATTATGTCCTTTCAAATTGGGCATTTATCATACACAGCACTGTTTTAGTAAAGTTTAAGAGCATTCTTTTTGAAGGGAAAGCTAATTATTTCTAAATAACAATTTTCAGATATTTCAATCTGTTTTAATAAATACTGCAATTATTACTCTTAATTTATTNTTACCAACATATGACCTTGTTGTGATAATTATATTATAATTACATACCAAAACCAGGTATTTATGTAAGAGGTATGGCAGGAGGTAGTAAGGAATAGAATTATAGCAATATTTTTTGGCAGATGAATAAATTATGTCCTTTCAAATTGGGCATTTATCATACACAGCACTGTTTTAGTAAAGTTTAAGAGCATTCTTTTTGAAGGGAAAGCTAATTATTTCTAAATAACAATTTTCAGATATTTCAATCTGTTTTAATAAATACTGCAATTATTACTCTTAATTTATTATTAATTTTTTTTAATTAATTTTTTACATTTTATACTCATTTATTTTTATTAGCACTTTTGATATTTGCTCAGATGTTTTAATTTTAATTATTAGCTACAACTGTTCACAAAATAGCAACGTGTGAGGTACTTGTTTTGATTAATTTGGTGTTAACTTTTGCATTTAGACGGTGTATTTTTGGCTCTGACGTCCTGTTGGAGCTAAAGGAGCTTATCATACCACTTGCAAACTTCATGAACAAGACATGAATAACTATACCACTGGATAGAAGTGGGCACTGGTTATACCAATTTGAAGTTAAAGGCAAAAAGTACCTCTCCTGGTTGACGTCATTTTGGGGTGGGGGTGGGGGCAGAGTAATAAACAATTGAAATGACCTCTCTGTACTTTTAGTTTCTACTCAATCCTCAATACCTTCAAAAATGGACTCGATCCTCACTGGCAGAGGTATTTCTATTTGCCCAAGCCCATTTTCGGGTCAGGTCGGTTTACAGAGATCTAACAGTTCTTACTTACACGAGGATGAAGTAAAAACCGTCACGCAGGCTGCGTGCCAACAAGTTGCAACATATGATTAAAGTAAAGTAAATAATATAAATAGTTATCAATATATCTACCCTATTGTGACGGAGGGCCTAAACCTCCTTTTAATTCCCTTTCGAACTGCTCTGCAGTAAAAGTACCATCAAGCCGTTCGAAACCTTCATTGAACACTGAATATGCACTTGGTTCACTTGATGTCCTTGACCCATAAGACATGCTATAGTAAAGCCAATAAAACGCTGACAATATAACGAATACTAAGCCAAATCCGCATTTAACAAAGAAAGTAAGAAGGCAAATCCAAATGGCAAGCCTTAATACAAACTGCAAAAAACCAGTCGACAGGAATGATAGCACGACGTCGACTCCTCTCTTATCCAGGACATACTCCATCCATGAACGGACCAAATCCATATTTCCTGGGAAACGTGTACGGCAACTTTTGTTTGTAATGTGACTCGTGGAAGAAGTCGTTTCTTTGTTATATCTATGCACAAGCTGATTGTCCTCCAATTCGCCTGCAGGCGTACTACCTTCTGGCCCTTTATTCTTTCTTGTTTCCAATGCTTTTCTTTGACGGTAAGCTTCCAGTTTTTCTTCCATTGCTTTTTAAGCTTTACTTAAATTAAAACTGTAAATATGTGGCTGATGATACTTGTTCAAACATCAAAAATAGTACACGATGACAATGTGAACTTTGTTTACATGTCCCAAAAATATCAGTGGTGCTGATGGAGGTCTGAGACCACGTAACCCAAAATTTTTATTTCCGCTTTTCGGGTGTTATTTTCAATCTGCCTCGTTTTCACAGCTTTGTGACGTCAAAATAAATGAAAGCTTCATTCAAAGCGATCTGCATAAATTTAAGATGTTTTCAACAGCGTTGTCAAGTCCACAAGTTGTTTACAATTGTTTGATAAACCAATTGAATCAGTCATGTCATCAGTCACCTAGTTACGATTGTTAGTGACACAATAAAGAATAGTTTGACCTGTGCATCCATCTGTCGTTGGAAACCGATGTTGAAAAAGATTGAATGTCACTTTTACAATCGAAGTGGATTTTTTAATGGCGGACCGAATCGGGTTGCCGAGCTCTTTATGTTTTCAGCTCATACTCAAGGATTATGTTAAGCACAAGTACAGGTAAACCTATTTTAATTTCTAGCAACGTAAGGACATTCGTCAGTGGCAAGACGGATATGTATTATACCCATTTAGAGCCTAGTTCAGTAAGAAGTCATGGCGAAGTTTTACCACCGCTCAAGACCGCTAATAAAGTTGCCGTAAAACAAAATTCAGAAGAAAACACTGGACCTAACTCATTACCACACCTAGGAAGTGTACAAGTGCAACAGCTTTTTGAAGAGGATAGTTCGCACCCTAATAAAATTAGAATGGTCTCAAATACCAATAACAAGCACGGATTGCCAGCTGTTTCCAGCATTCAACAAATACATTCCACGACTCATGTTCAGTCACACACGAGGATGTCGTCTCCAGACAATTCAGGACGTAGATCGAGCGTATCATCAGATTCACATAAAGCTAAAGGACAAGTTATGACTCCAGAACAAGCAATGAAAATATACATGAATAAACTCACTACATTTGAACATCACGAAGTGTTCAATTTTCCGCAAGTTTTTTTTGTTGGACCAAACGCGAAGAAACGCCAAGGTGTGGTTGGTGGCCCAAATAATAGTGGATATGATGACGATCAAGGATCATATATTTTGGTACCGCATGATCATGTCTCTTATCGATACGAAGTTTTAAAAGTTATTGGTAAAGGTAGTTTTGGATCTGTAGTCAAAGCCTTTGACCACAAAACACAAACACACGTCGCATTGAAAATGATAAGAAATGAGAAGCGATTTCATCGACAAGCTGCCGAAGAAATTAGAATATTAGAACATTTAAAAAAACAAGACAAGGATAACACTTTTAATATCATACATATGTTAGAACATTTTCAATTTCGAAGTCACATGTGCATAACTTTTGAGTTGCTAAGTATTAACTTGTATGAACTAATCAAAAAGAATAAATTTCAAGGATTTTCACTTCAACTTGTAAGGAAATTTGCTCATTCAATGCTTCAGTGCTTGGAGGCTTTACATCGAAACCGTATTATTCACTGCGATCTAAAGCCCGAAAATGTACTTCTTAAGCAACAAGGGAGAAGTGGAATTAAAGTTATAGACTTTGGGTCAAGTTGCTATGAACATCAACGGATTTATACCTACATTCAGTCGAGATTTTATCGTGCACCAGAAGTTATTCTTGGCGCACGATATGGGATGCCAATTGATATGTGGAGTTTTGGTTGTATTTTAGCAGAACTTTTAACAGGATATCCCTTATTTCCAGGTGAAGATGAAGGGGATCAGTTGGCCTGTGTAATCGAACTGCTTGGTATGCCATCAGAGAAACTGTTGGAAAGCTCCAAGAGAGCCAAAAACTTTATCAGTTCAAAAGGTTACCCAAGATACTGTACGATTACCACATTGCCAGATGGTAGTACTGTTTTGACTGGAGGTAGATCCAGACATGGTAAAACTCGAGGACCCCCGGGCTCGAAAGAGTTCATTACTGCGTTAAAAGGAAGTGACGAGCCACTGTTTATTGATTTTTTAAGGAAATGCCTTGAATGGGAACCAATGCAACGGATGAACCCATCACAAGCTTTACGCCATCCGTGGCTTAGAAGACGATTACCCAGAGCGCCTGCTGACTCGAACGCCGCACAGAATGGTAACAATGTTGATAAGTCCAAACACCGGCAACATTCAGCGTCTATTGCAGTTGGAAAACTACCACCTGCCAGTCACCCAACATCTTCAAAACACCGAAGAAGGACGTCGGAAAATGTGCCGGTCACCGATCAAAATACGGACTTAAATACAAGAACAGTATTACCTAAAATAGTTGGTAGATAAAATAAATATCACTTTGAAGTAATAATGTATTTAATGCATTTTAGATATATTGGCTGGAAACCCATATATTGGGGATAAATTGTTTCTAATTTTGGTATATTGTGAACTGCTACAAGCAGCTCTACTTACATTTTTTAAGTTCGTGTAAATATGTATTTATCAGACGCAAAAGCCAACCTGCTCAAGTTTTTTCAAGAGTGGTTTTTCATTAGTTATGACCACAAAGGCATTTTACGATAATACATAATGACGATCGCTTTCACAGGACAATATTACGTTCTTTGTAAATATTCAGTACGTTTTGAGCAAGTCCAACTTGCGGCGTCTTGGTGTTCATTATTTGTTCTTTAAAAGCGTCACATGCCATCCCCTATTGTGATGCTAAATTGTATATCTTTTAGAACAATTGTGTACATATTGAAAGATGCTCAGTGGCCAATTTTTTACAGTTTAATTGTTTTTTATATTGTTGATATAACTTGACAACGCGTTGCTATCCTTGCCTGCGGATCATATAAGAATATTTTCGGCTGCCCGTGCGATAAAGGTATGATAAGGGTATTGTCAAATTGAGAAAACCGATTTAAATACCATATTCAGTGCTTTCAGATTCAACAATACAACTGCTGAAAGATCCACGGTATATCATTTAATGCAATTTGAGTGCCATGGTTTAAGGAAGAGTTGGGGTTTTTTTGGAAGGGTGCATCTTTTTTGCCAAGAATGCCGCAATAGTCAAAACTGCGCATTGAGATTAAGTCGTCTTTCATCATAATGTTCTGTGTTACATTAACATAGACACCATAGTAAAAAATGGATTTCAGTATAGCTCTGTGAATTATTGAATACAAATTTTGTATTTTATTGTTGGTTGAATGACTAGGTTTTGCCTCCCAGCCAAATGATCATGTTTTGACGTAGATTATCTTCTTCAACTAACGTAAGACCACCAGAAGACCAGGTAACTATTACTTAAGTAGAAAATTAGAATTTAAGCAACCCGTTGTTGCCAGACAGGAAAAAATCACAGAGGCTGATGGCATTAAGCCTGGAATTGTAATCCAAAAATCAAATTCAAAGGAGAAAAAACTTGAAAATGAAGTTCAACTGTTAGGACCGGACTCAGTTTTAATGAATTCAATCAGATTGTACTTTGTGGACGATTTGTGACACCACGCGACACCCATGGCATCAACTATCTAGTATTACCAGCAGGTAACAGACGATCACAACCGATATTGATCTAACATTGCCAAGTCCAGACCACAGACTCCTTTTACTTGTATCACCAGCCACCTGTTCATTGACTGGCGGTTTGCTTAAGTTTGGAAATTTCATTGCAGTCAATGAATGCTTGTTTACTTTACAGATTTTGTTATTCCTCACATTTTTCGTTTCATTCAGCATGAGGGCCAAATCTGACGAAGTTACCTCTCTACTACTAGAGATCCAGCATTAAAACTGCATAAGTTATGAATAATATAGCTGCGTCAGGTAAGATAATAAAAGAGGTTTTCAGAATAAAACCATCTGTCTAAAGAGAAACGATATGCAATATTAACTTTTATTGCTACCACTAATTTACAGGCACGTGTCATGCTTTAGCTGGTGCTATATTAAAAGACCTTTTCTCTCGCACAGTAACCCAAACAACGACCAGCACAGATGGTGAATTTTCTTATTCGGTTTTCTCACTGTACATTTTTATCTTTTTATTTGCTGATTCCTTTCCTCTCCCAATTCCAACATGCATAACAGGAGAGTATCCCACAACCAACAGGGAAACGAATTTGGCACAGTCCTTTAAGGAACGTAGTTGAGGCTCAATTACTTCATTGATGGGTAATCCAAGAAACCGCGCCGGAACAGCCAGTTAACAAAGCCTAACGTACGCAACTAACAGTAAGGCATAGATGGCATCTGAATTGGCTTTGTGGTTGCAACAGCATGGTTCAACAAATGGACGCAGGTGGTTATACAAGCGACAAAGCTGCAGCCGCCTCCACTCCCTTCGCCGTATTTCTATACTCCTTAATGAATTTAACGGTGCCATTGAATTAGCTAGAAAAGTAATTATTCTTGGCCCCATCTAACTGGTTCACAGAAGGGAGTTTTTGCGTCAAGAATACAAAATTGCTTCTGGAACAGCTGGTTCTTCATTTTGAACGTCATTGAAGAGATTTCAACTGCAAAGACAGGCCTAACAGGTTAAAAGAGAAATAAACAAGGATACCTGCTAAAAGTTTTTATCAAATTTTAATTTGTGTATACATTACAGCGATTACATTCTGTAAAAAAATTTCAGAGATAGTTTGTTTTTTTAAATAGGAACATCCCGATTAAAATTAAACATGACAGTTATATAACCGCCTTCCTTATGCGGTCAAATTTCATTTGGACTAGGTATGATTAAATATGAGAACTACTGTACAATTTTAATATTTATGACAATTTAATTGTCTCGCAACAAATAAAAAACCAATTCATAAAAGTATGCCACAAGCTAAAATACAATAAAGAAAACATCAATGCTAAAAGAATAGCTTTTTTGCTTTTAACGTCTTAATAGCATCGATTGTATTGTCACGTATCAGGTACATGCGTTTTGGAGAAGGTGATTAAGAAGACTCATTATAAAAGCAGTATACCATATATATATATATATATATATATAATTATATTATTGTATTATTATATATATTATATATATATTATATTATATATATTTTATATTATTATTATATTATATATTTATATATTATAAAAGCAGTATACCACCATATAAAAAGCTTTCGCTCTCTCTCAACAAGTACTTTGCCATAAAGTGCAGCAAAAGAAGAAAACAGACTAAAGCAACAATACGAAATGGAAGTAGTACCAAAAGATTGAAATATTGCCCTTATCAACATCAAAGTTAGTTTAAGTGAATTTATTTAAAACCAATAATCTTAAATCTACAAGTACTAATAATGAGTAATCTAATAACTGGAGCTTTATGGTTGCTGATGTTTATAGCTTTATTAATGTTCATGGATTGTGATTTCGTTTAAAATCAATTCTTGAATGGAATGAGAAATTATATTTTTTGTTAGATTTTTTGAAAAACTTTNTGGGACTGTCTGTGAGCGACATCCAGGACAGGCAGAGATGGAGGAGACTGGTCCGCTGTGGCGACCCCTAATAGGAGAAGCCGAAAGAAGAAGAAGAATTATAAAAGCAGTGTACCACCATATAAAAAGCTTTCGCTCTCTCTCAACAAGTACTTTGCCATAAAGTGCAGCAAAAGAAGAAAACAGACTAAAACAACAATACGAAATGGAAGTAGTACCAAAAGATTGAAATATTGCCCTTATCAACATCAAAGTTAGTTTAAGTGAATTTATTTAAAACCAATAATCTTAAATTTACAAGTACTAATAATGAGTAATCTAATAACTGGAGCTTTATTGTTGCTGGTGTTTATAGCTTTATTAATGTTCATGGATTGTGATTTCGTTTAAAATCAATTCTTGAATGGAATGAGAAATTATATTTTTAGTTAGATTTTTTGAAAAACTTTACTTTAGCCAAGCTGTTGTTTCTGCTGTTAACACAAATAACATGTCGATTGGAAAACAAACTTTAAATTCAAAAATGAATACACAGAAGGAATACAAACATACACTCACACCAGTGTGTCTGGCCAGGTTGGCTAAGATAATTAAGTAGAAACCCAAAAGTTTGTGTGGTCATTAGTTCAAATTTGACATCTAACATTTATTTCAACAGGTTTTTTGCACCTGTTCTCCAAAGCGCAGGGTTAGAACCGGAAAGTGGAAAATAGAATCGGAAGTGGGGAAGTAACTTGCACAAGTCTGGGATAGAATCAGCGCCCTATCGTTTGTTTGTAGAGGTCCAACCTTAGTAACCATGTTATTGACATCTCTGACAATTACTTATGGGTCTACAGGATCCCGGAATACTTGAAGTTCGCCCCGTGGAGATGCTCACGTGGTTAAATTGGGGTCTTCATATTTATCTGAGTCAATAGGCTGTATTCATACCAGTAAAAACATATTTCATATTTATGCTTTACTGTTACACAAATCAGATTAAGCTGATAGAAACTTCAAAATATTAGTTACTTGACTTAATGCTGTGTCGGAGATAAAACAAGAGTTCCCTGTCTCAGCTGCTTTTATTCTCTTTTCGGAATTTTTTTCTCCAATTGTTGCTATCTTGGGCTTCTTGTTTTAATAGGTCGTTCAGATCTTTCAGTGATAGGCATTTACATTATGTGGGATCTTAGTTTGTATATTTCTGTAGACGGTCTAGATCCTTTGCCAGAGGAGTGGGTAGGGTAGTTCGTTCTTTTCCTTTAAAGTTATTTTGGGATGGGTCTCCACAGTAGTAGAATATCATTGCTTTATATACAAGGATGCCTATGTCTCTGCGTAGAAGGTTTTATTTAACTATTCTATTTAGCATTTAAAAAATTACCTTGTTTTCAATAAATCAGTATATAAACTTTGAAAATGGGGAGATTTTTATGGTGTTGAATCTATTTAATATAGAGGCAATTTACCATTTTAAGTCATTATTGTAAACTCCTGAACGAAATAAAAAATTGGAATTCAGGAACATAAAGATCGTGTTTCCTTTAATTTGAAGTTACTTTTTGTTTTCGACGTGGACTTAGGAATCACGGACTGTACTACAGTTTGCATGGTTTGAAACATTACCTCAGCTTAACCTGAATTTGGTATCTTTTCATTTATTCGGTTTTATTTGAATTTTTATGACATTGAAACGACATTGAAATGTAACCTTTGCTCCAGTCATGAAGTGTAAACATGGCGACACTTCATGATTCCCCATTGTTAACCGTTGTTTAAACATAGAAATCCTCCTTATCGTATGAAATCACTAAGGTAAATATTATGATAGAAGATAGGTTTTCTGTTAACCCCAGCATTGTACTCTATCCCCAACTTGTCTTTTTTTGTTTCATATTCGTACATATATCTGAATGAAGTTGTTGTATCAGATTGTGCATTTAAATACTCTGACTAATTTTAATAATAAAAATATTGTCAGTTGCCTGAAGAAAGAAATGCAAAAAACGTGAAATTGCAATGAAAGTGAGGTTGGTTTTTTGTGTATTTTTTGTGCTTGTGTTCTTACTATCGCTCTGTGCTTTATCTTCAGATACATGAAGCATTGTACATGACTTTTGTTTTTATACACACCAATCATATATATATATATATATATATATATATATATATATATATATATGTGTGTGTGTGTGTGTGTATGTGTGTGTGTGAAATATTGGTGGTGGTTACGTGTTTAAAACCACCACCACTCCATCAGTTGGAAAACATGAATATTGCCAAAATAATACTGGTTTTGTGGTGCAAAGAAGATTGATAAATCCTGTTCTTGTACACTAAATCAGGAAAACTATTTGAACATGTTCGTATCTCTGCAATTATATTTTACGCTTTCTGTTTGTATTGTTTTATTTACTACTGTACCCAGGCCAATCAAAAGACAGGTTGGGTCCCAGGGTAGATAAATACGGGACCTTGCATGTTTCGAAATTGTTAATCAAGCTCAAATGTTTGCAAATATTTAAATTGTGTTGCGAAAACAAAAACGTAGTCAATAACAATAGAAAGGTAACATTAAACTTCAAAAGGAGCCTTTTACCAGCTTTCATGTTGGCAAAGTCATTAATAATTACTTTAAAATCAACTGTCCTTGCAGTTTCGCTTTCAGTACTTAAGAGTGCAAGATCACATAGTCTATCCTTGGTCATAGTACTGCACTCGCTTCAAATTTGCTGAAAGAATGCTCAGCTGCTGCAACTGCTACAGGCAAAGTGCACACTATTCTCAAAGCTATGTAAACATCGCAGAAAGCTTTTCAAGGTTGGATTTCGTCAATTTATTCAAAAGTAAGCAGTAAGCATGGTATTGAGGTAGAAAACCTCTTCCCCTAGAACAATCTGGTTAGCGAATAAACAATAGCATGAAATACCTCACATTTAAAAGCATTCTCGTCAATGTCTGCTTGGCTACCTTCAAATACTTTGAGCAATTGTCGTTTATTTGTCCTCTTTGTAGTAAATTCGGTAGAAATGTCTATTGCAGTGGCTACAAGTACACTCTCTTGGAAGATTTATGGCCATTTTTTATGAAGCTCTTCCAGCTCTATAACATGACTGGGGAGATTTGAGACATCCACATCTATTGCATATCTTATTGCCTGAATCATCTGGTTCCTTTGGTCAAAAAGAAGGTATACAATTGATGCAACCGTTGCTATCTGTTGTGGTTTTTAGTGTAAAGTTAAGGGCTTATTAGCTTATTAGATGAGCAACAAAACGGAGAATACCTGCAAAACAGTCTGTTCATCTAGTTCTTGATAAACTATTTATTGAAGATTCAAAGTTACAGAGCACTATCTTTCATCCCTGACGATTGTTAGGGAAGAGGTTGCACACAGCCTGAACATTACCAAGAAATGTTACATTGTGTACAACTCTGGAGACAATGTCATCTGTTCTGTATGGCGGGAATCACGAGTTCCGTCCACCAAAATCGAATAATACATTTCGATTTATTGTTCTTTCAAAACGTGGCTCAAATGTTACAGCACAAGACCTGACGAAGTCATTTTGCAATTGCGGTGGAAGATGATGTACATGGAACCTGCTACCTTTCTGTGAAAATTACCTTAGTTTAAAAATATGCCCTTAAAGTAGGGGATCATAATGAGCCAAAAGCTCCAAGACAGCGAGAAAATTTCCTTCTTGGACATCTCCGATCCGTAGCGAGGGCCTACGAAATGCAAGGCCCCTCTCTCCAGGAGACCTACTGGTGAATGTGATGGCTTGCTTATAGAGGTCTGGGTGGTAAAGAATACAGGGCTTCTTTTGCAGGGCTAAAGACAATCCATTTCTTTTAACTCGTTTCTCTATTTTCGGTCTTAAAAAGAAGATCATAAAGTGGAAAATTTTGACCATCAATATCGCAGGGTAACTGTTTTGGAATGGAACTGGTCCAGCCCGTATCAAATCTTCAAGCTAACCAATATCAAAAAGCTCTTGATAGATTTTCTCCTTCGTTGTAGATTTCTTCTTCGACATCAAGGGCTTAACCTTAGTGTCAACCTACTGGCTCACAGAGACATCTTTTCCTCTAGTAAGACTTCTTCTGTAACCTCCTTGTCTAACTCTTTAACTACTTTCATTAGTCTAAATTTAAATAAGATGCGAAACCCTTCATTGTTTCTTGATCTCCTTTTTGTTTCTCTTCCTTTTCTGTACACCAGATTTGTATTTATATGACGACATATTTAAACTGTATCGACTTCCCAATTTTTCTAAAATTTTGACAAATCTCTCTCAAACACTTTTCAATCTATATAAATTAATGTCAGGTCTTATGACATTAATTATGATATTAATAATAAAAGTCACAAAGGTAATTCAGGGCAGGAAATGGTTACTGTGACAGAAAAAACCATTTCAATTGAAACAAAGAGACAAGTGTCCATTTCTATTGTCATAAAAAATGGCTTTTCTTTGTCATTTTGGATAGGAGTTGAAAGAATAAAATGGTATTGCAATTATTCTTTTCAAAATAAGTGGCTTCGGGGGGGAGGGGGGAGAGAAAAATGAAAACTGCAATGAAAGCTTAGCGAATAACAAGTCCCTAAATGCTTCAACGACTGAGCGTCTAACAAGCAGTACAGATTATAATTGTTTAGCAATGACAATATTTTACTGGGTCCTACATAGATACATAGATAGGGCGTGGGCAGAATACTGGAAAAAGAACATCCCAAGAGGGGGAGACTTTATAGAAGACCCTACACGCCTGCAACCAGGTTTCAAGACCGCCAATAGAAGACAGTGGACCACGGCCAACAGGCTGAGATCAGGCCATGGCAGAACCGCTGCCAATCTGCACAAATGGGGCCTGCGAGAGTCTGCTACTTGCCCCAAATGGCCAATTTCCCCTCAGGACACAGAACACCTGGTNACCCTACACGCCTGCAACCAGGTTTCAAGACCGCCAATAGAAGACAGTGGACCACGGCCAACAGGCTGAGATCAGGCCATGGCAGAACCGCTGCCATTCTGCACAAATGGGGCCTGCGAGAGTCTGCTACTTGCCCCAAATGTCAAATTTCCCCTCAGGACACAGAACACCTGGTCCTAACCTGTCCAATGACAAAGATCCCTGGCGGATACACAACAATACATTCCTGCAGTCTGGAATACTTTAAATGGTTCAAAAGAACTGGAGTGGAAATATAAACAACAAAGCCATACGAAACTACTACCACTGGGTCCTAGTCAGGACTAGGGCCCCAAGAGTTTACCCCGGCTATCCCCCTACTCCACGGTACTGACTGTACCAATATGCTCCAAGCAAAACATACAAAGAAACAGTGTTGCTAAGGTATCAGTAGAAATTCAACCATAAAAAGGGAAATAGCTATGAAGTGGTAAGACATTTTACTAAATGAAGTAAAAATTTTACGACACCAGCTGTTGTGGTACAATCCTCACTGTACTAATCTTAACCTATTTAAACGAATCACCATACTTTGTCACAATAATAGGTCTAACATTGTAAGGAAAATGGTGCTTTTGAGAGTCAGAATATTGAAAAGGACATCTTTACAGTCTAAAAATTAAAATAATCTGTTAGAACGTGCTTGCCTTGGATTTCAGTGTTTAAATAATTAACTTCGTAAGAGACATATACTCACTGTAAGTTGACAGAATGTTATGTAGTGTCTTTATTTTCTCTTTAAACCTGTGAATAACACCCCTGACCATTTACGCCATGATTGCTTCATATCTTTTGAATAACCAGATGTTGTTGACTAATTCTCCTCTTTTATTATTATTGCGATTTCCTTTTCTTCAAATGTACGCATTATGGTAATTTAAAAAATCAGTGCGATCATGTCGTTAAAGTAAAAAGGCCTGACATGTTGTCTTAAAGGAGAAAGAATCCAAAACCACTGATGTTGCAATGTCTTGGGATAAACAAATGTGTCAGAAAGAAATAGACAAAATTGAAAGGGCTTTTTTTAAAAAAACTTTTAAAATGAGAAAGAAAAATTGGAGAATGTCTAAGAATAAAGATGTTCCGGTAGCGGTTGAGGCATGTGGAACAGTTACTAAAAAATTAGAGAATGGATTGATTGACTAAGAATAAAAGTGAAAGAGGACCTAATGAAGAAGACTGTATTAATTAAAGTAGAAGAGCTAACGACTGAAACACTTGATCGATAAATAGAGAAACCATTCATTCCTCTCACCTTCATGTGCTAGTTGCATGCAGCTGTCAAGTAACCATATCAAGCCAAACAATCATTGTTGTGACAGGATCATAATAACAATAATAATGATAATAATAATGATAATGATAATAATAATAATAATAATAATAATAATAATAATAATAATAGTGAAGTAGTAGTAGTAGTAGTAGTAGTAGTAGTAGTAGTAGTAGTAATGTTGATATGTCACTGATCTATTTTACCTTATATAAAGCACGCAATTTTGAAACCTGAAGAAACCTGTTGTTACCATACTACAGAGGGTTACGTTACGCGACATTGTGGCGTACGAAATCAATATATATATATATATATATATATATATATATATAATGCTTGCTAGCAAAAGAAATCCCAAGAAAGACCAAGAGAACAAAATATATTTAGAGTATGTAAACTTTAAAGCCAATAAAAACGAATGAAAAATAAGACGTAGTTTCCATATATTTCTTCACCAATTACAGTTGCCAATAAGTGGTCCTCATTTTTATTGTCTTGCGCAACAATATCCATTTTTTATGTGTAAAAACTGATAACAACTTTTTTTTCTTCTTTAATTACTGAATGTCATAGACACAGGCGATCATGGTCTATGACACTCAATCATTAATTAAATACACAGCTGTACTTTTAAATTTATTTCTGTCGTAATGGTTCAGGCTGTTACAGCGTTGTTTGATACAGGTTTTTTGAGAACTACGTTACTCTTAAACACTTTATTTCTCTCTTATCTTTAAAATTCTCAAGGGAAAAGAGAAGTTTGTCTTTTCTACGTCTGTTGAAGTAAGTCACAAATTACAGGATACTTTTGGGGGTTCTTAAAGTATCTTTCTTCCCATCCAGGATATCNGTGTGTAACTACTCGATAATAATAATAATAGTGAAGTAGTAGTAGTAGTAGTAGTAGTAGTAGTAGTAGTAGTAGTAATGTTGATATGTCACTGATCTATTTTACCTTATATAAAGCACGCAATTTTGAAACCTGAAGAAACCTGTTGTTACCATACTACAGAGGGTTACGTTACGCGACATTGTGGCGTGCGAAATCAATATATATATTTAGAGTATGTAAACTTTAAAGCCAATAAAAACGAATGAAAAATAAGACGTAGTTTCCATATATTTCTTCACCAATTACAGTTGCCAATAAGTGGTCCTCATTTTTATTGTCTTGCGCAACAATATCCATTTTTTATGTGCAAAAACTGATAACAACTTTTTTTTCTTCTTTAATTACTGAATGTCATAGACACAGGCGATCATGGTCTATGACACTCAATCATTAATTAAATACACAGCTGTACTTTTAAATTTATTTCTGTCGTAATGGTTCAGGCTGTTACAGCGTTGTTTGATACAGGTTTTTTGAGAACTACGTTACTCTTAAACACTTTATTTCTCTCTTATCTTTAAAATTCTCAAGGGAAAAGAGAAGTTTGTCTTTTCTACGTCTGTTGAAGTAAGTCACAAATTACAGGATACTTTTGGGGGTTCTTAAAGTATCTTTCTTCCCATCCAGGATATCCCCGTTGTTCTTCGAATACTTCACATTTTTAAAGCTTCCTGCTTTGACTGTATTTGTTTAGGGATATTCCAATATTCAAACTGGTATGTTAGTATTAATCTCAGAATTACAACTAACTCTATAGTACCCAAGTTTCTGGTATCGAAGTTAATACTTGTACTTTTTAATGTAGGATTTATTTTGTTGCATTCGTCCTTTGACAGAGCAATTTTCCTTTTAACATTTCTGTCATAGTTCCCAAATTGCATTTCCCAAACCGCACTTCCATAACTAAATTTTCCAAACGCCATTTCCTATATACCATTTTTCATGCGTCATTTCTCAAACTACACTGCCTAAACTGTATAAAAAGGTAACACAAAAGCTATTTCATCGGGTATTTTTCTGTCCTTGGTACAGTAAGTGACAGATGGTGATGTTTGCCAAAATGGCTATGCAAAAAACAACATGACATGCAGAAATAAAACACTGAAGCTGAAATTAGGTAAAAGTGGCATAGAATAAGTGAAAACTTCAAGAATTTATGTATAAATGTCAACAAGAACATGCAAAAAACCATGTCAACTTCACGTCCAGGATTTAGACGACAAAGCAAAACTTCTGACGACTCAAGAAACAGCTAAGAAGCAACCCGGGTATGAAAACGGTATTGGATGTTCCTCTGCTGCAAAGTTGCTGACAAAAAGTAATATCATTTTGGTGGTTGTACTGCAGTAGAATACGTGAGGTAAAACGAACAGATATGATTATCATAGACGATACTTTAGCCTGTTGGGATCAAAAGCCTAATGGTCGTTTAGTAACATGACACAAGAAAAGCTATCCTTTTAACACATATTGTCAACGAATAAGCAGGCAAAGAGTTAAAAGTTAATTTCGTTAATAACTGGTAGAAAAAAAGGGGAAAGAGGACGGCAGGGAAGTTCGATGGATAGGACAAAAATTGTGGGGGAAAAAGTTGAAAGGGATGAATATCTAAATGGCTAAGAATCAGGAGAAATGACAGGAAAATCTCAAACGACAATGTGAAGGTTACTGACAAAAGATCGCTTGCGGTAATAATGAAGAAGAAGAAGAAGAAAGAAAAAGAAAAAGAAGAAGGAGAAACTGGGCATTATTTATGTCCACGTCTGTTAGTACAAAAATAATGTCCAGTTTTCTAGGTTACATCACAAAGTTACCCTTTCTTTCGACAAAATCAAGAAACCCTTTTCAGTATAAAAATTTCAAGAAATTGGATTGACTTTCTACAACAGCTAGATATTATAACTAATGGAATACTCATCAAGAAAAAAGTAAAGTAAATTCAATATTTACTTCTCCTCTGTCATTATGGTTTCATGTGTTAATGGATCCAAATAAAATGTCACATTTATTTAAGCTGATTTAAGACTAGGCACATAAAAGTCCTTGTACCATGGTGCGCTCACAAAAATCAGCAGTTTCTTAAAAACTGAACAAGGTGGTGCTGACATCTTGCTATCAACCTAACAAGGGCACAGACACAATAAAGAAAGTTAGAGTGAGATGAATACATCCTATAAGCAGAGTTTTTAGTGAGGATCTAAAATAGATATTTCTACTTGAAAATAGTATAAACAGAGAAGCCAAAAGAAATTTTGGCTTTGTGAATGTAACAAGCAATTAAAAGTAAACTGAATTACCTACAAAGCAGTCTGTTTTAAAAATTAAGAACGTTTTGTTAATAAAGTCTAATTTAACACATAAAAAACATGTTAATCTTCAATTTGAGTAATGAACTCTTAAAAAGTTTGCCACTTCTTTAAATAACAACTGCGGTAATTTTATACGCATTAATCATTAGCAATTTATGTTTAAATCTATGAGATGCCACCGTCAATTGCTTGACAGAACTGTTTGGTTTCAGAAAAAATATTTTAAGACTAGAAAAGAACTTGCATGGACAACATGTTATAAATAGCAGAAAATATGGTCGATGCATCCTCTTCCAGAAAATGAAAGTAGACCTCTTCCTTGATACAGCTTAGGCTATATTTATATGAGGTTTAAAAATATGAAATTTTAAAAAAATGTTAAAGAAATAATAAAAACAATCAGAAAAGGAGTATTATAAACTACGGAGAATAGCACCAGGACTGCCTTGGGAAGGTTAGTTGAATAAGAATATATTATGTATTATTGTTAGTTTTATTATTATATTATTTATCATTATTATTATTATTATTATCATCATCATCATTATGTATTAATGTATTATCATTGTGAGACTTGTACGGCAAATTAAAACAAGTCAATAAAAAACCAGATCAAAGACCACTGTGACTTCGTGTCACTGCAGAAGATACATTGACGAAAAAGGAATTTATCTCACTTAATGACAGTTACTGAACGAATTGGTCAATCTCCAACGAAAGGGTAAAATATAATACGTAAACTTTTGATAAATTGAAATTAATGATGATTGGCAGAGTTTTGCAACTGAGACGTACTGATTCCTCTTTAACCTAGATAAGGTAGGTTTATCATCATAGTGGTTACTTAGCATTATCGACTTCTTTTCTATCTTTTTTTAGTTTGCAGAGACCTGGAATCTTTAAAAAGTTGATAAATTGTGATATCTAAATGGATAAAGTTAAATCTATATTAAATTTTTCTATTTCTTTTATCTCTAACGATGATTATTAAGTATAGACATTAGCACAAATACTGCAAGTGTAAAAAAAGCTTTAGAAAGATGGGCTGCAGGCCATTATTGTGATGTCAAGGAAAATCTTAGCCATCCAGAGCAGGTTTCGAGGAAAGAATAAGTATAAGAAAATGATGATCTTTGGAGTTTGATTAACAGATTGTACCATTGTTGAAATTGTGGTCCAACTCTTGACTAAAGACCCAAATCGGCTATGTTTGGAAAGAAAATTATAAAAACCGCAACAGCAAAGAAAGGAGTTGTGGAAAAAGGTGCTGAATTACAAGGAAAACGTATGTTTCAGTAGGAGCTACGAGAAATTATAAATGGATTCTCGTTGGTCTTTGGACAGCAAACCAAAGAGCTACAAGCATTTGGCAACTTGAGTTTTGGGTCATTTGGGAGCTCATTTTTGCCCCTCCAGTAATAGGTCTTCGCCTATGTGTGGCAGTTCTCTTACAAGGGTATATATTTTAAGAAAGCCACTGAAACGTGGTGGTTAATCTTCCTGGCTGGAGAAACACATTTTTTGTGTTAGAAATCTTCGTAAATAGACCAATAAAGGTAGTGTGGTGGAGATAAAAGCATGATAAATTTAATATATTGTTATTACGGTTGCAGGATTTACATCCAATGTATCGTAGATATTTCAAGTCAATAAAATAGCTTGAAGGAAGAGTTTTGAGAACCTTTACTTTTATGTGTAACAGAATAGGCAGCGCTATTTTTTGTTTCGCTTTTACTTATCCACTTACTTTCCTCGTCCGTGTTGAAAACCTACTTCAATCGGCTTCACATAACATCACCACTTTTTCAAGGGACACCTTTGCTGGTATGTACAAAGGAAACTGTACCCTTGCCAAATAAAAATAAAATATGAAATTTCACATTGTAAGACATTGTTTTTATCCATAACAGAGGCATTACAATACGACCAACCACCAGAATCTTATGGAAAGGATAACAAAAAGGAAAGAATATTTTAATCCATACGTTGTGTTTCGTCATGTCTGAAAACAAGGATAAATAGCACTCGGTGAGACATTCATTATCTAACTTTTTTTTACTGTGAAAATCTACACCCTACTACTATTTTGACCTACAAGAAAGATACTTTGACAAGCTTTGACAATACAGTAAGATTTTTTAATTCACTGTATTCGTTATGGGGAACAATGTAATTAACCGACAACAGGGAAACTTACGTGCTCAAAGAAATAAGTAACACGAAAGCAGGAGGAACAATCAGTTAATAAGATGAATAAAGAATTTTCAATGTCAAAATCAATTAAGTAGAACAGCTGAATTTCGCTACCATGATCTGTTCTCAAAAACCCAGTTGGCTAAGACCGCTAATGATCCATTTAAAAAAAATCATCTACACAGCAATGCGCAATAACAGGTGACAAAGACGCAAACAATGTGAGAACCAGAATCAGAAAACCGAATTGCCTACCATAACCAAAGCGTCTATCCACAACTTATCTATTGTTCTATTGTTTATACCATTCTACCTGCTGTATTAAGAGAACACGTCTCTTTCAATAGCAAATGCAGTATCAGTTCCGTTTGGAATGAAGCGTCCTATTATATTTCTTCCGCTGAAACAGGTATTCGTCAATCGGTTAGACTCACAATGATTTGTAATTCCATTATATGGAAGCAAGATCAATATGCACAGTAGACGCATAGCAGCGTAGTGAGGAGACAAAGGTATAAATATTTTTATTTCTGTGGTTCAAGGAGGTAAAACTAATAATTTATGTGAAAATAAAGCCTCTACTTGATATGTGCAAAAGCTCATACAATAAAAGATTTACTTGATTGTTGTTAGCTGATTGCTATTAGTTTAACTAGTGGATTTTCACGAGTGGAATGGAGGATTCCCTTTATTTTGATTATGCAAAAACTATTTTAATAGATATGCTACACATCAAAGGCAGCCTCTCTCCCCTCTCTCTCCCTCCCCCTCTCTTTCTCTCCCCCCTTCTCTCTGTCTCTCTCTCTTTCTCTCTCTCTTAATGTATTATGTTGAATGACGTCAACTGTCAGGGGGCGTCATTTGTGTATTTGTGTCTCTCCTGTGCCAATCTCAATCAAAGTATGTTTCACTCATCATTGGCCTCTCTCTACTACCTCATACTAACACTTCATTTTCAGTTTGTCTATCCATAGTATCTCAACATTCTTGTTATATCCACATCCTTGCTACTTTCCGTCTTGCTACCATTTGCTTACATATTATATAGCCCGGACACCCTGATCTCCCTCTGGCTGCACTATCCACCCATTTGTCCGCCCCCCCCCCACTTCCTGACAGTATCTACACCCTTTGGCACAGCAATTTTCAAAAAAAAAAAGCTTTTTAAGAAAATGATTTTTTTTCACTTAGCTTCAGTGAACTCGTTAAACTTTTTTCTTCATGAACTGGTTTTTTATGATGGCCTGGGTTGAGAACTAAATGTCTTGTAATTGTCATATTCATTCACTCATATTTCAAAAACTAGTTCATTTTGTCTATTTAGCGTTAAGTTGAAGTAGACAGGGGTTTTACAGTAAAACGTCAGATCAGTCAGCTGAATACCTTGGATTTATTACCACCAAAAACTGGTGAACTCTTGTCAAAATTTTCACCAACTGAATGTAATCTTTAGATGAACTTAACATCTTTTACATTTGCTGGAGCAAATTTTTTACCAACTTGTGAATTTTAGTAGCTTTTGAGAGTTAAGATAAGCTGGGAAAGGGCCAGGAACACGCCAAACCCTCACTTTCCTAAGATCACGCCAACACAAGATGGTGCAAACATTCTGTCACATTTCTGCAAAGACCCTTCATGGCATATCCCTAGCCCAGCCCACCCCCACACATACACACACTTTGAAAAACCGCCTTTGAGCCTGACAATATATAGGGTTTGGAAAAGGCACCTCACAGACCCTGTGTGGTCACTTCAATATTGCATGGTGAAATGAAAAATAAACAGCACGACAGTTGAAAACTGAGAAGAAAAACAGAGGTTAAAATCCCTGGCACCTAACACGCTAAATCAGTTGTTACATATTGTTTTCAATAAAAGGCAATGAAATGCCCCTTAGACCTCCATTAACGTAATAACAAATTAGGGTTAAAGATAGCAAATTACAAATAGTGCTTATCTGCAAGCCCGAAGCATTGTTGTCAACACATTTTTTGATTGATAAAACATGGGATTACAATTTTAGGACCAAAAGTTGAGACACGATCCGAAATGACACAAACCATTTCTTCCTGCAAACTGTTGGGATCCTGAAGTGAAAAACCAAACAGCTTGGAAAGATAAACAAACACGGAAAGGAACGAATTGAATTAATAGTCATCCATTTCCTTTTGGTTGCTTTTGTCTTTCCGTTAGCTCTGCATGCGTACACAAGTATGTTTCTGAGGAAGACCGACGGCCTGTTCTTAATTCTTTTAACTGTTGAGATATCTTACAAGAATAGTTCCAGGAGTGAGGTCCCTTGGTACATCAGAGACAACGTTGGAGCTACAGTATTCAATGATCGAATGTATTAGCTTTAAATTGGAAGAAACTTTGATTTCACTATTTTAGAAAGAGGCTTTTATAGTCATCATACTGTTTCCGTTTTATCGATGACAAAATATTACTTTCTCGTCAACAGTAAATCATGGAAGGAAATTGGACAACAAGGGTAGAAGGAGTGACCTATCCAAAATAGTACCAGTGATATTTTGGAATGAACTCGACCCAGGTTTAAGAAAGTAGCAAGAACAATTCAAAATCGCCATTTTAATTATCTTGTAGAACCTAATAGCCCCTCCCTTCTTCATTGTTATGGTTCTTCTTCTTTCTGCAATAGCTTTCTTTTTCCATAACACCAAAAAGGAAAAGTAGCCTTCTGTTTCCTCCTTTTTCTTTTCTTTCTCATAAATTTTATATGTTTTATCTCTCTTAGTCATTGGTCTCTGTCTTTTACTTGCTATGTCAGCATTGTTTTTGTCTTGTAAAGTATACACACTATCTTGTATAGTGCCATAGAGATGTATGTGAAGCCTCCCTCGATAAATGCGTAAGGAAATGAATAACAAACGACAAATTTGATTCATGGTGACATGATTCCTATTTCACATTCCTCTTCTATTTTATAAGCTATATCATCTAAGGGGCAGAACGACTTATTCTAAACTAAGGGGCTAACAAAGGATAGAAATTTCTCTTTAACCCCAAACCCCTGTTATACCAAAGCTTCTGCTGAATTCGTTCTGGTAGAACAGCGTCAGCAACGCCGTGTGTTCCTTCAAAATAACTATAGGTTTATCAATATGAAATTTCCTTTAGTTTTAAATTTTACATCTGTATTCTCTACTTGATATTTTACTTTCCTCCTTTCTGTCATCCTCTAACGTCGACCATTTTTATAGAATTTTCATGGTTTTCTTTGTACCAAATTGTAGTGATAAAATGACTTCAAAAATTAATAATTGACATCCTTGAATAAAAGTCGCATCTTGTCTTCTTTTATTATAATTAAGAACCATACAAGGAATAAAGCCATCAAGTGTATGAAACTGTAATAAAAAGACAAAAAATGGACTAGGCCAACAGATAAGTGTTGACCACAGAATTAAAAGCATTCAAGTCGTCGATAAAAGAAAGAACTGAGAAGTCAAAGCGTTCCACAAATAAGCTGTCTAAGGAAAGAAATTACATTCATAGAAAGATTTAGTAATTTATTAAAACGAGCAACAACTGCATAAGAATGAAGACATTAAGAGAAACGAGTCACACAAGATACAAAAAGCTGTGCCAGTATCAGCGAGGAATGTTCACTAGAAACCTTCCAATGACAATACGTACAGGAAAGTCTAAGACAAGTCATATTTCGTCTCTGAGACAACTATTGAAGAATTCCAGCAGGAGTTGGGCCTATCAAGTTATAAACGCGTCCCCAAGCTCTGTCAAAAGTACTCTATGCAAGGACGGATGGTAGGATTAAATGACCCCAGGAGTAAGGTACTCTCTAGAACGTTTTAGAATAAGACTTACCAATAGATTGAATGAAGGAACCACAAGAAAGATCTAAGAAAACGAAAAACCAAGCAGCCTCATAAATGATATCAAACGCCCTTTCTCAAAATCCATAACACGAAAGCTTATAAAACAAGCTAGTGCAACACTCTTTATCACATGCCCTGGAAATATCCAAAGCTACAGCACGTCCAACTTCACTAAACTTAACTATAAACCTATAGATATGTTCTGTGATTACTTTCATAAGTCACCAGTGAAACGAGATCACTTAAATCCGTACTGAACATCAATAAAAATACCTTGGCTCTTCAGGAATTTCACCAGTACATCACTTATGACTCATTCAAAACCAGAAAGAAGACCTACAGGTCGATGCACTTGTATTCTTGAATACAGAGACAACACTAGAAACTTTCTAGCAAAATAGAAAACATGAATCGAATAAGAATAGATTGAAACGTTTGTACAGGAAATAACATAGCTCAAACGCACACTCGATCAAGACAATTGCTTGAATGCAGTCTAGACCAGGGACTTTAAATTGATCCAGCCGATGAATAATTAATCTACACAACCAAGCTTGGATTTATGATGAGAGAGTCCAATATCTGATCAAATTTGGTAAAATAAGACCAGGGTCCTTTGAAGAAGAGTTAGCGGAAAACATCCAAATGTTGACAAGAGATCACCCTTTTTCCTTAAGGACACAGAAAACCAGACACCATCAAAAATGGAGGAATAATCGATTTACCAGAATGCTAAATATTACCATAAAAAAAACAGAAACGGCGACTTCAGAATCTTTGGAAAGAAATGATTCATGAACTTCCTGATTATATCAATATTTAGGATCAGAAATTATCCTTTTACAAGCATTGCTACCCCGTCTAAAAGAAATGCAAGGCTTATCAGTTCCATCACTTTGAAATTGAAAATAGAAATGACTTCGATGACAGGGCCCACGCTACCGGGGGGGCCGAGGGGGCCATGGCCCCCTCACTTTTTTGCAAAGCAAAAGTGTTAAAAGTGTTAATTGCTTAATGCGCTTCATCAATATGCAACACGCGTGTCAGATAGTTTGTTTGCTTTAGTTGATTGTTTTGAAAATGAACTCATAGTGCGCATGGATGTATTTCACATCCAAATTTACGAAATCTTGAAAAACAAATATAGTGTTGTTGTGTGTATCGAGTTAACATGGCGTCTAATCGTAAAATCACAGATATCTTCAAAGTAGCTCAGAAAAAAGACAAGTCATCATCTGATGTATCCAGTGTATCTACAACGTCGACAAGCACGGCTGAACCTGAAGAAGTTCCATCGTCATCGGCTGCATCTACAGTGCTCCCATATCGACCACCAAAAAGTTTCACCTTTCCAAAGACAAAAATCGGAGATAGAAGTCGCTCCTGTCAGTACCAATGGTTTGATCAATTCTCTTGGCTACATTATGACACAAGGTACATTTATGATTAATTTTATAAAAGCAGCTTCGTATTGAGTTACACATCACAGTTACCAAAACCAGTCAATATTATCATCGTGAAATGTCTAGGGGGTATGAAATGAGCGCCATGACGATTCACTTTCTACATCGTTGGTTTCTTCGACGTTTGAAGATTATATGTTCTTTTTTATTGTTGTAGGTCAGACCGTGTCTTCTGCAGTTACTGTACGAAACAAAGCAAAAATCAAGCTTTACTTAGTGAGAGGAACAAAGAACAGGCGTACATTAGCATCGGTTTCAATTCG
>RDPX01000240.1:262435-272526 GCA_003991215.1 Morbakka virulenta
ATGAAACTTGCATCTCAACCAAGAGAACACAGAGGACTTATCAGCAACGTAATGAAGTTAACTAAGCTCGTTCTCGTAAGCGCAGCTACAAGTGCCACACCAGAAAGATCGTTTTCTCTAGCTCGTAGGCTTAAAACATGGATTAGATCAAGTATATTACAAAAGCGATTCAACTCTTTGGCACTACTATCTTGCCACAAGGAACTTTGTGACAAACTCTCACTAATCGAGGTTGCTAATGAGTTTGTTGATTCTAAAGCAAATAGGAAAAATATATTTGGAAAATTTGATAAAAACGACTTGTAAATTTAACAGGATTATATACTTACTTATACTTATATACTTATGCATGGATATAGTGGTATTTCTGTAGTTTTAATTTGTCTTTCACTATTAAAAGTAACCTTTGAAACATGAAAAAGAGTTCATTTTTAGCCCTTCTAGATACCCTGATTTTCAAAAATTTTCTGGCACGTCGGCCCCAACCATGGTGGGGCCTCCTTAGATAGTAACTCTTGTGGCCCCTCCACTTTTCAAATCGTTGCGTGGGCCCTGGATGAGCAATGACAGAAGAACAATAATCTTTGAACCATGAATGAGCTTTAAATTGGTAAATGTAATTAGCTATAAATGTTTTAATGCCAACCTGAACCCATTCTGTAAATTCAGTTGCAACATAAGGAACCGATTTGCTGAAGAGTGAATCCCAAGAATTATAATTTAGAAATTGAGTGAATCCATCCCAGTAAGTCTGATCGACTTTAAAATCTTACGATGATAGGTCTTGTTAACAAGACTTAAAACAGTTTTTTTAACCTCTGCAGTCACAACAACATAAGCAGAAGATCCAAAAGGAGGTAGAGATGAAATTGTACAATGCTCAGGAACAGAAGTCAAAACGAGATAAAAAGGAGAAGGTTCTCCTGAGGCTGAATCAGAAAATCTTGTGGGAAAATCAACTAGCTATACAAGAATATGGAGAAGAGCGAGGCTGTAAGTATATTCTCCAGGGTTGTTAGTGCCATTAGAATGAGTCAATCAGTTCATGTGATGACCAATGAAGTCGCCAGACAGAGATGTTAGCAGTTTGATGCCTTCCTAGAGCCTTATCAATAGAGTGTGATACTGTTTTAACAGTCAGCAAGAGTCAGAAGAGGGAGGTCGATACAAGTAAAACAGGTAGCAAGTGGCCTGAAGAATAGACAATCTAAAGCAAATGGAAATTTATCTTGAGATTTAAGCTCTCTTTCTACAGCTGGAAGGTCCTGTAAAGCCTAGATCGAAAGGTTATGAAGATAAGTTATGTAATGCTAGCAGAAACAAAGATAAATAGCCGTCAACATGAAGATTCCTATTACTTACACTATTATTGAGACACACAAAGCACAAAAATATGGGAGGAGTCGGAATTAAAAAAAAGTTCTCACAAACGAAAAATTGAAAAAAACTGAAAGCTACAAACAAAGAATTTTTGAAAATAACAGTTTTTCCCGGGTCTGTGTAAACCCTGTACTATCACATTTTGACACTACACTTTCCGATGAGGAGTTAGTCTTATGTGTAGAGATTCGTCGCACCACCTGACCATTTGAGGTCTCCTCGGGTACAGGGGACAATTCGTTTGATTAAAATTAGTATGAAAAATGGAAAAGAGAAATAGATGCCCGAAACCATTAGCATGCCAACTAACTGACGTTATAGGGATAGGGATCGTAATAAACAGAGCCACAGCAGGCAATTTCTACAACATATTGTCCTCATATGAGGGGACGGCGATGAGATGACACTCCACGTGCTTTGTTATACAGACAACATGTATGGGAGGGTTGCAAACCAAGGCAACAGAGGCACTCCTCCCCAAGAGACAGAGCTAACTTTAACAGATTTCAACCTCGCACTTTAAGGTCTCTTTGAAGAGCGAAAATATAAGAAGCTGAGATCTCAATTGTATTTTGATGGATTTTGTGTTCGAAAAACATTACATGTTTCAGTATACATCACCCATGTACCTAATTTAGCGAGACAATGTGTGAAAAAACACTATTTTAGTAACAGTCAAACATTAAGAAAATCTTTCATTGAGAAATAGGTATTATTTGGGGTATTTTAAAAGTAAATTCAGGAGGTAAAATATATAAAGCCTTGCGTTCGAAGAAGTTCCACGCCAAAAAATGAGTGGGCCTTTTAAGTTGAACCAGTGCTGTAATTCTCTCTCGATTTTAGAGGGCAATTATTTGACAAATTCATAAACACATGTAAAATGTGTGTTTAATCGAGCTGTCTCCTCCGCATCCCCTGCTTCCTTTGAGCCTGAGTGTATATTATTCTTACGCGTAATCATGTAAAGGCACTTTGTGAAACAAAAAACAAGAAAATTTTTTGTGTGTGTTCAACGTTTTTGTCATCTGCCCAAAATTGTAGAGGTTTAAAGCCCCCAGATCCCCCTGAAATATAACCCTGAGTTGAATGAGTTCGAATCAATGCATTTGGCTTTCATGGTTACCTGCTCTACCAACTGAACTATCTGTGTTTTTGTTCTTATCCATATCATTTCTGCAATCGAGTTTTCCAGTTAATTTGGCCATTCTTCCTTAAAATCCTCTCTTTAAAAAAACAGCGGTACACAGGCTCAAGAAGTGGTATGGAAGTGATCAATGATTACATAATAAAGCATTTAAAAGTATCAATGGCAGGCTGCCAAGAGGAACAATACCCTATTTTATACAGTGAGGTACATAAAACAGGGAAAGAATAAAAGTTGATCTTACAAAAGCCCACTGTCATAAGTCGAGAATCGCCATTGGCTTTGTACGTCTTCGTTGTTAATCTTGCCAAGGAATTTATTCAATTTATTCAATTGTCAGTTGTTTGATCTTGAGTTTAGGTTGTTATTCTAGAAGAAAGAAGGCATGATTGAGCTTTGATTACTAATTTTAAATCTCTTATGAAAGGGAACATTACCATTGTAAACTATTCCAAAACTCCTGTTTCTCCCCAATCTACCCCTCCCCGAAATTGACTGATGTAATGTAGATAAAAAATGTGGAGGAGAGAGCCTCGACTGTTAAAGTGGAAAGGCTCTGGAGAAGAATTTCGTGTTTGCTATTACTAGCAACATTAGAAACGATTAAGACAGAATATGTTAACCAAAAAGGTAGGTCAACAAAATGGCATGTCAATGTCGTGTAACGCAACTAATTACACAGAAGGAACATATTTCTTTTCATATATTTTTCTTTATCTTAATAAAAATTTATCAAAATAGAGTTGGCGGTTCTTTTTTGGTATTAAATCTGATGATGACCGGGCCTTTTGACAGATTTTATTCACAAGTCACCTGAATTGAAGGAAGATGATTGACCGGAAATAGACAGGAAGTATGGAACAGATAGCAGAGAGGAAGACATACATGAGATCAACTATCAGAGCCCACTCAGTGGAAAAAACCCTCTTTTCTTCGTCAGTCTGCAAAACTATGCCCACTATTTTTTTTACAGTAAAACATAGAATTTAAAATACATATTAAATATTGCGGAGGATAACACAAAAAGCATGTAAATATACTTATTTCTATTGTGGTCCTCGTGAACAAAAACAAAATAGCACCGATAACACAGGTAATACTGATAACAGACACTAAAACATATAAAGACTAGACA
The DNA here is from genome assembly GCA_003991215.1 of Morbakka virulenta. Classification (NCBI taxonomy): domain Eukaryota; kingdom Metazoa; phylum Cnidaria; class Cubozoa; order Carybdeida; family Carukiidae; genus Morbakka; species Morbakka virulenta. The sequence continues at coordinate 266,095 of RDPX01000240.1, forward strand.
TATAAGTAGGGTAACAATTAATAAAAAAATAAAATTATTATGACTATCAGTAACAATTTGGTTCGTAATATAATCTTTAACAAGTTTCTTGAACACAACTTTAGATGGAGCAGACTTAACAGACAGAGGAAGATCATTCCATAACTTAGCACCAGTATGATAAAAACTACCCTTGTTAAACGACCCAACATGGAAAACAATAAAAGTAGAAACACTATTCCTTGTGCGTGAATTATAATTTACTCTGAATTTATCCGTCATTAAATCCGTTATTGTGTAAGACATTGAAAACATGGTTTAACTTCAATTGACAAACTCTTTTTTCTACAGGTAACAATCCTACACTGATGAATTGCTCCGCCCCTACATGCTGACGAGGGGGGAGATTGAGGATAAACCTGATAACCTTATTTTGAGCCACTTGTAACCTGACCCTGAACTTCTCAGAGAGTCAAGAATACCACGAGGAGCATGCATAATTAAAAGTGCACTGAATCAAAGCTAAAACCAGTAACTTCTTGGTTTTCTTGTCAAAATTCCTGGCATTTCTGTACAGGAATTTGACTTTTTTGGAATTGATGGCAATTCTGGTAAACAGAGGGCTCATATTGCCTTTCCTAGAATTTTATCGCTGAAGGACCCGAACAGAGGGAATAGAATTTAGTAAAGATGGGTAGAAAGTGTAATGCACTTTGGTAGCATTACAAACATGCCCCTTCTCCAATCCCTCTCTTTATTAGGAAGCCTCCATTTCTTTTTGGAGAGTATCACTGTCCAATAGACAAGACCAACCAGTAACTCATGCATGTAACCAAACTCAAGATCTGAACAAGAAAGGCAGGAGTGTTGATCGAAACTCGACCTTAGCCAAAAGGCTGGGAAGAGATGGTCAGTTTAGGCTACTCCAGATAACTCTTCTAAGAGTTTCTTGGCTAGCTTGATTGTTTCCAGTATAAAATACCTAACCGATATGAAGTATTAAAGGAAAAAATCGATATTGAAAGAACTGTTGACATACGTCACTGGGTAAAAAACAGGTCGCAAGTCCAGATATGTAGGTATGAATGGAATTGCTAAAAGATATGTGTTTTAACCCACTCAAACATTAGGGGTATTGTGAACTCGGATGAGTTGATGCAATTGGTTATAGTATTTCCATGGAAGTAAAGATGCACCTGAAATAGGTTTGGCATATGTTTTCTACTGATCAGTACTTCATAAGGTTCATAAGATGAGTACTTCAGTATTGCTTGCAAATCCTAAGTAGTTGAACAGTATAATTCCTCGTTATCATACTTAATTATTTTTAGAAGCCACATGGTTTGCCAATATTGAATTATGCTTCAAGCAGTGAAAATTTCTTTGCTATTTTGCCCCCTATGGTGAAAGCCATACGTTAAAAATTCTTCTGCTGCTGGCAACATTTTTGATATGGTTTACTTTGCTTTCTTCAGTATTCACAGTGTAATAGATGTTCTACTTGCTTTATCAAATATTGCACGAGTCAGTGCTGTAAACAAACTTTGAAGTTTTGAAATATGACTCTTTAGAATTAACTATAGCTGTCCTCGCAAAGAAATTACCTTGAACCTGCTCTGCCAATTTTATTACTATTGCAAAAGATTTTGAAATATACCCCTCGCTTGGATTAACTGTAGTTGTGCTCGCAAAGAAATCAATGTGAGAGGCTTCTGAATATTTGTTTTATAATAAATTACTCTGGCTTAAATGTATTCTTATTTAAGTCGTACAGAAAATGAAAAAGGCAAATACTTTGACGCTCCTTAATAATGTCAGGTTGAAGATAAAACAAAGAAAGGGTAACTCCTGCGAGGAACAACCTAAAAACTGTAACAAAAAAAGAGTGCACTGAAAAAAAGCAAGGACAATGTCTTAGATTCACCATCATATAATGGTCTTAATAAATATTCCACTATTTACCTACAGGATGTTGATAAAGACAGTGATCATGGTTATTGAAGAGAGAAATAGGGTCAGGCCATAGGAGAGACGGTTAAAGAAAAGGAACATAATTGCACGCAAAAAGGAAGCAACTATCTACTCTGTCAACCATAGAAGCCTTATAAGTGGTGTTTCTTTCGATTTTCTTTCACGTAGTTGTAAGTTTCAAATAAAAAAAAGCTCTTTCTTGATCAAAATAATTGCCCAAATGCTATAACTGCAGATAGAATCACTACTGGTATTAACTCTGCAACGTTTTGTATTTGATCTGGACTTGCTATCAGCTCAATTCCTCAAAGACGACAAAAATTGATCTTGAAATGTAGTCTATTGTAGATCATGAGATGATAAACCGAATCGTATCACCAAACAGCGATTGACAATGTATGACATACGCTCCAGCATCACCCTGAGACATAAATTCATTACAAAAACAAATGAAATCTGTGACAAGCAGGAAAGATTTGTAAACTAACGAAGAATTTTTCTTAATGTTTAAGTTTTGCTCGGTGTATTCACAGGACAATCCTCGGTAACTGCCCCGGCTTGATTTTTAAAGTTAAAGGAAACCATGGCTATTCGGGTAGCTTGAATTATACCGTATACTTATGCGCAACTAGTTAAAGGGGGTTTGGAAACAATGATTTGTACTGAATAATCTCATGTAACACGCGGCAAGGATAAACATTAGCAGGTTGATTGGCACCAGTCCTAAGAAACCATCGGTGCTCAAATCTGCTCGCTTTTAAATAAAACCAAGAGATTTTAAAAAATCCAGTACAAGATTACTTTCAAATTTTCAAAAGCGAGAGATGTCCTCACGAACCTTTTTGAATATGCCCAAAATCACTTTAATATTTTCTTGACGCCTTGATTCAGAAATAAGTTGAAAGCACTTCTAATAGTTAGTTTTAAGGTTTTTAATATTACAGTAAAACATCTTTACAACGCGATTATTGGGGTCCAAAAAATTCGTCGGGTATATATCTGATACCTCACTGTACCCGAAAACTGGCCTTTTTATGTTTTCTTACTATAGACAGGACTTTAATTAATATTCTTTATCAGTAATTGCTCATATCCAGGGTCGGGATTATCTTGTAACAATTCTCTTTAGCTGTGACAATCCCTGGATACCTCTATTGTGACTGCTGATAGCGCTTTTATTAGGTTTTCATTCCACTCAAATTAACCTTAATTGGGTCCAAATCAACAAAAATTCGGTACAAATTCTTCTTCTTTCGGCTCCTTTTCAGGAGTTGACACAGCGAATTGACTTCTTCCACTTATGTCGGTCATGTACATCTTATCTCCCACGCAATTCCTCCATCTTCTCCTTGGCCTTCCATGTTTTCTCCTGCCAGGTGCCATGGCCAAATTAGGAGACCAAAGTCCTATCTCATTAATGTAAATGTCGCAAAGTAATGATTCGAGTTCTAATAATGTACTACAGTATTCTTATCAAAATATTCTATTTTAATCTTTTCTCTATTAATACATTTGTACATACTGGACAAACGTTGATACCAGTTCATATACTTGCTACGAAACGAGCATTTACGTTATGTAATTACATTCATTTATAAATTATTTACTTGGAGGAATTTGCTTGTCTTGATTTATCTTGATAATTTATCAGGAAAACAGTTAAGAACAATTCAATGAACCAAAAGTTGACGAGGGCAATCTGAATACTATTGAGTGTCCAAGCAAGTACTACTTCGTGAATGTTATTATGAGCAAATATACTTCTCAGTAAAGAAGTAAAGTGGTTTTGCTAAGACCTGCGAAAAAGGTACAGATCCATCCTGGTATTTTTAGAAGTAAAGCTAAAAATGGTTGGAGATTGTTAAGACTAACCTTATAGCAACTGTTCTTTTAAATATTGCAAACATGCTATCGCCAAGTTCCTATTGAACAGGAGTAATTGCATTTTCTGTGGCCTTGAAGAACTTCTTTCCATAGAAGCTCAAGAAAATATTTTTTAAATTGTTGTCAGAGCATATATATATATATATATATATATATATGCTTATATATTATACAGTATATATAATTTCACTACATTTAGGGATATATTTATACTAGTACATGGTATAAACATTCCCTTTATTCCAACTGTTATACCGTATGATGCTAATATAAAAATATAAACGCTACCATGGCAATATACGAAAATGCTTCAAACTTTTCCTACAGAGCATGTATCTGGCTTTAAAATTTCCAGAAACCCTTGCGGTCCAAGTTTCCATACAACTTAACAAAACAGACAACGATATGAGGGGAATGATAGTCAAGTTTTACAATGAAAAGCCAGTATCAAAACTAAAAGCATGTAAAAGTCCAGAGAGTGCAAAGCCAATTTCTCAAACCATTTATAATTAGGAGAAACCAAACGCTTCTGTAATAGCTTTATCATTCAAGCCGCTCCTAAATCAACCAGAAGCGCCTGCAAAGGTCAAAACTCAGAGATTCCAAATACTATTGTTGTTTTTCGGTAATATTTGGTTACAAAAAGGACTATTTAACAGAATAATATATAATTCAGGCTTTATTTTCTCAAACTGTTAATTAACGATTTCTATGTTTTCTGTGGTCACTATCCGACCTTACAACCTTTCTTACAGCTAACACTGCGCTAAGAGCAAGCTTGGCTATTTTCGATGGTTCACAGTAGCATAAAGCCAGAACAAAAGAACCAGCCGTTTTCTGCAACACCTCACATTACTTGTGGGTGATAGTGACATATTGTGGTCACATTAATCTATTAAATACCGGTCATGAGCATTAGTTGGCAGCCATTTCAAACTGTGGAGCCATTTTCAATGTGTAATTTAATAGAAAGATTGAAAATAAAATATTCTAGTGGCGACCTATTTCAATATGAACGAGATTGCTTGTGGGCAGAACTGATGTATTTTTGAGGTTAGTTGATTGTTTTTATCTCAAAAATTAAACAACATACCCACGTTAATTATGGAATTCCAAAACTGAACCTTCTTGTTTTGAAGTTTTAAAAAAACCTCACGTATTTACGTATTTACGTATTTCTGGATTTGTTTATCAGAAAAGCCTGGAAATGATACTGAGGGCAACGAATTAGAATTTAGAATAAAGATTAAAATATAGATTTAGGATTTAGAATTTAGCATAAAAATTTAGAATTTAGAATAAAGATATTTCAAAGAAAATTTTTTGTACCGAACTATGTTCGGACCAGTACCTATAGTTTTTTCTGACCATATAATTGATCATTTAAGTATCGCAGAAACTTTCTAGAGCCAAATTATTACTGCATACTAACCCTGTGCTTGTTCAGCCTATCCTGTATATTATAAAAGAGTATAAACATAAGAAATGCATTTCTTTTTGGGAGAATATCTCGATGTTTTTCTTCTGAAATAAAAAGTGTCAGTTCCGCTGATAACAAGGAAATAGATATCAGCTAATAAAAAGGAGGCACAAGCCTTATATTTTTGTTTGATTGTTAAAAAAATGAAAAGGAAAATAAGAGGAAAATATAAACTTGAAATTCTTCAGCAATTTAATCAAATGAATAAATTTTCGTAAAGATTTGTCTTAACGAACAAGGGTCAAAAATTTTTTGCGTCAATTTATTGATTTACGCGAATAGTCACTTTATTTAACTTTCCTGTCAATTAATTTTTGCAAAATTGAGAAATTCTATCTGCGCTACAATTATTCCGCGTAAGCTGGTGTGTTTAAGAGAATATTACTAACAAAACATCATAAACAATTAACAATATTATTTTTAGGTATTTAATCCCTCCAAAACTGTGACTGACATAAAATAACCATATACCATCACTTCATTCTATTCCCTGTCGCAGAAGATACCTCTTTCTGGTTCATTTTTGCTTTCTTTCCTCTTCTATTTTTCCTCTTTCCTTCTCCTCTTTTTTCTTTTTTCCTTAATTCTCCTCCTCTATTCTTTCTATTACTATCACTCCACTTATTGTGTCTCTTTTTTGTCTTTTCTCTTTTTCTTCTTCTTCTTCCTCTCCTACTACTTCAATTTCTTTACTTTTTCTTCGCCTCTTTGAAGCTACCTAACTATAACAAAAGCTGAAATTCACTCATGAAACTTTGTAATACTACGAGTCATAGAATGCAAACAGCAGAAATGCGTATGCTAAGGTGGTCCCTTGGAGTCACAAGAAAGGACATGATCAGAAATGAAAGGATCAGAGGCACCATCGGGATATGTGACATCGCAGGAAAGCTGAGAGAGACACGGCTAAGGTGGTATGGACATGTGCAAAGGAGGGAGGAGGATCACATTGCTAAACGGGTGCTGAACATGGAGCTGCCTGGCAAGAGAAAGCAGGGAAGGCCAAGGAGGAGATGGAAAGACTGTGTGGGAGATGACATGAGGGAACTTGGCTTGACCGAGAAAGACGCACGTGCCCGACTCAAGTGGAAGAAGTCAATTCGCTGTGGCGACCCCTG
>RDPX01000240.1:277631-294151 GCA_003991215.1 Morbakka virulenta
TACTCAACCTGCAGACAGTACTGTTTCGCCCTTTGTGGGTTCATCAGTGCAGCACAGAGCTTCTGAGACATAACACTCAGGCCATGTTACAAGAGCAAACACAGCTTAAGGAGTTATGGATCCTGTCAGAGTGCTCAAACTACGCATGCGCAGTGAGCTCCGCATTACGCAAGCAACAGGTTCCCATCTCAGATAGAGTGCTCAACCAAATTTTCGTAAGGGAGCGTAATACTCACATATATAAATATATATATATATATATAATATATAATATATAAAATAATATATAAAATACGGTATATATATATATATATATATATATATATACCGTATTTTTTCGACCAAGCGCCCCCCCCCTTTCCCTTTTTCTTAAGACTGGGTTTTATGTCTGAAAATGAAAGCAAAATCATCCAGTAGGCCATTTATTCTTCACCTTGTTCCCTTTTTCGTTAATTTTGGAGAACGATTTGCAAATAACCACCCTGGGCTGTTATTCGAAACTATTGGCAAATTTACTACAACAGCAAAAAAGAGTGGCCTACGTTTGAAAACTAAGAATGATCTTCTCAAAAGGTATTTTTTCCTGAGGTGAGCCGAAGATCCATGTGTTGGTCATTTACTTCATCATCATCGCTCTTGACATTTTGCCCTGCAGCCCATTGTCTTCATAAACAAAAACAATAAAATTGTTAGTGTTATGATCACCCATCTATCTCACTGTGTTTTTATTATTATTATTATTGTTATTATTATTATTTTTAATAATAATAATAATAATAATAATAATAATAATCAGAAGTAATCCCAATCATTGTAGGCTCTTTAGGAACAGTTAGCTCTAACTTAAGACCAGCTTTAGAAAAACTAGGATTGGGGAGCACTCTTGGATCCATACAAATAGTGGCATTACTCGGATCAGCCCATATCTTAAGAAAGGTGCTCCGTCTCTAAGCCCCTAGTTGGGGCCGAGACGGAATAAACGCACACCTGGAAACTATTCGAGTGCAAATAGTATGAAATAATAATAAAAATTAAAAAAATGTACGTACACATTTGGTCTAGGTTCGTAGGATCTATAGATATCCTGCAATGGCTCGTGTAACAGGTGGCTATGAATTTCCAGTTTCCTGGGGGTAACATTATAGTATCCAAAATAGAAACTTTTACTTTTGCTCATTGCTATTAAAGCTGTTGTTTTTGTTATTCCGTTGGATTCTTTGAAAATATCTACTTGCATTTTTTGTTGCAAATACGAAATTTTTTGAAGTAGTAAAAATCGGAACACGAAAAATATTGATGCCAGACTTGGTTTCAGTCAATTCTAAGTTGAAGAAAATGTCGCTGTGTTTTCCTTTTGACACACTAATAAAATAAAAATTGGTCTTGTTAAAATTAAGAGTGTAAGCTTTAAATAATCTTTAGGATCGGAAGCTATAAAACATGTACAGTGAACTTGTAGCAGCCTTCAAATGTGGTTCAATCGGTACCTTATAGTTATGATGCCACATTTTCATTTGTCGAGAAGAACAATTATTTTAAGATATATTTATTCTGTACCACGTTATTTCTCATTCATAACCTACATGGAAAACACTTTAGGGTTTTTTGTTATTCAACCTAGATTCAGGGTACACTTCATTTCCATCCAAACCCAGTTTTGGGGCTATAATATGGCCTAATTAAGATTAAGTTGGGCGTCTCTTTTGTATAGACATTACCCCATAATTATATAAATTTCACTGCATTTCTTTGGTGCATATTTTAAAGAATATATATATATATATATATATATATATATTTGTATAGCTATCCTTTTATTTCTGTCTGCTATTTCTATGTCTAAATGTATATATGTATACATATACATATCTGGATATGTATTTGTGAGTATTAAGTGCAGATAGTCACCCCCAAAAAATTTGACAGAGAGCAATATTTTCAGCAAGACGAAATTCTTTGGAAAATTATTGAGTCAAGAAAATAATAGAATAAGTCAACTCTACCAATCTGTAATCGCATTACAAAATTTTGTTGTAAATGCTATTTATTAGAACTTATTGTTTGATTCAGTTTTATTTTGGGGTCAAAAGCAATTTGTTTTTGGATATGCTTACTGCATAATTTATGTAATGAATGTAATTAAGAATTTAGTGGAAATATGGATGCTGAAGTATATTCAGACTTCACTGTTGTCGACTTGATTTTGTCAAATTGTAAATACAAAGTGTTCTTATGTAATTATGCCGTCCATTAAAAGTAACTTTCACAATGTTTATCATAAACATAACAGTAAGTAAGCATCAAAATATAAGTTAATCTTCTGTCTGATTTAATTTTTTTCTCTTAATTCGGTATGTTTGGTAAATCTCTTGCAAGATTTCTACAAAACGACTTTCGGAGCGAAACATCCTGAAAATTCAGACGAGAAAAAAAATACTTATATCTCTTGTTAAAAATTAATAAAACTCCTAGCTGGATTTGAGCCAGCACTAATGGGTGTCGTGTCCACCTGCTCTACCAGCTGAGATTTCGAATGACTAAGTGATTCGCCAGGTTGTCGGGAAACATTCTATTTTACTTCATTGATGACACCTTGATTCTACTTTCATTATTGTAGATGGTATAGAACTCTAGCTTCAGGGTATTTTATTCACTAAAAATATCTCTGTGACACTGGGATTATCTGCTTTTTATTAAATAGCAAATTCAAAAACAAATTCATTTTTGTCATCCTCTCTGGCAAACAGTAGATTGCTGGATACAAATCTTAAACTCGTTAGATGGAGCGTTTATTTCCTTACCAGGAAAATTTAAAATAAACTTTTAGCTGCTTTTTCAAAGATAATTGATATCAGTATCAAAAGGCCAAGGTTATAAAACGACTGAATGGATTCATTAATTCATTGTGAACTATTTAGAGACAGCCAAATCAGAGTAAAAATGTCGAGTATTAGGAAAACAATTTCTAATGATAAAACTGGTACAGCTGTACTGGCAATACAATCTTTGGAAGGTTGTTGAGTAATAATTATCTATAGCGTATTTTTCAACTTTCCCTCTACCAGAAGCAAAATTACAGCTAAACACATGGAAGGAGTAAAATTAGCATTGAATAATAGCACTGGGGTCAACAAGAACTGAACAAAATGCCAAATATTATTATTGAATTTGGGTAGAAGAATTAATCCTCCAGTCTGGATGCTTCGATTTTAGGTTACATTGCATTTTATTTTGGGTACGCAGCGGGGGTTGGCTTTCACAGACAACCAATAACCTGCAAGGAGGTGTGAGGCGCTCCTTCCCTGCGCAGTCTTGGGATAGACCTTGAGCAAGTCGAGCAACCCCAAAGCTCCCCTACCAGGGTAACGGTGAAGTTGAGGGCAGCAGCTCAATGGATGATGCATTAGGCGGATGAATCCCTAGATCGTGACCAACGGCTGATGCATCAGGCGGTCAGGCGGAAGATCTGACAAACAGGACAACGGCTGGGCGCATCCCCTAAATGTAGGGACTGCGGTGGTAGAAAGGACGTTGGGGGCCCTACTAGCACTACAAACACCTCCAGACTACTTCTTTCGTCATGACTACGACACAAAGAAATCCATACCACATCGTCCGTCGCGTGGGTAAACAAGGGACGCGTTGCACAGTAGGCGACCAGGCTGGCAATGACAAATTGGTTACTGGAAGAACACAACTGAGGAAGCCTCTTAATATTGGAACATGGAACGTCAGAAAGATGAAAGAACCTGGAAAGCTGAAGATAGTGTGCGATGAGATGGACCGATGCAACATTCAAATCTTGGGCATCTGTGAGACAAACTGGAGAGGGAAAGGAAGTTTTAGATCAGAAAGGAAAACTATTTGTTTTTCAGGTAAGGAGGAAGGCGAAGGATACAGTCACGGAGTGGGAGTCATTATATCAGAGGCAGTATCCAAGTCCATCATAGGATATAGCCCAATTAGTGACCGTGTTTTGCACCTAAGGATCAAAGGAAGCCCATTTAATCTCTCCATAGTCGTAGCATATGCCCCAACTAGTGCTGCAAGTGACGAGGAACTGGAACAATTCTATGACATGCTCCAAGACACGATCGACTCTATTCCAAACAGGGACATGCTAATGGTAATTGGAGACATGAATGCAAAGGTTGGAAAATCTGATACCTCGACAAGTACCCACGATAAACATGGTCTTGGAGAGAGAAACGAGAGAGGCAGTACATTACTTGATTTCTGCGGCACAAATGGCTTAGTAATTGCAAACACAATGTTCGAGCACCATCCCCGACATCAATACACATGGTCATCCCCAGATGGGAGAACAAGAAACCAAATCGACTATGTCATCATCCAGCAAAAATGGAAAGGTAGTGTCAAGGACGTGAAAACTCGCCCCGGAGCCGACTGTAACACCGATCACCAGCTACTAGTGGCAAATCTACAGATGAAGCTGGCAAAACTCAATAACAACAATCGAATACCATTGAAATTGGACTACAACTGCCTAAGTGACCAATATCTGGTGTCAATAACCAACAGATTTGAAGCACTCCTCCAGGAAGAGGATGAGAAAACACCTGATGAACTATGGTCAGAAGGCAAAGAAGCTATTCTCAAATCCGCAAAAGAACACATCAGCACCAAGAAACGCAAGCATGTTCCCTGGATTTCAGATGAGACACTCGCTGAAGTAGGGAAGAGAAGAGAGTTGAAGTCTAGAAAATCGAACAGCAGTGAGGACGAACATATATACATGGACCAACACAGAAAAGTGCAGAGACTACTGAGGCGCGATAAGGAGAGGTATATCAATGAGCAGTGTTCATCCATAGAGGAGCATTCTATTACAAATTCCACCAAAGACTTGTATCAGGGAGTTAGGAACCTAAGCAGGAAATTTAAGCCTAAGGTTGATACAATCAAAGACAAAGAGGGGCACATCATTTGTGATGGTAAAAAAGTGCGCGAGAGGTGGAAAGAGTATTGTGAAGATCTATACAAGAGAAATAACACTATTCCAACCACGAATCAAGAGATGGAAGAATTAGACAGCGAACCTGTACCATTGCTAGAAGAGATCAGGGAAGCCATCAAAGAGCTAAAGGAAGGCAAGAGCGCAGGAGATGATGAAATTACTGCAGAGTTGATAAGGAATTCTGGGAAAGCAGGCGTCTTGTTCTATCACAGACTTTGCACCAAGATTTGGGAAGAAAAGCAATGGCCACAAGACTGGTTGAATTCGGTTTTTATACCCATACCAAAGAAAGGAGATACATTACAATGTTGCAATAACAGAACAATTGCATTGATCAGTCACAGTAGCAAAACCATCTTGAAAGTAGTTGCAAAAAGACTAAAGTTGACACTGGATCATGAAGTGGCAGAGGAACAAGCGGCTTACCGACCAGGCAGAGGAACGAGAAATCAAATCCTTAACCTGAAGATGGTTATAGAAAAGAATAGAGAAAGAAATAGGGACATCTTCCTATGCTTCATTGATTACTCTAAAGCTTTTGATATGGTTTCGCATGACAGGCTATGGACAGACATGAAACAAATCGGTATCCCTGTACATATCATCCAACTGCTGATGGGATTGTACGAAAACCAGAAAGCAAAGGTGCGCACGACCTATGGAGATTCTGAATGGTTCCCAATCGAAAAGGGGGTACGACAAGGATGCGTAATCTCCCCACACCTATTCAACATATATTCAGAGTGCATTATGAGAGAAGCACTAGAAGGATATGAAGGCAGTGTGAAAGTAGGGGGCAGGACTATCTCCAACCTCAGATATGCTGATGATGTAGTTTTGATAGGAAGCACAATGGAGGAGCTACAAGAACTGGTAGATAGAGTAAAAGAAGCCTCAGAAAATGCTGGACTATCACTAAATGCAAAGAAGACAAAAGTGCTGAAAATCATGAGCCAAAACACCAGGAATGAACACAGCATTTTTGTAAATGGACAACCACTGGAAAATGTCAATCAAATGACCTACTTGGGAGCACTCTTCACCAATGACTACAATGACACCCCAGAGATAAGAAAGCGCATTGCTGTAGCCAAAAATGCAACATCAGCTCTCACAACGGTCTGGAGAGATAGATCGATATCCAAGAAGACGAAAAAGAGACTGCTGAATGCACTAGTCTTCCCCATCGCAACCTATGGTAGTGAAACGTGGATTCTGAAGAAGAGCGACAGGATAAGACTCAGAAATTTTGAGATGTGGTGTTACAGGAGAGCCTTGAGGATAAGTTGGACAGAGAGAGTAACTAATGAGGAAGTTTTGCGCAGAATAGAATGCGACAAGCGTCTTTTACAGACTTTAGTGAACCGGAGACTGTCATACCTGGGACACGTACTAAGGAGCGAGACACTGGAGAAAACGCTAATCATGGGTATGGTCTACGGGTCTAGGAAAAAGGGCAGGGCAAGAACAAGGTACATGGACAACATCAAAGAAGAATCTGGACTAACTGTCATCCAGGCGTACAGGGCAGCACAAGACCGGGTTAAGTGGAGAGCCATGACGAAAGAAGCCACGGCGACTCAACCATGAGCCTTCCGTCCATGATGATGATGATGCATTTTATTTCTGATACTGTAGTAGTGCCAGTTTTATGAGGATTAGATTCTTCAGGTTTCTCCCAAGCTTTGCCATTCAATTTTTAATGTGGGGAAACCCCCCCAAGAATAATCACAGTGTTCAAAGGGCTTTAATTTATGAACTTTTTTCTCGTTTCTTTTTCTTCTTTACACTGAATTGACACATTTGTTAAAAATATATATTATTTTAAGCAAATTTTTAGACATTGCTTTGGGTTCATCTAATAATTTTCACTTCAGTAATTTTCATAAGAACCAAAAACAATGTCTGCAAATTTGTTTTAAATAATTCCCCTCCCCCCTCTCACACAAGTATGCTTGCACATACATACATATTCTTCTTCTTCTTCTTCTTCTTCTTCTTCTGCCCTATCGTATGACATTGGCGACCAGTTTATGCCAATCGTTCCTGCTTTCTGTGCATCGAATGACTTCAATCGCTGACATCCCACTCCATTCTGCAATTCTTTGGTGAAATGTAATCATACATATATACACACATAAATGCCCATACACAAATGTACATATATACATCTATACGAACATGTACACACAACACATTTATATGCACATTTATACGCACATCCACACACACACACACACACACACACAAACACAAACACATGTACTCACATACACACATACTATAAAGCTACTGAATCGAGCACGGACTGTACTAGTGCCATTTCAGGAAATGATTGCAAGTTAAGAGAGGAAATAGTTGTAATGACACCAATTAAAGGAGAGGGTAACGAGGACAACAGTTTATATATTTGCGATGGTGACAGTCGACCTAAAGTTAATAACTACAATGATAATGATAATGTGCATGTATTTGGTATAGTGATAAATTAGAATTTGATAAGATTTTTAACTGAAACTTTAGAGAATTTCCAAATTACTACGGCGTCATTAAATCCCTAGCTTCACAATCTTACTCCAGTAAGAGTAATCCCAGGAATGTGCATTGCTCTTTCTACCTCTCCTGTCCATAAAACACAAATATTAAACTTTAATTGGAATTTTTTAAATTCTTTCTAATTTTAAAACCATTTAGATGAATGCAAAACCATTTCCAACATTTGTCTTGAAACTTACCCAAAACTTTAGCCTATTTTAAAAGGAAATCTATTGTAAACACTATGGAGCTCGGTACTGTTCAAATGTTTTTGTTTTGGCGACAGGCGATCTAAATAACTAGAGAAGTAAGAAGTAGTAATATCAAACCACCTTGTCACCACAAGCACACTTGTTTTTCCATGGCAACGGCCAGAGTATTGATTTCAGGCTGTGTATGTTCACAAAGACTTGTTAAACATTCTTAAACATAATAAAAATTTATATATTTATGTTCAATGGGTCATGTTTTATGTCTTCTTTTCAAATGTCAGTGGTGATGACAAAAGATCCATACATAAATACAAAGAGATTAGCGTGCCCGCACTAGACTGGATTAGAGCTTATTTGAAGGTAATGACTCTTGCATAGTAACGTAGATTAGATATGGATTGTTATAATAAACCGTATTACAGAATATACTTCAGGCTATATTCGTAAAACAATGCGCCCATTGAAAACAAATTTCTTCTTTCAAATGCTATTGACCAAATCTTTAAGCTTTGAAAGGAAATCTGTGTTTGTCAAAGCATATACGTAGTTACAAACAAACTATAACAAATAATACATGGCGTCACGGATTAATATGCAAACCATGAACATTCCTCTACTTACAAAAAAACAACTTTTGTACGATACTCTTACATATTCTAAGACTTTGACTTCCTGCCCGCAGCCATTATTTGTTTGAAAGTCACTTTTCTAGCTATATTTTATTTAAATCTGACCATTTCTAACATATCATTTTTATTCGAACCAGTACCTGTGTGGCTATCATGGTAACTTGCTGTAACACATAAACTATCATCGCTTGTCCTTCTCAAAATCATTTTTGCTGCCACATCTTTTACTTAAGTGGGCGTTTTTTCGCCAAATCCCTATTATTGGACATCACATCTCAATCATGCGTATAGGGCTTAGCCTTCCACGAATTCCCTTCCAATGTCAGATTAATTGATTCCAAAAATACGTGGAGGGCAAGGACATTGTGAAAATAATATTATATTGATGTAGAAGGTTCGGAATAGTGGAAAAGTGTTTACATTGGCTCATAGCTCAGGTGGTACAGCATGTGGATACGATAGCCATCGGCACTGATTCGAATCCAATTCGGCGAAAACATATTTTTCACTTTTCCAAAATGAAGTACAATTTGTTCTTCTACGATTGCTGGTAGAAGAATAATGATCATTGAACCATGGAGCTGAATAAGGTTTAAATTGGTAACTATATTTAGACATTTGAATTTAGTTGTAGCATCAGAAGCCGATCTGCAGTAGATTGAATGCCAAGGAATGCCATCAAGAAATTGAGCAAATCCATCCCAGGTACAAAGGTGTCCAACAACGAATAAAATGTATCTGTTAGTACGCAGCTTATTGTCCACGTTGTGTGCACTCCTTAAATTTGGTGGACGTTGCGCGTTGAAAGCGAATACGAATGGAACAGCTTTATTTTTCTTTATACAGAGAGTGTACAAATTTTTCAGTCCCTTCACGCAGTTATGGAGAAAACAAGAGGGTATACTATCAAGACATGAAAAGAAGCTTTTAGTTGCCAAGCGACTCTAGGTGGTCATCGCGTCATGATGCTATTCGTGCTCTTATTTTGGGATACAGTGAGTAGATTAAACTATTAAAAGTAACAGCAGAAAGTGAAGAAACCCGAGGTGAAGTAAAGTCAGGAACAACAGGGCTGATAAACTAATTATGCCAGATGAAAATGTCAATTTTGCTTCAGTTGTGGAATGCAGTTTTTGAGTGGACCAAACAAATGCTCTATTCCAGAAGGAAGGTTTACCATTAAATAAAGCCGTACACTTCTTTGAATCATTGTTGAGTTTCAGTCAGAGTTTGCGCAAAAGTTTTGAACAGTGCGAGACTCTTGCTCAGGAGGAGACTGACAAAAATATGTATTAGTGTGAAACACAAAGCCAAAGAGGAAGAAAACATTTTTTGATGAATCAGACTGGGTGGATACGTTGGAAGATTTGAATGTGTCACCAGCGGATTCTTTTAGGATCAACAATTATGTATTTGTCATTGAACACTTACATACAGCGCTCCGTTCTCGAATGAAAGGATGTAAATCACTGAGTGAAAAGTTTGTCTTCCTTCCTAAAATCATTGAGTAAACAAAGGAAAGGATTACATGCAGCTGCAGTAAATCCTGTACATCATTATTTAGGGGATCTGAAAACAGAGCTTGAGTCTAAACCTGTTTGTTTCGCGCCGTTAATTAAAGAGCTTGTACGTGCTAATGAGTTAAAAGTTTCCAAAACCTTTGAAACTAACCTGTATCAGCAAAAAGTGAGAATGATTTGATGGAAACATTTTCAAATGTCAATATCATGTTCATAATGTATTCTTGCCTATTTGTGAGTAACTCTAAAGGGAAAAGATCATTTTCAAAGTTGAAGTTGATCCTCAGTTACCTAAAAAATACAATGGGACAAGAAAGAGTGATATTATTAGCTCTTCCTACTATAGAAAATGACTTCCTTAAGAGCATTGATTTCGATTATGTTATCAACATGTTTTCAAAGCAAAAAGCTAGAAGAAAAGATTCCGAACTAAAGTTTGCGCTATTAAGATTTTATTTCGTAACTAGGTAATATGTATATGCTCCAACATCCGTTTTTGTTAGGGCATTTCTTCGCTGTTCTTTGTATTAATATAACATATATATACACATATATATAACATTTTAACAAATATATATATACACATATATATAACATTTTAACATATATATACACATATATATAATATTTTAACATATATATACACATATATATAATATTTTAACATATATATACACATATATATATAACATTTTAACATATATATACACATATATATAAAACATTTTAACAAATACACATATATATATATAACATTTTAACATATATATATATATACATATATATAACATTTGACCATTTTGTCTGAGCATCGACACGCTCATGTTATTTGCATCAAGGAGACAAAAACACATCCTGCAGGGGTGATTACAGATTGAAGAAAAACTTTGAAATCTAATGAAATTTCTTATTCAGTGTTTCAAAGATCTTATCAGAACGATCAAATACACCTTTTGTAGGGCTAAGCATAAAGAAATTGCGCTTTGCTTCAGTATCCTAAGACGTTTTTAGATTTTTGTCATCAATTACATTTAAGATATATTTGCTTACGTCAGGTGAAAAAGTCACTTTTATTATTGATCAATTGACATAGGATAACTTTTCCATATTCTTGGTACATTATACCCGTTGTCGATGATGGCGACTGTTATACAGTGATTTAATTGTCCGATTAGAATGATGTAAAATCATATTAGTCTGTTGCGTTTTTCTCGCCCACTTCATCATAAAATGGTGGTTCGTGCAAATACAGAGCTTGGAAAGAGGAAGCAAAGTATATCATGACGCCATTAGATAACAGTTGGGCGGATTTGATGTTTTTTAATCAATTACTAAACACAAAGGTGGTGCCTGCATGACGTCTTCTAAGCAACTCACTTACCTGTATCTGGATAACACAATGGTGACCAAACTATGGCAAAAACTAATCAGGTGATGCTCAGTTGAGTCAGTCCATCCATGTTTAAGTTCAATAAGTTTCTCCCTAAATATGAAGCTTTCCAATAGCATTTTAGGGCTGAGATAAGGTCTCAATGGAACTAAAAGCACACAATGTTTGTATTCTGAAGTACCAAAACTAAGCTTTCTAGAGGGCGTTAAAAACTTTTTTTTTAAAAATCAAAACAAGGAATTGTATCTTTGGGAGGAATTTAGATTAACCCACCCCGTTAATGTTAGCGCGCAATGACGTCAATAGTGCCCAGCGCATTCAAGTTGGCCCGGGGTACCGTACTCTCTAAAATCACCACTGGTGTTTTACATTCAGGCAAGTCGATTATTTCTCTATTTTTTACGGTGTTCGGTTTTCTGTGTCCTTAAGAGAAAAGACTGATGTCCTCTCTAGTTTATGTTTTTCGCTAACCTTTCTAAAGGACAGTGGTGTTCTTTCACCGAACTGATCAGCTATTGGACTCTCTCATCATAAATCCAAGCTTGGTTGCATAGATTATTTATCGGCTGGATCAATTTAAAGCCCCTGGTCTAGACTGCATTCAAGCAATTGTCTTGATCGAGTGTGCGTTTGAGCAATATTATTTCCGCTATAAACCTTTCAATCTATTCCTATCTGAGTTTGTTTTCCACTTTTCTGGAAAGTTTCTTGTGTTGTCTCTGTATTCAAGAATACAAGTGCTGCATATTCTTTATCTGGGCAAGTATCCACCTGTAGGTCTTTTTTCTGTCTTTGAATGAGTCATAAGTGATGTACTGGTGAAATTCTGGTAGAGCCAAAATATTTTTGTTGACGTTCAGTACGGATTTGGATGATCTCGTTCCACTGATGACTTATGAAAGTAATCATAGAACTAATCTATAGGTTTGTGGATGTCTTTCCTGTCTTTCTACATGTTTACGTTTCGTAGAAACAAATATTAATTATTAACGTAAAATGTAATATAATACTAAGAAAACAAGTTTGACTTTCATATTTATGTATCAAATGACTTTGGAGAAATTATTCAACATTTACACATTAACGTATGAGATAATACTAGCACTAGATTCTTATAAATCTCTTTTTTCATTCAAAAGGGACTGTGGCATCTGCAGATACTTCTATATTACAAGACACTAGTTTTTTATTTACTAAGAGTAAAACTTCTAAAGTAGACATGAAGCCCCTTAATGTAAAGGGACTACGAGAAAAAGAAAATTCGTGACAAAAGGAAGGAATTCAGTTTAGACTCTGAAGAGTATATAGAACTTCTTAAACTGGTACTGCTGACGTCAATTTTACATTTCAGCACATGGACCTAAATTGTACTAAATTAATGAAGCGGAATTTTGCACTGTCTTTCCTTCAGTGACTACGCCTTCAATTTTTCCTAATTCTTCACTACTTCACTGAATGAACACTGTGGTAAAGGTGACAATCCTTCCTCATTAACAACAGTATCATCTCTGCTCTCTTTTTCTACCTGAAGCTATAAAGTTCTTTCACAATAGACTCGTCAAAATCGATATCTAGTTCTTTCAGAGATTTACCTTGAATAAAGAGTAGTAGATCAACAAAACCAAAACTATTGTTTAAGAGTAATCATAACCGTCTATTCTGATGCTGAGGAAAGGTCGTTGGAAGCAAAATATCAAGATAGATACTAATTGAGACGACATGAAAGTGGTCGTTTTAAGAAAAAGGTCAATAGATACGCTTAGTCATTAACGTAATTATAACTGTATTTGTATATAATGAATATGTGTGTTTGTATATGTAATTTTATGGGAATGTGTTTGTCCATACACGAGCATGTGAAGGATGAGAAAATGACCTTGTTAAAGTATGTATGTGTAAATGTATGTGAAAATTTCTGTACACACGTCTTTTTGCATGTATATACAATTTTAGTTTTGTGCTTTTTGATATAGCTGTGCTTATAGAGGTATGGAGGTAAGGAGGTATGTGTATTTTATTACTAACAGCAGCTAAAATAAAGGTAAAATTCCCCCCGAAGATCTCAAAAACGGCAAAGCTGGTCATTGACAGATTTATCTTTCTACATGGAAGCCACCATGCTTCCACTGATTTTGTGAGAAAAACACTTACAAGAAATATAAGGGTTTCTTTGAATAAAAAATAAACAGAGAACTCACAGAGGCTTAATAACAGCCTTGAAATCGAGGATTGCTTTCAAACATATGCTTATTAATGTTCTTTTTCATGACATTTTCGTAAACAGTGTATCGGTCGTATTTTACTTAACTAATCGTCAGTTAGAATAACTCTTGTGCAATCTAAATTTTAAGACAAGTGAATGTATTTTGGTTTGTACAACAATTCGAATACATCAACAGTTTTATAACACTTTAATCTCCTTCATTATCCGAAGAAGTGGCTGCAAAAGAAGGCTGATGGATATTATAAACGAACGGAAATTGAGATTCATTGGTCACGTCCTGCGCAGCGAGCACCTCACCAAGCTACTGCTCACTGGTATACAGACCTAGAGGAAAGAGCCGACCCAAGATACGCTACTCAGACTCTATGAGAAAGATTTGTGGAATTTCGATGGCGGATGCTGCGAGGATGGCTCAGAACCGAGAGAAGTGGAGAAACATGGTGCAGAGGGCCATGGCGGGTCGAACACGACCAATCCGTTGATGATGATGAATCTCCTTCATAAACATTAAAATTAGAGTAAATTTTGCGAATCAATATTTTGAAATAAGGATATCCAATCATTCATAGCTCTAAAATGCTCTTGTCATTTTAACAACACCTTTTTCCTGAAACAATAATAACTCGCTGTATTCTTGAAAAAAAACATTAGTGTACAGGCATTTTTGCACGTTGTTCCACAAAATGAAGCTTGTGTTCAAACACTATTATTGACATCTTCATTATCATACATCATGAGGTTTGTAAATAACCTTGCATTTTATAGGAAATTTGATTCAAAAAAAGCAGTTGGGTGTCTTCCTTTCATCTTTTGTTGATTTCATCGCATATGGAATGATTCTCTTTTCCTTACATCCTTTTCAATGAGGATCAAGAATGTGGCAATGTTATCTCCTTAAAGACCGCAAGTGCATTCACACAAACAAAAGTTTTCCAGCATCGTTATAAGAAATGAGATCATACAGAGAATAGAAAAGCGTGGTAACTATGATTTCATGTAAATCGTACTTCCTTAGATTTCGAAACTTCAACTGCCTTTATCTTGATAAGGATGTTAAGAAGTTTGAAAGTTAGTTGATTATAAAATGCTGATCCAATTCTCATGTACCCCAGTTATCTGTACCTACTTTGCAGTCAATTTGATGTCGATGTCGCTAAGAGGGCAAAATGTCACTACGATTAAAACGCTTAAGCACTTAGTACTTTCCGAGTCTTAATTAGATTGATATTTTGCTATTTTTATTGACATACTAAGCGTATTTACAGTCTGAACCCTAGTATTTCTGCCGTTTACTTTAAAAGCCTTTTAAAGTAATTTTTTCCAAGGGGTGTTTTTAAATTCTTACAATATTTTCTTAAGTATTTTAAGTATCGCTATTTAGAGAAGTTTGAATGAATGTTGTTCATGCTGTAGGGCTTTGATACGAATGTTGATCCAAGACTAAATGAATGCCACACTGGTCTTATTCACGAAAAGTAAAGCCTATCCCGAATCGTCATATTTTAAATCTTTTATATCCACAATGTTCTTTTTCATTGGCTACCATCTTATTTATAGTTAAATAGAGTTTGTAGAGAACTGAGAAAAAAAAATCCAATCTCATTCTAGACTGTCTTAGATTCTGGATACTTCTCTGTGAATATTATATGTGTGTGTGTGTGTGTATGGTGCTGATGGCAAATGATCAGTTCTTCTGTTTATTTGCTGATGGCCTGTACTTAGCTGCATGGTGCTGACGGCAGATTGACATTCTTTCTGATGTTACTTCTCCGTCTTTCTATACTTACTTTTCATTATTTCTCCTCTTTTTGACAATTCTTTGGGGTTTTGGCGGGGCTTTGGGGTTTTTTTTACCTTACTCTTATTCTACATTCTTTGTTCGTCTCTTTCACCATTTTATTTTAGATCTTCGTAGCAGAGGGAATGCTGAGTGTTGGGTACCCGTAACACATGTGGAAAGCAGCCACTGCCGGTCACAGGCCCGAGACCTCTGTTACCAACATGGCTATTCTTCTGTCTGCCTCTTCTTTCAAATTCTGAAACACTTCTTCTGTGCCTTTATTTGTGTATCTTGTCTCGAGTCCTGTGAAATTTATTTGTGATGTAAAGAGTTTTTCGGGTTTTTTATTTTGCCAAATCATCAGCATTTAACATCTAGCTTTTTGGAGTTTACTCCTAATACTATATATATATATATATATATATATATAATCAATCTGCAGACAGTACTGTTTCGCCCTTTGTGGGCTCATCAGTGCAGCACAGAGTTTCTGAGACATAACTCTCTGGTCATGTTGCCGGAGCAAATACAGTCTAAAGAGTTATTGTGGGATCCTGTCAGAGTGCTCAAACCACGCATGCGCAGTGAGCATTGCATTACGCTAACAACATATATATATACATGTATGAATATATATGTTTATATATATAGTCATATATACTCAATCAATTTTCAAGTTTGGCATTGTAAATACGACACTTCATCTGAATCATTAATCCTTTAATTTCATAAGGGAACAAGTCGTGAGGAGTCCTAATACTGGACCTAATAAAATTCCACTGAGTAAACGGTAAAATTGGCTTGACAGTAGATAACATCATGGACAATCACAAAGATGTTTCATGCTTTTCTTAAGTTCTAACATGGCGATTTGTATATTTTTTTGTACTTATCCAAATCAACTTTGTAGATCTAGTACTCCAATACCAGTTTTATGTTTCTGTACGCCCTCATAACTTTTCAACTTGTTCTGGCTGTTCCCTTTTCCATAAATACTCCTATAACAAGCTACATTCATAGAAAGCTCTCACATTATACAAGACCATGTTGATACCGATTTTCACCTACTGCTCGATAATCACTAGTTCTTTTACTGATGAGGATTTCCAGTTTTGAGAGGAGAGCTTTTCATATAATCTTCCAAAAGTGCTCTTACGAAGAAATAGATGCTATATCAATAAGAAATTTACAAAAACGTCGCACGTGTATTCAAGTTTTCAACTGTATCAATCATAACGTGTGCGAAAATTTC
>RDPX01000240.1:294162-316947 GCA_003991215.1 Morbakka virulenta
ACATGTTAGCTTTTCTTTTCTAAAAGGAACACATCATTTCTCAAATTTTAAAGATTTGCTTATATGGGAAAGATAAATTACTTTCTCCGCTTCCAGAAAATAACCAATCATTTTCTCTTTGACCTGTAGAAGAGCAGTCAAGGTTAGCAAAGCGGCTTCAGACAGATGGCGACGGAAATTATAAGAGATAAGTTGAATAATATTAGGAAACTATACAAATAGTCTCATTTTTCTTTCAAACCTAGTAAGTCGTAAAGAACTTTGTAATGCATATATACATAGCATTTGTGTATAAAGCCCAGGAAAATCTCTGCCTTTCCAGATTGCATAAATTCTAATGACACAATTGCTTGTATTGTATTATTTGTAAAATTATTAAACTTTCCTGTCGCTGTAATACGTGTCCCAAGTCATCGACTGCTAATTTTTTTTTTTTTTTTTTTTACGAAATGAATATATTTTCAGTACAAGTTGGAAAACTCAATCTTTGGTATCCATGTTTTACAATAAAAAAACAAAACCCGAATTTTGTCCTTGGTATTTACTGTAAAGCGGCTTTACTGCCAAAATTTGCTATTTTGATAACTATCACCCAATATACTTTCATCCTTGCGGATTGATATAAGTTCTTTGAGGAGAAAGGAGCGGAGAGTATTTTAAAAGTTGCTTAACATTGTGTAATCGACCACTGTAAGCTTTCTGATTTGTAGCCCTTACAGTTCGAACAGTTCATCAGCCTATTCCTTACATTTTGAAAAGGTTGTTAGTAAGTGAAATTTTTTTAAGTGATGTTTGTGCACGTTGAAAAGACAGAAGCTAAAAGCGAGATTAGATTACTTGCAAATAAAGATGACAAGAAGAAATTCAATCCAAGAACTAATTCAGCCGCAAAATACTTCAAAATGTCTTATACTGCAGAAATGATGTTAGATGTTGCTCTGTTTGTCTATTTTCATTTAAAAGCGTACTATCAAAACAGTTGTATAGCAGCTGCTTTATGTGAAAAAGCTTTCTTTTGTGCATTTCTTGGTTTTGTGATAACACAAGCAACAAAGGCGTCTGGCAGTTTTGACTTAAGAATTGATCAGACAAAAGCAAGACTTCTAGCTTCAAGTGACAATGGAGCACAAAATCTACAACAGTCGTCTGATTTGAGGAGAGTGGAAATGACACTCCTATAAAAATAACTTGTTACCAATTGCATTAAGATAAAAAGTCTAACTTTTAAATTTATTTGTACTTCTGTTCATGACGATGGCGTTTATAACAATGGCGTCTGGCAGCTTGGTTTGATGAGCTGTGGTCTGATTTGATAACAGCAAAGCCATCTGCTTAAAATTGGTACAGATGGTTAGTTGTGAACAAGTAACATTTTGATCTTGGTGAACTGGCTGTTTTTTTTACTTAATTTTGTTTATATGAGTAGCCAAACAATAGAACCTCTCCCTATAATCTATGTATTATTACTGTTAGTATTGAAAGTTCACGATGTCTTACAATTCTAACAATGGTACATATCTGAGGCTACAGAAATTCGCGGTGGCATAAGCACGTGGAGTAAACAACAGGATGACTAAGATAAAACGTTTTAAATCATCTGCATAAATAGATGTCTAACCATCAGCTCTTAAAGACATCAATTATCACAAAAGATTAATCCAAAAGAAAGCTCTGTGGGAGATTTAAATTCGAAGCAGAACACAAAACTGCATCACATTTTCACATTTTATCAATCCAAATCACACAGACTTTATAGAGAGTTTAAAACGTCTTTCTGTGATTATGCTTGATTTTATACATTTAATTCAATTCTAACTCATTTTTTAGATTTTATGTAACGAAGGTCCTGTTACATTTACAAGCAAAGTAAGTACTTTATTTCTCGAATAAAACCAAGTATGTAATAAAACCGCACAACAAGGAAATAGGCAATTGAATGCTGCTTAATTTTGGCCAAGGTTTACAATAAAATGGTTTAACTGACACCAGAAAGAAAAAAAAACAACAACGTAAAAATAGGTGTGAAATGATCATATCAAACTCTTTCATATTTTTATCATCATCACCATGATTTATTGCAGTTTCCCAATCTATTTTGTCAGCCTTAATTGCCTTTATATTTTCTTTTTATATTTGATATTTTTGCTTTTCGAATTAATTTTCGTATTGATTAAAATTTCTTAGTAAAAGAGGCAACCGTCGCGGCTTAATATTTCTCACAACTGCGGATACTTCTCCCTCTCTCAAGTGTTAAACAAATATGCCTTGATAGTTCCCTTTGGACATGACCATTAACAACACGAGAACACTTTGATGTTGTTTGATTCACATTTCAAATATATTTCTTGTCCAATGCATGAATTCAAACTCATAATGCTGTAACATGCATAAAACCAGAATAAGACTGTAGTGAAGCTAAAGCAATCAGTTACCGCCATGTTTTAGTCAATAATCTTTGGGAAAGATGACCTTGCACTGACATTTTTGTCAGAGAACTAAGTTAACCGCATTAGAACATTTTAGAAAGAGAAAATATGTCTGCATATTGTTTAAAAAGCAAGAAATAAAGCCCAAACTGAGCTTGATGGAAAGTTAAGGGCTTTAATTAAATATAGAGCATGAGAATATTAGGCACACCCATAAATATCCATACTTCAGGTGACGTTCTGGCCAGTTTAGTTGGTTCTGATGTGAAAAGGATGGGCAATATCTGGATTTCCAAGTTACAAGAGCATGGATGAGGTTAAAATATAATAGAAAATTATCTCACTCTGCTTCAACCACCTCCAGACCTATCATAACAAAAGCATCATGGGAAGAAATAAACACGCAATATTTGCATATTTCCTTTTTCACAAAGTTTCCCAAACGTCTTGATGAGGTCATGTTACATCGACCCAGACCCCTTTTAAATTGGTAGCAAGGCGATCATGACTGAAGAAGGGTAGAAGCATATTCCTATTGCTGTAGGGACAGATAAAGATTAATTGAGACCGAAATCATGAGTGGTGATCTTTTTCCATTGCAAGAAATCTACAAATGCCATGCTAATCTTGGATGTATTTACCGGTCAAAACAATCATGCCCTTTAGAAAAGAATTTCTGAATTAAACATTCCAACAGCGAATACCCCCAAAAATTTAATCCATCTTATCCAGCCTCTCAATCTAACAACAAATGCAACATTTAAGGTTTCAGACAAGAGGAATTCAGTATCTATTTACTATCTACAATTTTGAAGGAATTACTTAAAGATCTCAGTCAAGATGTAATGACTATCTCAGTCGAATTGAGACTGACGATATTAAAACAGATCCACTTTAAGACATGAAA
Organism: Morbakka virulenta; assembly: GCA_003991215.1. Classification (NCBI taxonomy): domain Eukaryota; kingdom Metazoa; phylum Cnidaria; class Cubozoa; order Carybdeida; family Carukiidae; genus Morbakka; species Morbakka virulenta. Next base: position 297,496 of record RDPX01000240.1, read on the forward strand.
AGAAACCTTTCGTTTGTAACAGACATCGGTAAACAGAAAATCAGGGTCGAGTTTAGATCAGTGGGTATCATCGATGTCGAGAAAATGTAAGTGCTGGGAAATGGCTCACTCACTAGACTCATACCAGAAAAGGATATTAACTGACGATTTTAGCTACGGTTCTTGTAAAATATACTTAATTGGAAAATATAATTTTCCTTTTCATGTTTTTTCTTTCACATTCTTGGTGGGGTTTAATTTGTACAACTTTTCTCAGTACTTTACCCTTGCGAGTTTGTCACATTATCCAAAGGCAGTGTGCTTTACGCGGACATGGGCCTTTTGAGGTACCCTGTCTTTTCAATATATGGCTTCACTAAACCTTTTTGTAATTATTTATACTGATAAAGTTAATTTTGTAACCATAGCATATTTACAAAAGGCTTATTCTGGGACTGGAATTGGGTGAAAAAGAAATCACTTCCCTGGTCTCCTTGTAATTTTGTCTCGATTTCAAAGTGAAACAAAATTGCCACACAGGATGTCGTTTACAGTCTTCTCACAGAAAAAAATTAATTCACGACAAAGTAGAACTTTTCCATTATTAAAGAAAGACCCCAGACCTCATTAAACCTCTCTTGACACTAGTTAGTTTTGTTCCTCGCTTATCCCAAAAGGTCGCTATATTTATCTTCTGTGGATGCCTAGCTTTACTCTTGGGATAAACAACAAGATTCTTAATCAAAATGGTAAAGAAAGCGATAATTAATAAAATTAGCGAATTCTTAATTCAATTAAATAGTAGTTTTGATTTATCGTTTAGATTCCATTGGGTACTATTAGGAATGGTTTTTGTTTGTATTTTTATACTTCTGTTGTACTCTACTGAAGAATATAATTCAATGTTCATTTGGTTCTATGAAGCAGCCTGTATATCTTTTCAACAGAAAAACGGCATCAAGATTTTAAGAGGAGGTTAAAATTAATGATATTAATACGCTTGTTCTTTAAACTTTTTACTTCTGCTTTTGATAGATTTTGGAACTGAAAAATAGACAGGAAAAAATGGTTAGGTCTAGAGAACATTTAAGTCATGTGATGGAGGAAAGTAATCTGAAGTCAGATGTGCGCAATCCAGGCGTCCATGAAATAAACCAACATTCATAGAAAGATTTATTAGAACGAAGGACAACAAATGCATAAGGATAAAAGTGGTGCAAGGAACTGGTCACGAATGCAATGAGCTCACCACGTACCTGCGAGGAAACCTCATCAAAAACACCTTCTATGATAGTATTTATAGAAAATGCTGAGGCAAGCTACATTTTGATAGATTTTTTTTCTCGTCTTACACCCCAGGTAGGACGTTGAAACCACTTCACCTTAGAGGGCTACTTTTACTCAATATGTTTAAGAAGACCCTCTACAATTCGTAAGGTGTCGTCAATGGGGATGCTTGTGTATAATGATGTGACATCAAAGGAGACCATGATTTCATCTTCTTGGATTCTTTGGTGTGTAATGAAAGCGGCAAAATCAGTGCTGTTGTTACAGTGGTGTAGATTCATCTTTGTGTAGGGACGCAGAAGGTCAGCTATGTAACGTGAAAGTGAGTGAAGCGGATTTCCAGAGTAAGTGACGATTGGACGTAATGGAACATTAGGTTTATGTACTTTTGGTAATCCATAGAACCGTGGTAAAGCCGAGTCTTTGGGTGTTAATCTGTGGTAGATGCAGTTATCAAGGGATACGACTCTTAAAATTTGAAGATTTATCAAGTAAGGAATTAAGTAGGGAGGCAAAAATTACCCTGAATAAAGCTATAAGCTATTGTATCAACAAAATTAAAGAAAGTGGTTCATGAATGATAAGGATGTACTAATATTGAAGCAAGTATAAAGGCAATCATAGAGTGAAAATATCCCCCGATCAACACCAAAATTTAATCCGTTTTTGGGTTTTATTTGGGGTTTTTTGGGTGATGTGTGTGTGGTATTATGAACATGTTCTAAAAATGTAATTTAAATCTGTTTACAACTTTTAGGGTAGAGTTTATGAGCCAGTAATCCCGGTTTTACCGTAACCGGTAAACCGCCAATCACCGGTAATGGACCTTCTGAAAACCGGCTTTTTCGGTATGTAGAAAACACCACACCGTAAGACAACGCTGAGTTTCTCTCAGATCAGAGTCAGTTTCTGCTTCTAGTAATTTGTTATTGCCATGATACATGAGCCGAACTGACAGCATTACTACCGGAAATTGTTTTGCCTGAATTTTGTAAACTTCTGCATTTCCCTTTCTTCTTCAAATGTTTACATCGTTTTAAGTGAAAGTGAACCACATCACAGCCACAAAAATCAAGATCATCATGGAGTTTGTGGAGTTTCAAAGTGACTCTCCTGTGTGGACGTCCTTCTTGTGGTGCAAAGGGCAATCTGCCAGGCAATCATGGCTTGCAAAAGAGGGTCAACTAGTGGTCTGAGGTCACATCTCAAGATCATGCAAGAAGTAAATCTTCCTGCTGCTGTAGAAAGCATGCCAGCTCCAGCTGTTCACATTCAACAGGGAAGCATCAGAAACTTTCTCACCGCTAAAAGCAGCCTTAAACAAGCTGTTGCTAAACTGACAGTTTGCGATAGAGTCAGTTTCAGTACATTGGCAACAAGCACAAAGATCCTAGAGGCTTTGCAAAGTCAGGTTTACAAGCTACCCAAGAGACCAGGAGATATTCGAAATCTGGTTATTTCTCGTTATCAGACCAAGAAGGAAACAAAACACCAACTAGAGGACCTGGGAAAAAAGGGGGAAAGATAAGTATGCTGCCCTTGGCAAGAAGAGATATATGAACATTATCATACACGCCTACAGCTTTGGAGTTTTCAGCCTTGAGACGGTTGTAATACGAGGAAGCATACCTGCGCAAACACCTGTTGAGCTAGTCAAGGAAAGGCTGTCAGCCTTTGGCATTTCTATGGACTCTGATGTGGTGACAGTCACGACAGATGGAGCTAGAGTAATGGTAAAATTTGGTAGGCTGATCATACCCATCCATCAACTCTGCTTTTCCCACGGCTGTCATCTTGCTGTGTGTGATTATCTGTACAAAAAAAAGCAGATGACAGTAAGTCTGAGGAAGAGGACGCAGAAGAGGAAGAGGAGGAGGACATGAAAAGCGAGGAGACTGAAAAAGACACAAGCCAGAGAAGTGTCCAGTTGCTGGATGATGCATACAGCATTGAGGATGGCCAGTCATCAGTAGCAATTCGGAAAGACCACCTTCTAGTGATTAAGACAGTGAGAAAACCTGCCAGACAGTTCAAGAGATCACCAGTCAAAAATAACATCCTACAGAAATACGTCCGAACAGAATTTCAAAAGGAAATCAATCTCATCCTGTAGTGTAGAACCAGGTGGGACTCAACGTACCAGATGATAATCCGTTTTCTCAAGCTTGAAAAGCCTGTCAAAATGGCACTGTTTGAGCTTTAGGATGAGCTAACCGTAGATTCTAGTGAATTCTCACCGCTTGAAGATATTGCAGCTGTCCTTGAGCCTGTGAACTGTGCAGTTGAAGCTCTGCACAATTGAGGCTCTGTGCCGCAGGGACACCAGCTTGAAAAGTAAAAAAAATTCATGATTTCACTCTAAAGAAGCTGTCTCGGCTCAACTTGGCAGGTTCCAGTGAGATGAAAGATGCTCTAGAAGAGAGGACATCTCAACGAAGAAATGCAAGATTCATCTGATGGAGTATCTCAATGATCCTGATTACTATACACACAGCAATCGTCCAACATCAAAGAAACAAGAGGCACTTTCTCTTGCAACACAGCTACTTGAGAGATCGGTACCAAGCACAGAAGAAGAAGATCCTCGGGAAGATGACGAGAGAGATGAAAAGGAGGAAAAGAAAGCTCTTTTCCTAGCAGATGAGTTGGAACTGGCCATTGACCGTGTGAATAAGAGGAAGGAGAATCTCCAGATTACAAAAAGAAGCCTATCCAAAGAGTTCAGTGCATATGAGGGCACTAAGAAGCCAATACCAAACCTTGAGCTACTCTTTTAAGGACTGAAAACGATGCAGCCATCTTCAGTAGAATCTAAAAGAGCTTTTAGTGGCTGTTGGTTGTTCGTCGCAAAGCTCAGAAGTCGTCTGAATAAAAATACTATAGATGCATTGTGTTTTCTTCGGGATACTTACAAGAAAAAGTTGTTTTTCTTTGTAAGGGTGCTTTGTCAGAATAAATAGAAAATATTTTCAGCTACAGTTCGCTATATATGGTGTCTGCTTTTACTTAGTATTTTTTTCTGTCTTTACCGAAAAAACCCGTTTTACCGGAGGTCCTTTACCTCTCATTTACCGAAACCGGTAAAAGTTTCAAAATACAAAACCGCAATTCCCTATTCCAGAGTTATTTTGTACACAAACTGATAAACATACAAAAAAAGAACAGCTGCATAAACAAACAGACAAGCAAATAAACAGAAAACCAAATTTAAGGACTATCATGTTTGTTAGAACTTGGTAAGTAGATAAGTGTTCTTTTGTCCTTTGACAAATTCTATCACCCTTAGAACCAAGTTATACTTACAATATCATTTTCTTTATAATATCATTTCTTTTCTTATTTCTTATTTGATATTTTGTTACCAACATATTTATTGTTTTCCATGAGGTTCACCCTTGACAGGATTAGAAGCTCCCTCGTTGCAAAGGGATAAATTTGTTCAACTTCTTTTACTTTGTTTTTTCTTTTACTTTTTATCTGTTATTTTCATAAATCTCCTAACTTTATCTTCATAAACATTTACAGACTTCATATGCTGACAAGACTCAGCCTGAGAACTTCTCATATGGCGAGCTAATTATCTATCACTCGGCCACTACTAACTCACCTACTTCTCATGTGTTAATTGTGGTTAAGGGTGTTATTCCCAGCATAACATACTGTTTATTATAGGAAAGGCAGCTTCAAATAATTTTCTTTTGTAATGATGGACGAATCTCAATGCGACATATGTAGAATTTTTCCCCGCCACACTTCTTAATATCATATTTTAGCTAGATAACAAATATTAACTTTAGGATTAATATATTTCTGGCATACATCCATGTACTTTTATGGTTAAGAATCATACAAAGTTTAAATACAATAATGTTTGGAATTGTGAAAAATAGACAGGAAAAAATGGTTAAATCCAGAGATAAGTGTTGACCTTAGACTTCAAAACGTTTAAGTCATGTGATAGAGGAAAGCAATCCGACGCCAGACTTGCACAATCCAGCCGTCCATGAAAAAAGCCAACATTCACAGAAAGATGTATTAAAACGAAGGACAGCAAATGCATAAGGATAAAAGTGGTGCAAGGAACGGGTCACGCGGTACGCAACGAGCTCACCACGTACCTGCGAGGAAACCTCATCTAAACACCTCGCATGATAATATTTATAGAAAATGCTGAGACAAGCTATATTTTGTCGAGGAGACGAAAGGTAAAAGAGTAGCAGCAAGGTTTAAGTCTATCAAATTACAAATAGGTCTTTGAACTTGATAAAATCCCCAAGAGGGGTGAGGGAACGCCTGTCCAGATGTGACAAAAGTACTCCATGCGAGGACGGATGTTAGGTTAAGAGGGATGCAAAATGGTATCATACATAATAAAGGTATAATGATATATAATAATATATAATAAAGTTACAAACTGATAATGGCAATCGAAATTTTGTATTAATTACAATGAAAGAAGCTATGTAAAACAAAGTTCAACTTATTTATTTATTTATCGGTCTTTGTAAACTAAGATCCGATAAAGAAGGCTGGTTTTTGCTGATGACCAAATCACACAACACAGTGACATTTTTAGCAACGCATAGTTCTGGTAGAAAACCGATAGCAGAATTAAAAGTAAAATAGACATTATCGTAGATTCCCGTAACGATAATTTAAAACTTCTTTTAAAAGTCATATTCTAAAAAAATGTAATTAAATCCCCCCACACACAATCATTTTCTAAAAGAAAACTGATTATCAGGTTTGGATCTCACATCCGTTTCACTCCATATTTCATTCTGTGCTTTATTGAATTTACTCCGGCAGAAAATGAGACTTCTTTCTCTAGATGCACAGTATGCCATTTTTCCCAATCAACGCCATAGGTTCTCCTCAACTACGTTACCGGAATCAAGAAGAAAAATACGCAACGTCTTTCATATTTTGCTAGACGTTTTAGCTCTGGGAACAATATAGGAGGTGTTAGATGGCATAGGGGATCCGAGAGAATGGCAAAAATATGAGGAATTGTGAAAAACTCTGTTGCAAAATCTAGCTGGTGACAGTGATGTGAAAATTTTATTCTTCTAGTTACAAAATTAAAATTCTGATAGCAATCTAGCAATAAGTAATACATTATTTTGACTTGTTGTAATTTTGAAAAATCAAATGCCATTGATTTGTTTTGCAGATTTAGATACTCTCATTCAAATTTTTACAACTTTAAGCTGTGGACCTTATTGCAAAGAATGCAGGATATTAGGTATTATTTTCCGTACTTTTCATTTCTTTCATTCATCGCTCTGATTCGTCTCTCAATTATATTTCCGAAAACATCTCCAAACGCAGTAACCTGTCACTTATAATGGAAAAACGAATTAAGCGTATTACTCCAAAGGACTGGGACTTGAACCGGGAATCTGCATGGTTGGCCGATGACTGACAGATCCACCACTACCGCTGAAAAAAATACATTTAGGCTTGTCAGATTGTCTTTTCTTCTTCTTCTTGGTCCATCACCACCTCAGCACCTCAGAAAAATATGCCAGTCTGCCTCTAAAATGCTATTCTCCTCTCCACGGCTGTCCAGTCACGGTGCAGCTTCTTATCCTTGGTCTCTACTTCAGACCACATGGAAATGCTCAGAGTATCACGCAGTGAACAGTGATGAAGAAGATATTTCGCTGTCACAGCAACTGTGCTGCTTGGGTACGTCTCCGTCTGTCCCATGCCCATCTTATTGTAGAGGTGGGCGTTCAGCCAGTTCAGACCACCCCTGAGACTCAGGATAATGACTTGGTCAGCTCAGCTGTAGCAGCTGTCTGTCTTGTTATGTGCCAGGTGTTGTTGAGTTTATTTCTTCTAAATGATGCTCCTGAAGATAGCCTTTTCATTTTTGTTTGACACGGCTGTATCAGTATGATCCAGATTTGTTCGGTGTTTGTCCGGTGCCATATCTTTTTGTCCGATGTCATTTCGTCCAACAACACTTCATCCACGTCTTTTAGTCCAATGCCTTTTCGTCCGATGGAATTTTGGTCCAACGACGTTTGGTCCAATTTTCACTTTTAATGGCTTTTTTGGCTGAAATGCAACAAGACTTACATTTTTTGTGTATGTATTTTTTCTTTATTTTTTTTCTATTTTTTATTTAATTGTTTTGTTTTCTTTTCTTTTTTTTAATGTTTGTATATTGACTTTCTTTCATTCCCTTCATTTGCTCTTTTCGTTCTTTCATACTTGCTTTTATTCAATTACATTCTTTCTCTTGCAAAATTGTTCTCATTCATACATAAGCGCTGATTCAGGCTCAGGGGTAGCAAAGGAGTTATGTTTGTGTGTTTGTGTGTATTGGTGTTCGACAGTTGTGTCTTTGTCTTTGTGTATGTGTGTTTGTGTGTGTGTATGTGTGTGTATGTGTGTATGAATTCTGCATTTAAAATTGGCCCAAAAGTTGTTGGACCAAAAGTCCATCGGACGAAACGACATTGGAATAAAAGACGTGGACGAAGTGTCGTTGGACGAACTGGCGTTGGACGAAAAGTCGGTAAACGGTTTGCCCAGCGTAGCTGACGTCTAATTTCTTCACACCCCACAGTGTGCAGGGATCCACTGTAGGGTAAGTTTTGTTCTCTCTAGGGATGTTACCAGTGCAGCATTCAGCTCATTCAGTTCTTTTCTCTTTGGGTTCTGTAGCGTCTGTAGAACAGACAGAGAATCTGTTAAGATTCAGATTGCCCCTGAATTCTGATAAGTCGAAGTATGTTAATTTTTTCAGTGTAACTTATTAAAGTAACTGACAAAGAAGATTTGAAACGCCAGGCTAAGATCTAATTTGTAAAAAGTCTCATATTGTCAAAAAATATTTTTTTCATATTTCCATAGCTTCTCTAACACGGTTAGTAGAAAAGGAAAAAAATTGTTTTATTTTAAAAACGGTTTAGCTAACACACAGCAAAACACTACATCCTAACCAAAGTCTATTTGTCGATAAAGATGTCTTTTTTTCACTAACCCTTTCTTGAGTAAGCTTCAAAAGCAACAGAGAGGAACTTATGGTTTTTATAGGTTTTTAGGTTCTAAATTTGGTAAATCTTACTAATATATTCAAAAATTTCAACGCCTATTGAGTTCCCGTCGAAACAATCATTGCTATCAAACTAATGCGAAAGAGTAGGCTGAAACATTTTTCTCCCTGTAACAATTCATTCCTTATCTAGACAAGACTTTTCGTATTGCTATAATAAATACCGATGGTTTGACATTAAAGAATCGTCAGCTGTTGAAGTCATGCCAGTGATGGACCTTGTTAATGACTTTGCGAATTGAAAATCTAGTTGAAATAGAAAAGTAGCTTGAGAAACGATCGGATTATATCATGTTTATGTATTGGAGAATTCATGTCGATCTGTCAACATTTGTTAGTTGACCTCTGATCTCTTGTCTGACCTTCAGTCAGCTTTTGCTTCATTCAAAGAACTCAAGATTAAACCATTCCCTTTGAATCGAGTAGAAATAAATCAAGCAAAAGTTCATCTATTGTTGTGTAAAACTTCAATTCTAGCTTTACTGATCATATCTTTAGATTCGGAACAATTTGAAATCCGATATGATATTCCTTAATACTGCCTTCTATTATTTTGTTAAGAATAATGGCTGGTAAAAGGGTAAAATCAATCAGCGAGGATGGAATTTGTAGGTTATTTTTATTGTTTTAGCTTGTTTTATACAAGCATTTAATCTGTGTCTGACAGAGTCTTAGTTATCTACTCGACTCAGTAAATAATCATCTGAATATGATTTTGCAGTATATAATTTTATCAAATTAAATTTTATTAATCTCTTCATGTGAATATATTTGGATTCTTCTTGTACAATAACACTCTCCTTCTTAAATTGCCTAAACTACAAACGCGTGAAAAACTGTATTGCGATGAGGTATGTTCTAATTTATAGAAATCTTCAGAGAAGTGTGAAAACATCAAGTGAAAATGATTCTTCCAATATAAGTAACAAATGAGTTCAACATTAAAGCTTTCTGTTTTTTATCATGAATATATAAAGTGATTTTTGGCATCCATTTCAGAATTATCAAATTTCAATTAAATTGTCGTTATTTCATGTTTTAGCATTCAGTTTCTTTTTTGTCCCTCTAAATCTGAGTCATTAATTGTAATTACATTTCTGTCTTTTCAAAAGTACATGGTAACGTACAATACGTACAATACAGTATTTTTACATTTAGCCCTGCGACCTTGAAATACCAGACTGGCAGCTGGTGGGGTCGTCAATCTTATAGGGGGGAGGGTCTCTAGCTTTGGTTGGCAACTCTCCTAGAAATGATGTCTTGATATAAACAGAGGTGGTAGTGTTACCTCACCACCACTTCTCTCTTATAAGGCAGTGTGTTGTATACAGTTACTGCTGTCGCTTCGTTGCATACCACTCCTATCACCAAAGGACTCAGTGTCTAGATGATAACTTGGGACCATTCTTTTTTCCTCCAGGACAAGCTCAATGAAATGAATGGGCAACAGTAGCCGCCAGATATTCAGTGGTCAGTGGGAGCGAAGAATCTCCGGACCCAAGAATGATTCCATATCCGAGAGTGTAAACTGAAGACTTAGTAGTACAGACTCTACACAGGCCCGGTAAAAGCTCTTATCTTCAAAAATACTCTCTTCTTAGCTTTCAGTAATGTAAGAGGGCTTCGGTCCAAATTTTTTTTTGTGAAAGCTTTCGTTCATTCCAACTCACCTTATATTCTTGTACTTTGTGCGACATACCTGTGACACTCTTGGTAACTGAAATCTTCATGTTATTTACCTTTATTTCAACTAGACTCTACAGCTCATCTTCATAGTCTTGCTATCTATGCTCGACAGGATCTTCCAGCTGTTAAAGTAAAAGAAATTGAATCTAAAGATGAGCTTTTGATGTGATTTAGATTTTCTCTTTCTTCAGTTTCCTGTTTTTCATGCATCGATCTCCTTGTTCTGGTAATTGCTGTATTATTAAAATAGTATCAGATGTCATTGATAAGGTGTTGAACAAGCATCCCACTGCTAACATATTTGTCTTTGACGATATCAATGTTCATGACATTAGCTAGTTGACTCACCCTAACAGGACTCACAAACGTGGAAGAGTTTCTTACAACTTCGCTCTTGCTCATGATCTTGTACAGATTATTGATTTTTCAACAGGATTTCCTGACTCAGACCCCAAGAGAATCTTCTCTTTTAGATCTCTTTTTGACTTCTGTTCCTATGCATTGTACAGTTTCAACTTTACCTCCTTTAAATCTTCTGATCACTTTGTTGTTATTGTTGAGCTTAAGGTAACTGTTACAAGTCTTTTTTCCAAGCAATATCAGCGCAAGACTTCTAAATTTGCCAAGCCTGACTGAGACAGGTTTCGTCAATTCCTTGGTGGTATTCCTTGTAATTCAGTCTTCAGCAACTCAGCTTCTGATGCGGCATCTGAATCTATAGAATAGGTACAAGTTGGTATAGAAATAATTGTAAGTAGTCGTAATTACAAAGTCAAACTCATTCTCCAATGCTCATTAGTCCTTTATCATTACTCATCGCCATTATTTTTATATTAAGTTTCAATGAGATGGAACTGCTAAATCTTGGGTTTCTTTCAGACGAGCTAGCGAAGTTTGTAACAGGCTGATTTCCCATGCTAAATCTCGCTATGCTTAGCGAGTTCGAGGATATATTTCTACTCAAAGACTCGGAAGCCAAAGTTGCTGAAAGATTTGCAAAAGTGGTTTGAATTCTAGCAATTCGGTTGTTCTTCCACTCTTTGATGGGGTTCGATTTTCTTTGTCCTCTAGAGAAAAGGATGATCTAAACGACACCGGTGTTTGTTTTCCAGAGTTCTCTCAGCACACTGATTAGATTTTGGACTCTGTCATCATATCTGAAAGGTTAGTTGTATAAATAATTTATGGGCCTGATCGGTCTAAAGCTCATGGTCAAGACTTAATTCTGGTAATTGTTTTAAAAGAGAGTGCTTCGGAGGTATCTTCTTCGCTGGTCAAACATTTTAACTTTTGCCTAGCGAAATCTTATTTCTGCCACCCTAGAAAGTTTCTAATCTCGTTCCTGTCTTCAATAATGCAGTTGATTTATCTGATCCTTGCAAAGAGCACCGCGTAAATCTTCGTTTTGTCTTTGTATGGTCTTTAAATGACTTGTCAAGGGACTGGTAAAATTCTTGCAGAGCCTAGCCCATTTTGTTGATGTTTAGTACAGGTTTAGAAGATCTCGCTTCACTGTGGATAACTATTGTGATTACCTTATCTCAAAACTATTGTGATTACCTTATCTCAAAACTATTGTGATTACCTTATCTCAAAACTATTGTGATTACCTTATCTCAAAACTATTGTGATTACCTTATCTCAAAACTATTGTGATTACCTTATCTCAAAACTATTGTGATTACCTTATCTCAAAACTATTGTGATTACCTTATCTCAAAACTATTGTGATTACCTTATCTCAAAACTATTGTGATTACCTTATCTCAAAACTATTGTGATTACCTTATCTCAAAACTATTGTGATTACCTTATCTCAAAACTATTGTGATTACCTTATCTCAAAACTATTGTGATTACCTTATCTCAAAACTATTGTGATTACCTTATCTCAAAACTATTGTGATTACCTTATCTCAAAACTATTGTGATTACCTTATCTCAAAACTATTGTGATTACCTTATCACAGTTTTTTTACGGTAACTTTAACTTAAGTTAAATGTCCTATGCAAGTAGCAAGAAGATAAATCATTTTAATTTTTTATCAAATGCTTTATTTTAAATAAAAAACAAGTGAATAAAAAATAATATATCTGGCAAACAAAATTAACTCTTTCAAAATCATATTTTAAAAAAACAACATTTGAGCTATCTCTTACATACGACAAACCACAATTTATGTGGTACGATACACATATATAAACCTGCCTTGCACTATATTAAGTTGGGATCTGTTGACCTTGGAAGAGAAGTCATCATTTAATGGGACACTGAGCCCTATATACGTGATTGGGATATGATGCTCGACGATACAGATTTGGGCAAAAGTGGTGGTCGTAAGTCTTTGAAATGGTTGCAAAACTGATCTGGTTATGAACATAACGCCAACAACTTAGGTGGTAGAGCATTATGCCACGATGACCATTGCACTTATTGAAATCCAGCTTGGTGCAAATATATTTTTTCACTTTTCTGTATATCAACATATTAAAATTGTACGTGATGTTGTTGTCATGAAGTCTTGGGTATATTATTCATTTTATTCACACACACACACACACACACACACTCTCTTTCTCTCTCTCTCTCTCTCTCTCTCTCTTTCTCTCTCTCTTTCTCTCTCTCTCTTGTTTTTTCATTCTTCTGGAAGGCTTGGAATGTTGTTTTGATTTTAAGAATGATACTTTGTCTTCTCACAAATATTCTTCTGTTAGTTTCCTTCCAGATATTAGCAAAGTTTAATGTGCTTATCAAGTATGTAGGGCTTTTGGTTGATGTTCAGTTTGGTTTTCACAGACATCGTTCTGTTGATGACCTCCTGAATGTAACTACAAATCACATTAAAAAATATACGGATAAATAAAGAGATGGCCTTGCTATAGCTCTTGATATATCTAAGGCCTGTGACAGCATATGATATGCTACTTTGCTTCAACCTCTCTTGCCTCTTGTTTTGATTGTAAGGGTTTTGAGATTATCAGATTCTCCCTTCTTGGTATGTGGATTTGGACGGTTTCATTTCTTCTCAGCATTTTACAGTAACAAGATTCTTCAAAAGCCCATACTTGATACAACTCAGGTTCTTCTTTTCAATCAAGCATCTTGCCAACAACTCTTTTAATTTATCCGAATTTTTGCTGATGATAATATTTATTTTGATTATACTAGCAATCAATCTTCCTGGAACAGTAAAACTGTGCATCAGACTGTTAAGAAACAGGACCAGGATTAGATGCTAAACTGCAGCCCTTGCAAGACCAAACTTGTATCTTTCAGCAGAAAGCAGGACCCTTTGTTTACTCCCATTTACATACATCACCTGAGATATCACACAGTGAAACATTTAAACCAGTTGTGGGAAGAAATACTTTAATATTCCTTTGCTTACTTTCCCACCTAACCTTCCCTGAAGTACTTTCTAGGTTTAGGCAAATTAGAATCCAATAAACAAACGTAAAGTTATTGGCGCCGAATTTATATATTTATGTCAAAAATCGTATATGACTTTACAGTCCGAGTGAGCGAAGACAGTTACTACAGCCGAAATTAACCAGAGACGACATATTGGGAGTTAAAAAAACCCTCACCAAAGGTGTTAAATAGTCCATAACAATTTAGAAATTTTCTTTTGAGTTTAAATGTAAAAAGAAGACAGCATATTAGGGATTAAAATGTCCAGCACGATCTGGGAATTTTCTGTAGAGTGTATACATAGAGGGAGTAGACAGCATATTAGGACTTTAAAAACCATTCCGTTTTGGAAATTTTACATTGAATGTTCCTAGATAGATAGAGTAGACAGCGTAAAAATAGAGGTAAAAAAATCCATCATGATTGGGAAATTTTCTATGAACATAATAGATGTCATGTTAAGAGGTGAATCACTAAAGACAAGATGTTAAGACGACAGAGGTGAAAAAATCCATCATGATTTGGGACTTTTGCGACAAGACACGGTATTTATGAAAAAACAAGAATATGTCAACTCTGAACAAGCAAGAACAATTTAAAGAGTTGGCTTTCACTGAGATTTTTTTTAAATACCTAAGCATGTCATGACATATTTTCAAGTGATTTCAATACGAATTATTGACCCATTTAAAGTAAGTGGGATAGTACACTTTTAGTTCTTATTTATTTTATTTATTTATTTATATTTTATTTATAATGAATCTTTATACAGGATAAAACACTTCAACAAAAAGATATACTGTTATCAATGTGCGTCCTGTAAAATTAAGATAAAAACTACTTTAATAGAAATTTAAAGGATTTAAAAATAAAAACTGATTAACTATAAAATTGTTTAACTGATAGCTTAAAAGAATTAAAGTTTTTTATCTTTCTCACATCCATTGGTAGCTCATTGTAAATTTTCGCGCCAGTAAACGAAACTGCTCTTTTTCTATATTCTGTCCTCATTTTTGGTAGTCTCAAGGAAAGATTGTTATTACGTGTACCGTGATTGTGTTGAATGAGTTGATAATATTCACCAAACTGTTCACATATGTCTTTAACCATGCACTTACGAACGAAGTAACAGAGATGACGTTTTGTTACGTGTTGAAGGCATGGTAATTCAACAGTACAGTCTCTTTTGTTTTCGGAGATTATCTTTAAAGCACGACTTTTCAGCATTTGTAACGACTTCAGTTTTGTCGAACTAAAGTTAGCTTGAAGAACACTACAAAAGGTACCAATGCTTCCCGCGTTTTGCATCTACTTCCTTGTTGAGCACTGTTCCTAGATATTTGCATTTCTCTGTATTTCAGTTAAGCAACCATTTATGAAGGAATTGTATCTAAATGTAAGCTGTGTTAACAATAACAGGAATATTAATTTTAATAAAAACAATAATTCAATTATTTTTTATTTTTATTATAGTCTTATTGTTTCTGTCATTAATTTTTGTGTGTGCCATTTTATTGCTGCAAAATGACAAGGCTGATTTGTACATGTTACTGTTGTCGCATTGACTTCTTTCATTAAATTTTGTTGGTATTCAAATAAATAAATAAATAAAATAAAGCTGGCATTCAAAATAGATTTGCAATGAAGTGCTTGCTCGGTTGGACACATTCCATACTTCAGTGTGGACATCTATTTTCTGGTACAAAAACAATTGAAAAAGTAATGACGAGAATTTAAGCAATACATAGCAGGTGAACTCCTTGTTTGGGTTTTTAAAATTGTTTTCAGGGATGTCGTGACTCCGTTTTTTTAATTCTTGTGTACAAGAAATATATTTTAATGTTGATGATGAGTATTTTTTTATCCGGCAAACAAAATGTACCGGCTTGCTTGTTTCTCGTAGACTGTCTGTTTTTCATAATATTTGTGCTTCTAATATATTGTTTTTATAATTTGTCGGACGCCGAGTCCGGATTTACTATTCTTGTGTATACACAACGCACTCTCTGCAACCCTAACTATTCCAAGAATCTGACTTCATCAAAACAATAGCCAACATATAATGATTCATTGTTGCCTACTACGTAGATTTTTTTCGGAGAAGTAATGGTATCTTCTATTCATATAAAGTTTTTATGTTTTTGATAACTATATTTGGGATAGATAATCTTTGTGTCTCTTAAATATAATTTTAGAAGAACTGAGCAACCTGCATTATCTTCTACAGACAAAACAAGCTGAAGCGATGTAAGAAAACTTCTCGTTTAAGAGGGTTACTGTTCAGAAATAGAGCGTCAAATGAACTAAAAATTACCAACCAGACAATATATGATAAGAATTTGGTACGCGCTGTGTCAACCTAAAAGAGGAAATCAGAGCATAAGCCGGAAAGCTATAAGCAATTTTGTAGTAGAAAAACTAACTACAATGGCATCAGATGCTAATAAAACAATGTTACCTAAGTTAAAGATTAGTACTCGAGGAATATTATTTATCTGTAAATCTCTGATTTATGCTTTGCTCAATTGACAGTCGAAGTTTATGAAGCAAACTACCTGGCAGGACCGAAAATATTTAAAATACAAACTGACTATGCGACTGGAGAGGGATCATTCTGCGAAAGTAGAACATTACCGACTACATACATAGGCAACATTTTAAATTCAAGTAAAGATAAACCTAAAGCTTATGAGGTTAAGCTAAAGATTATTTGCTGCAAAAGCCAACGTGAAACCTGGAAGAATTAAAGCACAAATAGATTCTTAAAAACATATCATGCCTCAACTTTGTTCAGCATTGGTAGAAGAACTAGGTTTTGGTGATAAAAAGATCTTGCCTGTTGTGCAAATGTGGTCTTGGGAAATGATTATGAAATAAAGCATTTAAAAGTATATATATATACTTTAAACTGAAAAACTCAAATATATATAATTATATATATTTGAGTTTTTCAGTTTTTCTATTTAGTTGATAATAATAATCCATATAACAATATCGAGCACTGTGAAGAAGAAAATTTTGCTGTGGCGACTCCTGAATAAGGGAGCAACGGAAGGAAAAGAAGAAAAAATAAAAGAAGAAAAAGATGAAAAAGAAAACGAAGATGAGGAAGAAGAAGAAGAAGAAGTTCTCCCTCAATCTTCTCGTGCTTCTTGTTACATTCGCAAAGCAGTTTTCCATTTTTAACATCCAGTGTTTTCACTATCCAATACAACAGCTTCAATCTTTTTCTTCTTCCTGCTCTCCTCACTTCTATTTCAGCCTCAAAAGGATTGACTGTAACACAGCAGAGAA
Organism: Morbakka virulenta; assembly: GCA_003991215.1. Taxonomy (NCBI): domain Eukaryota; kingdom Metazoa; phylum Cnidaria; class Cubozoa; order Carybdeida; family Carukiidae; genus Morbakka; species Morbakka virulenta. The sequence continues at coordinate 314,223 of RDPX01000240.1, forward strand.
GAATCCTAACAGTAACTAGGCTGGTGTCAAAAACTTTTTATATAAAGCTTCGTAACAGAGAAAATTTGCTGGATAAAGGAAAATAGCAACTAGAAAAAAATGTTTCAGTTCGATACCAGATAAACCCTTAGCGGCTCTCAAACAACAACTGAAAAAAGAATACAACTATTTATAACAAACACAGCAAAATTGATCAAGATAAGTTAAGATATGCTCCACTCATGATTTTAGATTGTGAGGGTTAGTTTTTAAATTGAATCTTCTTCTTTCGGCTTTTCCCTTTAGGGGTCGCCACACCAGACCATCGCTCTCCACCTCTATCTGTCGGTGATGTCCTCTGCAGAGGCTCCAACCACCTTGATGCCCTTGTTCACCGAGTCAGAGAAACGTCCCTTTGGCCTCTCACGCTTCCTCTTTCCTGGTGGTCCCATTCCCACCACCCGCTTTCCCACATGCTTCTCATCCCTACGCATCACGTGTCCGAACCACTTCGACCTAGACTCTCTTAACTTCTCCCCTAGTCTGACCACTTCAAGTTTGTCCCGTACTGTCTCATTTCGGATTCTATCCATCCTTGGTTTTCCGATGGAGAACCGCAACATCTTCATCTCATTCACTTCCATCCTCTTCTCTTGACTTTTCGTCACCGGAATCACATCATACCCGGTCTTACCACTGTCTTATGGATTGCTCCCTTAACTTTATTTGGCATGTTCTTGTTACACAAGATACCTGCCACCTTTCGCTAACCATTCCATCCTTCCTGCACTCTCTTTTGCACCTCTCGTTCGCAGTCCCCGCAATTTTCCAGGGTCGATTCCAGGTACTTAAACTCTTCCACTTGATTGATCTCACTTCCGTTCATGAATATCTTCGTTTGACTCTCCCTATCATTCGACACAGTTTCTAAATTGCATAATCACATTAAAGTAAAGCGACGCTGCAGATAGTATCGCCATCAGCTCTTAAAACAATATTGTTGCCACCAACAAGCTACTAGAAGAAGGCCCTTGCTAAATAAATACAGACAGTTAAAGAGTTATTTTAAAAATGGAAACCAGCGAACCTTTTTCCAGGAGGTTGAAAACCAAATATATTTTTTTACTGCATAGTACATATTCCGAAATACGAAAAGAGCTCTTAGGCTCCAGGCTCTATGGCAGTCAAATCTAATCCTGTATAGTTCAGGCAACTGTACCAGGAAGTAAAAAATATTATCCTTCGCCTTTACATTTCTTAAAGTTGTTTACTGGTCACCCAACGAAGTCAAGGATGGAATTGTGTATTTCTAAATTTTTATCTTGCTTTGTATTCAGTGTAGCTGAACGTATCCCTAACGTCTCTTAACGTATCTCAATTTTAATCAATTTGCAGATATCTTTTTTCGTTTAAAAAGGCATAGCGAAAAAGTGAAGATTCTGTGATTTATTTTTAGGGCCTCGATTTGTTAGTATCATCTCTAGTAACATTAAAAAAACACAATTCTTACTTTGCATAGAAGTTGGAGTTTATGAAGCAGTCTAAACTAAAAAGACACTTATAAACTCTGCATCCTGAATACAAGGACAAAAAACATTTTTTGATCGAAAGGTAAACAGTGTGAAACCATGTCGAATGGATTTCTTCTGGATATTACAGCAACAAAATGCAGTCGCTGTTAAGTGCTATTTTTAGTACCAATGCGGGTTGCTAAGGCAAAGAAGCCACACACAATTGCTAAAGAGTTTATACTCTATTGCGCAAAAGATATCATTTTCTTACTCATCGGAAAAAAAGTAGAACGCAAGTTTGACTTGCTATCACTCTCAGAAAACACAGTGCAAGGGAGGATCTCATTGATAGCTGATGGCATCCAGGATCAAGTTATTGCTCACTTAAAGTCAGCTAGGCCGTTTTCTCTACAGCTGGACGAGTCCACAGATATTTCATCATGTGCAGAACGTATTACTTTTGTGCATTTTATCCATGACGGTGTGTTCAAAATGTGTTGAAAATTTGACTGAGATGCCGATACCTCATTAAGATAGTTGAGCCCAAGGAGGCTGTCACGAGATTGAGAGAAAAAAATAAGGAACACAGTTAAGTAATTTTCTCTAAAATATACATTTTAAAACTAAGAATCCCATGTAATTGTTCATTAAAAATGCCGTTCTTTAGACCTCACTTCTTCATTAAGAAAACAAATTTGTGACTAACATTTGTTTGAAAGCTAAATGCTCTTTTATCTTAAAAATTCTGAACTTTATGGACTCAGTGGAAGCCATAGATGTAAGAGCTTTATCATGTCATGAATCGTAATCTTTTTCTCAGCTACGTTTCGAGAGTTACTTCTCCCATCGTCAGGCTACTGAAATGATTAGATACGGCTATTTTATACTTTGGTAGTGCGGACATGGGTCTAGACAGGGCTGGAGTTGTTTCGGGAAGTGGCGCCATACCTATGTTGTGTTTGTTGTGTTTCTTTCTTCAGTGCTGGAAGCCATATTACTGAAAGGGTGTAGGATATACTGTTGATGTGATTACTGCATTGCAAGGAATAAATTGTTTCTTTTATTTTTCTTGCTGTTGTGTTGATTTCCTTGTCTATAATTCTTTTATTTTCCCAGTCAAAGGTATGATCCTGTGTCCAGCAATGTTCGGCTATTTCATGATTCTTGGTGTCATCTTTCTGAACAGCTCTCTTGTGTTCTTGTTCTCTTTGACCCAAGGAACGCTTTGATTCACC
>RDPX01000240.1:318472-329836 GCA_003991215.1 Morbakka virulenta
TGGGATACTGCATTGCAAGGAATAAATTGTTTCTTTTATTTTTCTTGCTGTTGTGTTGATTTCCTTGTCTATAATTCTTTTATTTTCCCAGTCAAAGGTATGATCCTGTGTCCAGCAATGTTCGGCTATTTCATGATTCTTGGTGTCATCTTTCTGAACAGCTCTCTTGTGTTCTTGTTCTCTTTGACCCAAGGAACGCTTTGATTCACCTATGTAGGAGGCATGACAGTCCTCACATTGTAGTCTGTAAACTTTGTTGTTTCTTTCATCAAGTGGAACTGGGTCCTTTGGTTTTATCTTCATATCTATCGGTAAGCAGGTTTAAATGATTTTACTATAACATCGCTTGGGAGCTTTGACCAAGATTAAAGCACCCATTAAACAAATTTCAAAAAATTAGCTAAATATATTTCCACTTACATAATGACATCGAATATGAAACCTAATGTCACCAAGACGCCATTACGCAGAAACATGGGTAAAAACCATTATTCCATCTTATGTATAAATATTGACATTAGAATTGGTTTCTCCTTACAACAGGGTACGGTGTCAACTTCCCAATAAATTTCGATTATATACTTAATGGAGGTAGCAGACTCCATTTCACTTTATTTGAGGTGACGAGGTCAGAATACTAGCTGATATTTTGCATCACGCGATTGAGAGTAATTTGGATAACCTCTTTTAAAGTGGTTAGTCTTTTAATACTATAGTCAATACCATGATGTTGGATCTTACCATTAAGTTTAGAAATATGCTGTTGATTCAGACACTAGGGTTTCCAAAGAAGCTAAGTGAATATGTTTTCTGTAGACTGATTATCTACTCCTGTGGATTGATTATTCCTTTTTAACATTTAAATGTAAATTAATAATGGAAAAATTTATGAGTTTGAAGGAGTTTACAAATGGAGGTGTTTTTGTCCCTGGAGCTATTGCATAACAGCTAACTTTACTTGCTTTACTACCTATATAACACCTTATCAAAATTGATATAGTCAGCAGTAAATAACATGAAAAAGTATTTAGGAGTTTATTACCTTTTTGTAATCGATATTATAATCTCTGATTTTAAAACCATCCATAAACTGAAACCTGAGAAATACGTCTGACAGAAAGAGGAATACATTCTTCACCGATCAAGTCATACCCTGGTACTTCATCAAAAATACCATCCTTTTTGCAGAGAATTAAGAACAGGACTTCTCGTTTTATTGACACCAAATTCCAAACGTTTTTCTAATAGAAATGAAAGGATTTTTATAGAGCAGAGAACCTATCACCTCCACCCCAAAATATATTCTTCATTGTGATATAATAAATATGCGATAGCTGATACACTATTTTTTTTAAAAATATAAATGGCCTATAACATAAATCAGTCAATAATAGGTTTTTTTCTATTCAAAATTTGAAGTTTTATTGAACTGGTATAAATTCAGGGTGAANATACATTCTTCACCGATCAAGTCATACCCTGGTACTTCATCAAAAATACCATCCTTTTTGCAGAGAATTAAGAACAGGACTTCTCGTTTTATTGACACCAAATTCCAAACGTTTTTCTAATAGAAATGAAAGGATTTTTATAGAGCAGAGAACCTATCACCTCCACCCCAAAATATATTCTTCATTGTGATATAATAAATATGCGATAGCTGATACACTATTTTTTTTAAAAATATAAATGGCCTATAACATAAATCAGTCAATAATAGGTTTTTTTCTATTCAAAATTTGAAGTTTTATTGAACTGGTATAAATTCAGGGTGAAGTGGAATGTTTATTTGGTGCATTGAAGAATGAAAGGCATTATCAGAATCTTTCAAATGCTTTTTAGACAAATTTGGTTTCAGTAAAACAAGAAGATAACTTTGTAAAAATCTCGCGAGAAATAAAGTTGATCATGTAAGTGTCCATGGCAGTGAAGAAAAATGCCATTTGTTGTGTTATATCAGGTTGTTTAATTTTAACACTTCTATCACCCTCCCTCCAGGATAGTTTTTCATTCCTTTCTGGATTGTCAGATTATGGTCTTCTGCTCCTATTTGAGTAAGATTGATCACTTTGGTATCGTACTAGAGAAATACGGTTTAAAATAGAAGGATGGATTCTAATTCAGATTAAATTCCAATTCGTCTTTGGAGAGTCGAGAGCTTGAAAGAGGGCTATAGTCAATCAATCCTACTTGTAGAAAGTTTGATATCCAATGTATGTGGTTCTACGTAGCCAACTTCAGTCTAATTTGCTGAAAAGGTCTCGTATTATATTTTATTGTGTGTGTTGGCTAGATAAAAGAAAAGTTGATATTACCTCACAGCCCAACATTTAGTTTTTGTTTTTCTTGGTTATGGAAATGCGAATGTTGCTAAACAAACGCCTACATACAGACTCAAACCTTTGACTAGCAAGCTCTCTAGTGTGTCATTTTTTTAAACAAAATTCCTTCTGTTGACTCATAAAGCAATCGGGCGAGCAAAGCTGTTCAAATTCCCTTAACATCATTATATCTCCCAAAAGTCTTCATGGAATAATTGCATTTTCTAACCTATTAACTGGCATTCACCTTGCCGTTCACATTTGAACATGCCCGGTATCGATGAAGTTCATTACGGCTATCAGAATGTGATTCGATGCTTCATCCAAAGTCATGAAACTAATTAAGTGTGCAAGTAAACACAATGTTTTCCTGCTACATCTGCAAATTCTGTTCAATGAGGTAGAGTTTATTAATAAATTATTGGAGATAAGCTTCTGAGGGGTATCCAATGAAAAGCTTTCTCAATACTTTTCTGAAATTGAAAATAGCTAATAAATAATTTATGTTCACTGCACTTTTTCCTTCATCTACTAATTGCTGTATTAATCGATGCCACAGGATTTCAACCCGTTCATCCCTGGGCTGCGTATGGAAAACCAATTTGTTTCCCACATTGTTTTCACGTTTACGTCAAATTGACATATAATATTAATACCACATGTTTGTGAATTTACAAAAGGATGATATAATGTCAACGGTTCATAGAATTATATATTGATGAATACGAGGTTTTAAGCCTCTGTTTCAAATTGTGTGATATTGTTTATTAATAAAGAGTGTTGTATACTCCGACATATTTGTAGAGTTCAATTGAACAACTAAAATCTACCTATTTAATTGGAAGATAAGTTTGTAAGTCCGTGTTGTAATACAAAACTAGAGTAAAACTTTTTCAGAAGGAATTTTCTTGAACTGAAAATACGCCCAAATGTACTTATCTACATTTTTATAGAGATGAAATTTTGGTTCTTTCATTTTGTTCTCTTTGTTGGTCAACACGATGCCTAAACTAGTAAGAACTTAGGTTCAGTCTGTATACAAAGAGAGTAATCGCCATTATTTACTAGCAGAAGATTTAGTCTAAAAGTAGTACTTTATAGTTAAATATAACTTTAAAAATTTGTAATAATTTGTCTATTTAAGGGCAGAAATGATGACAAAGAATGGCTTAAGCGACTAATATCAGGCCAGGGCTCTAGTCTCAGTCAGATCATGAGAACATTTGCTTAGGGCAACAAGACCCTTTGGGGTTAACTAGAACTTAATGATAATATTTTATTCAATGACTTAGACATATTAAGATAGAGTTATAACGAGTTGACAGACTCAATTAAAATCAGATGAATTTAGGCAAGTTTGTACTCCTCATTCAGACCTTTAGTCTCTTTGTCTAGACCAGGGGATCTAATAAATTGATAAAGTTTTTGATATAATCAGATGTATGAGTAAGAAAAACTCTAACTTTACAGTACTCAGTTTCATGTCTTTCACAATCTTCAGCTGTACACAAAAAAACATGAAACTCTGAGTACTGTAAAGTTAGAGTTTTTCTTATTCATACATCTGATTATATGATAGCTCCTACGTTTTAATGTGGTAGAGCACTGTTGTTGATGACATTTCATATGCATTTGTTAAGATAGATAGATAGATAGATAGATAGATAGATCGATAGATAGATAGATAGATAGATAGGTAGATAGATAGATAGATAGACAGACAGGTAGATAGGTAGATAGATAGATAGATAGATAGATAGATAGATAGATACAGTTGTATACAGGTGAAGATTGTGAAAGACACGAAACTCTGAGTACTGTAAAGTTAGAGTTTTTCTTACTCATACATCTGATTATATGACAGCTCCTACGTTTTAATGTGGTAGAGCACTGTTCTTGATGACATTTCATATGCATTTGTTAATATAAAGTTTTTGGTACAAATTTACAGTGGTATTTCTTTCCATCCTTCCAAATAATCTATTAAAAACTCTGTGCAACTTAAGGTAAAATAAAAGAAAAAGATAATAAAATAAAAAAACCATGAAGTAATTAAATGTGTTTTATGTACTTCGTTCGTGCTGTTATTCCATATCATTGATTCAAGTCACGTTGCTTTTAGAGCTGTTACCCATTTCAGTTGAAGTTAGTGGGTCAAAATATCTTATATGTGTCTTCAAAATCGAATTGGTTCTGTCTTTTGTAAACCTCTGCAAGCAATACCTCCGACATAAAATAATCTGACTTTTATATATATTGGGTAGTTAGTCGATATTGAGTGAAATCCACAAAAAAGATTCCATTGTATTTTGGTAGAAACCTTATCATTTTCCAAAATAAAGATTTATCTCTTTTATTCTATTCAGATAAGATATTACCTCCTGATGTAATAAATTGCATTAAATATATCAATATTAGATCACCAGGAGGGATAATCTAATCTTGATGACATTGTTCATTTGTTACATTGACTACTTCGATTCTTTTAAAGCGATAACACAAAAATATACATTATTTTTGAACCTATAACATTCAAAAAAGCGACAATTTTATTTTACTTATCTTTTGAATTCAGCTGTCATGTTTGTTGGAACAACAGTTTTATGTTTGTCATTATACCAAATCTAATATTTATCGAATAAACAAACTTACAAAAGTTTCCCGAGAAGAACAATATTTGAGATTGGATTCAACTACGGACACAAAAGAAGACAAGAAAAACACCCATAGAACTAGCAAAGGCAAGGCAGAATACAAGAGGGTTCCAATACTATTCTGTATGCATACCAAACATAGATTGTGTAGTTTGAGAGAAGTATTTTAAGACATTGTCAAATGCCGAAAATGAAAGACTAGAGCTGTGTGGACAGAACTCAATCATCTACATAACAGAAAATGACACAAGTAGACAATGAAGGAACTGAAGACGGCAAAAAGGAAGAATGATTACAGGTTACAACAATTCTAGTGAAAACAGTTGTTATCAAGAGAGTTGAATAGGTGTTAAGTTTGCTAAAAAATTGGAAAGAAGAGAGGATGCTGCAGGTCTACAAAGAAACACAGCATAACCTAAATATACGAAAAATGGGTATACCTACGAAAGTGAGAATTCAAAAAAATTTATTCAAACAGGGCATCAGGTGGAATTTCTAGAGAGAATCCAGTTTAGCCGATTAAGAGTAATAGTAGAAGAATCATTAACCTCCGATATTCATCAAGGCAAAAGAAATGGTTTACCCAATCGACAAGAAAAAGGAAAGCCGTATACAGGCCTTGTAGGCTTAAAGACAACATAGGATACAGTCCCCATGGGTGTGGTGTGCTGGTTTCTAAAACAGAAGTGCGCGTCAAAGATGGTGAAGAAAATTAAAGCCTTATAGATAGGAAGAAAACCTTTGATCAGTACATTGGATAGTGCTGCAAAATCTTTGTCAAGGATCTATACTCAATACACTTATCCTTGTGGACGAACGTTGTCAGTGTAAATGTCAGAGAAGGAGGTATGCTAAATGTACCCTGTCAGAATGATTTGGTGATAAGAAATGAAAAATTTTCCCGAGATTCGCAGAATTCAGAAATATTCAATTGTATTACACTTAATCTTCGATCTTAATCAATAATGGATGCTAATATCTTACTCAAAACATGACAAATTCCAATCGACATCCTTACACCAGTACATTGACACATTTGTTATCCCAATCCTGTGCATTCTTTGGGCAATAGCGATTCTAATTACCAATTCCATTCTGGATACAAAAACATTGAAAAGCTTCGCCCATTAATACTTGGTTCATTTGGACATTAAGTACTTTGTGGAACCTGACAACTTTAAAGCGTAGAATTTACATCATAGCCTTGTTATGATTGGTACACGGCTAAATATAATTCTTACAAGAGAAACATAGAAGAGAACTAGCAAAGAACATCTCTTACATGAAAGAAGAGATTGATAGAACAGGACTCAGGGTGAACTATATAAATCATAGCTTTTAGGAGGAAGGTGTAGAGAAAAGGATTATAGACAGATATAAACGCTAGTTAAAAAAACATGTACAACTTCTGAAGTTTCAAGGAACAGTTTGAAAGGAAAGAGGAGATAATGAAGCAGGTACAAACAAGTGAACCCAGCAATAAAAAAGTAGGTAAACATTAGCAGAGCATTCCGTAGAAAGACATTTAAGGATCAAGATATGATTGACAATGGTGAAACCAATACTGTACCTTTTGGAGTAGAAGTTTGAAAAAAGAAAAAGAGAGATTACTGGGAGGATCGAAATACAAAAGCCGAACAACATATTTTTTAGGAAAAGGCTTCGGAAGGAAGAGACAAGGAATAATGAAAGCCGTATGCACAAGACTACAGACAAGAGGAACCTGGAATGATTAGTATCGATTCGTAGTCAGAAAGTAAATTGAAAGCCTAACAAATTACTCTAAAAGGTGATTATTAGAGCAAACTTTTGGGGAATGAAGACTGGACCTTAATTATGTAGGCAAGTGAGGTTTGTGGTATCTCCTAATTTCCACAGTTTATTGAATCGGTTACGTTTCCATCAAATTTATTTTGGTCACTGTCTACTCGGATCTTTTACCCTAAGCAAGGTTTAAAGCCACTTCAGCACGGAGGGTTATTTTTGTTTTTGGATATTTTTTTCTTTGTACCTTTCCATCTTTTTATTTGTCGTTTAGTTCCCTCTCCCGATTCTGTACAAAGATATGTACAAACTCAGTAGTATACCATTTATAACGGAGAAATAAATTGGGCGTAGCACTTCCGGAGATGTATCAGATATCCGAACCGAGAACCTCTTGCATGGTTTATTTAACCGTCCGACCATCACTCTACTGTATTCTCTACAAAGTGGTAGATACCGTTTGTCTTGTTTAAAGAATGTGACTTAACTTGGGTCAATACTATGTTTACCCACCATGATGTCAAACGGTCCCCATTATTTGTAAAAATTATGAAGTGCTGATTTAAAGTTTATCCAGCAAATAGAATAGTCAGGTGTCATAAAATCGTTATAACTATCTCGAACTAGATGTCATAACTGGTATATAGTAGTTAAAATAAAATACTGTGTGTTTTGAAAGTAAGCATGTTACAGAAATCTAAATTATCAAAGTCTTGATATTAAAAGCATGAAAAATCTTCGGATTTTTGTTATATTGGTGCCCTTCCCCCCCCCTTCCCCCTTTTACATTAACAGCAACGAAAGCACCTGGCTTAAACGACTGCCTTGCTGTAACATACATCTCTCACGAGCAACTTGTACTACGATGGCTTGTACTACGATGTATTAATTTAGACACAACACACAGTAAAATTGTCTTGTGAAAGAGGGAAATAATGAAATGAAGTGACAAGTGCCTTGAAGAGTTTTTAACTTTTCTTTGTGAAACTGACTTTAACAACGTATTGTTTAAGTCGGTTTCAGACCTATATTTTGACGCAGTTTGTCAATAGGCGATTTTACCACGCACAAAAATCATGATCTACCCCATACCAGATTCCCAAAGGGAGGGCGTGCAAACTCAGCGGCGCTTTGTGCCATTTGACCTCACTCCTTAAGATATTTTGATGAAATTTGGCATATTATTACAAATTACAAAATGATTAATGATTTTTGATGATTTGTGATTTAAGCTTTAATTAATTTACAAATTACAAAATGATTAATATTGTATTATGATATTTTGTGATTTAAGCTTTAATTAATGAGTAATTAAGTAATTATATTCCTCGTATGTAGTAAAAGTACAAAATTTGACTAACAAAGTAGAATTTTACCATTAATAGCGATAACACCATATAGATTAGTGTGGTGGTGGGTAGGCCTGCGTGTGAGCCAGCAGGACACTACTCTCCTGCTAATATCGCAAAAATGTAAAGGGAAAAATATCGTAAAGAGGTTCATCTATTCTTAGTTATAATCCATCAGTGACGCCTGGTAAGGCCTTGAGATAATTGTGGCAAAGAACTGCTGCGCTGGTAGTTAATTTTTGTCACCTTCCCTTCAGAAAAAATATGGAAAAGCTTCACAACTTTGCATCGATCTTTGGAAATTTCTAGTTTTTATCCGGCTGTGTCTTAAATTTTGTGAAGGGGCTCTCTCAAAAGCCGTTTCTTATAAGAAAAGTGTTCATACGTTACAAATAAGCGACATTCAGACTAACTAGCGATTAAAAAATGATGAGTTCTGATTAATGTTTGTTTCAGCATGCAGTTGATGGAAGATCAACATGCTGCTCGAGTGATTAAATTGGCTTTCACATATTGCTTTCAGCCTATCAGTGTGATTTACTTTCAGCAACAGTTGTCCTAGAAAGGAAGTATTTAACTGTTATGTCATAACTCCCATAAATAAATATGTCTGTGAATAAAAGTTAGTTGAGTGATTATCTAACTGAATAACAGTTGTGATGTTGGTATAATCGCCTTTGGTTTACCCAACGGTACAGATCATTTAATCGAAATCACCGAGAGCGACAACTTTACTATCACTTCCTCATCATGAGAGTATTTTGTATTCTTATTCTGGAAAAGGTTACTCTATTTGCGATTTTCTCCCGTAGCTAAAGCAATATATTGATAAGCCTTCAATTTCAATTTCAAAAAAGTATTTTCATAAAATGGTTTTATTTTATCTGCTTTCTTGGTATCAAGTTTGCTTTGATAACTAGATATTTTACATGTACGTAATAACCAGAAGTGCAAAATGACATTCATAGATAAAGGGGAAACTTGGATCGTCTTACTGAAATGAAGAGTGTTGAGCTAATCTTTAAAAAAAGTGATTTTGAATAGTGTCCTCCAGGCTTTGGAAAACCCAGAATTGAAAAATGGTTTTGTCATGCCCCCTTTCTACTCAAACTAAATACATTTTTACACAGACGAAGGGAAATAACTACTCTCTTCAGCATAACTTAAAAGCCCGTTGGAAATCCTGAGCACAGCACTGTCATGGTAAAAAAAGATTACGGAGCTATTTTCAGAATAGAAATTAGCAGTTGGAAAAATTAAACGAAGTATAAAAGGTATTCTGCTACTCACTTGGTGATAACGAACGTTTTATTTAGACAAGATCCCTCAAAGACACGTATATAGGAATATATTTTAGCCGAGAACCGTGTCGAATAAAAGAAATCGGTTTACAAAAAAGTGAGAAGAAAATTTTAAGTTGAACAAAACTTAGTCAATAACAAAAAGTTATGTCACTTTTTTGTCAACGTTTTTCTACTCCTACAAATTTTACGTAATAGGACGAATTAGCTACAAGTAAAATTACCCTTAATTTGTTTACTAAATTCTAACAGCTGTATATAGTATGAATTATTTTAGAGAACAAGTGCGTTTGACGCCAAAAGAAAAACGCCTAAGCGAAAAAGTGATGAGACTAATATTCTAGCGTAAACAAAAAGTATGCGCATTTTCATGTCAATATTTTCCTCATGAAGCCAGAATCCACACAATAAACTTTTCTTGGCATGAATTCGATATCCTAGTACAAATAGGTGAATTAGTAAAGAAAGTCTAACCATAATTAACAAAAGGAGTACATATTTTGAAACAGACTAACGGGGTGAATAACGGGGCCGTTCCCTTATGCTAAAAAATCAAGAGGGATCGGCCACATGACCAAAGAACGTATTAAATAAAGTTGTGAAACTATAGCAAAAGCAGGTCTTAGTGTTCAATTTGTTGGAAATGAAACTTAAAGGTTTTATTTATGAGTGTGATGATTAATAATAATTAATAATAATTAATAATAATTAAAGTTTTCGTAGGCTACATTTAGAACTCAGGAGTATTGAGCCAAAAGCAGCCCTGGGCTTTCTATCTTTTCCAACTTTTTGTTTTGAGTAACACAAATCTTAACCATGAAAGAGAAGAACACCTTGGTCAATGATTATCATAGTCAAACAATCTCTATGAAAGCTTTTAACAAACAAAAAACTTATTGTAATTCTGTCAATGCAAAAAATAAACTATAGGTAAAAAAATTTCTTTCGAGCATATTATTGCTTGAGTTGGTTTCAACCATGCGGTACCTTAAGTGCTATATCCTTTAGTACACTGGTCTCTTTTTATGCAATTACTTCTGTGTGTTACAAGAAAGTCGTATATCGTAAATAACCTTAAAATAATAACCTTTAATAGTATTTTAAAATCTTTTTACAATCTTAGGTTGTACCTCACTCTTTAGGGGGTTAGCCTAAAAAAATGCACAACACAACTTTTAAGTTGCACAAGTCCAATTTTTTAATAAGAATGAACTAGAAAGCCTGGAAATATTCAAATATTCAAATATTCAAATATTCAAAAATTCAAATATTCAAATATTCAAATATTTTGCAATATTCACAGGAATTGATTCACTGACTGGTCATTTTAAAATACAAATGAATTTCAACACTTAAAAAAAAGTTTTTTATTGATATTTGTTACCTTTTTTAATCACAGAGTATTGACTATTTCTTAATTTTAGAAGAGGAAAAAAACACATTGCAACAAAGGATGTGAGAACGAGGAAAATAAAAAATCATATGCATCGCAAAAATACTTTTAGGATAGGGCAAAAAGCGCAAGTCAGGAAGAAACAAAATCTACGAAAAAGAAAATACAATTCAAGAAGAAAAGTAACCACAACAAAAAGAATAGCTATGGTTTCAAGTGATATCAATCAAAATGGCCTTCCCCGCTTCAAGGAGAAAACAAAATTCACATTTGATAATAATGGCATATTCATTCCATCTTCTGTCGGTGTACCTCATATTTATAGAGATTTTTCAACGGCTTTAAACAGAGACCTTGCAGAAATCTTGCTGACTGCCTTTGAAATCATTTTTCAGATGGTGTACTCTTCAGATTATGCGGTCTTTGCTGTATATAGAATACACGCTTTTTTTTATAAGCAACGCAATATTTTGACTCAGGCTCGCTGTTGCTTAGCTTTTGCAGGAAACCAGCCTAACTAGTTGCTTAGCTGTTGCTTAACATTTCCACTTCTTTTTTGTTTGAACTCCAAAAAGCAGTGTA
>RDPX01000240.1:341419-375537 GCA_003991215.1 Morbakka virulenta
TTGTAGACTCCTTTAGGACGATCGTCACAAAAATCGTCTAGTGGAGATCTAGTGGAAAATTCACATTTGTAGATGGAATTTTTTTCAATATGGGGCTTTAAATCCGATTTCCATTTTAATTCAAATTTTAATAAGGTATTTTAATAGGCAGTAAGGTATTTTTTGTTCTATAACTCTGTAAATAATATACTTTTTTTGCTTAACCTTCAAGTTTCTCTGTCAGCAGTATCACACAAAAAAAATGAACAAATTTATACCATACAAAACTGTTTACATCAAATACTTGCATCCGTTATTCAACCAACCAAAATGAACTTCCATATAATACCAAAATTGGCACCTGAGGTTTTGCGGCAAATTAAATTACAAAGAAAGGTAGAGCTCTATTAATATGTTCAAGCAAATTAATAATGCTTACTGCTTAATGATGATTGAACGGTTCAATACAAATCAAACTGGACCAAAAGAAGAATACCAATCATGATCTACGTCCCTAATTTTTTAATACGCAAAAAAACTTCAAAGATTATCTTCGAAAACTAAAGAAACTGTACTGTTGAATTACCATGCCTTCAAAACGTAACAAAACGTCATCTCTGTTACTTCGTTCGTAAGTGCATGGTTAAAGACATATGTGAACAGTTTGGTGAATATTATCAACTCATTCAACACAATCACGGTACACGTAATAACAATCTTTCCTTGAGACTACCAAAAATGAGGACAGAACATGGAAAAAGAACAGTTTCGTTTACTGGTGCGAAAATTTACAATGAGCTACCAATGGATTTGAGAAAGATCAAAAATTTTAATTCTTTTAAGCTATCAGTTAAACAATTTTATAGTTAATCAGTTTTTATTTTGAAATCCTTTAAATTTCTATTAAAGTAGTTTTTATCTTAATTTTACAGGACGCACATTGATAACAGCATATCTTTTTGTTGAAGTGTTTTATCCTGTATAAAGATTCATTATAAATAAAATATAAATAAATAAACTCAGAAGAAGGGTAACTTTGTTTGCCATTAACTAAGAGATAATAAGTTTGTAATCAACAAGGCCATCATCGTCACAACTACAACTTAGTTTATTCAAAACACGATTATATTTTCGGATCGTCTTTCAATAAAAAAGCTTTTTTCGCTTCAAGTTAGGTCAATTCTGTTTAAACAGTGTTGCTTGCATAGCATATATGGTTTCCACATAATTTATTTAACATACTTTTTTTGTTCTATTAATTCTAAATCGGATGTCTGATTTCAATTTCCAGCGTACTTAAGACCTTGTTTCTTTAAAGAATAGGATCAACTTTTGTCTCTTGACGAGAGAATGCTAATCTTTATAAATGGTGGCAAAACCTTCAGGTTAAAAAAATCTAGTACTGAATTCTTTCCTAATAAATGAGAAAAGGAGGCTGAGTGAACATTATGTCACACACTCTTGTTATTCAATAGTTGGTATTCAATAAACAGAAATGATGTTTTAAAAACTATATATATATATATATATATATATATATATATATTTCAAATGCTCCATACATAAACAAGTAGTTTTACAATATATATTTTTACAAAGCTGGGCAATGAAAAAAAATCAATGAAAAATCAATGGAGAATCTCTCAAGCAATCTCCAGCGTTCAACTGAAGATTGGTTAAGAGAGCATGAAACCTTGAGTACTGAAACGTTTTGCGTTTTTTCATTAACTAGCTTTGTAGTATTATATATTTATACATATATGTATATATATATATATAAACCAGACTCGTATGGTAATATTGTATTTAATTAGTACACATTTGACGAAAAAGTGGTAAAGTACTATACCGTACTGTACTCAATTGACAAAAAGCCTAGTTCATTTCGTTTTAACTATAACATGATACATTTTCATAGTTCGATAGTTCGGTACACATACACGTACACGCATACTCACACACCACCAGTCTCTCCCTCTGTGTGTCCCACTCTTTCCCTCCCCCTTTCTCTCTCTCTCTCTCTCTCTCTCTCTCTCTCTCTCTGCCTCTCTCTGTCTCTCTGAATCTACAATCAAAATTGAATACCTGAATCAGCTCAATATCTGCTGAATCAAATATTGAATTTTTGCAAAAAATTGGCGAAGTGCCTTTAAAGCCATAAGAAAAACTACAAGAACACCTCGTGATTTAATTGTGTACAATTTACGTTGTCCATAAATTCACGATTCTGTATAATCAGTAATCTGTACCGTTTCGTATTTTACCCTAATTTTATTCTAATTCTACGTTGACCTCACTCCCATGTTTCTATCATCTTACTCTTTTGTTTGACATATTCAAATTCAAACGATACGAAAACTTGAAATTCCTATCCCATAATTCTCACGTACCTCAAATTACAGTCACAATTTAAATATTGCGTATTTTGAATCCGTACTAAAAGAAATAAAAATAGAGAAGTTTAAATTGTATCAGTATCCTGATTATAAGTCAACCCAAAAGTATGACTAATAATAACGCATACAAGTTTCAAGTTACTGTACTTTAAAGGAATAAATTAATATCTGAAACAACCTTTTAAAAGAAAAAAGTGTAAATGAAAAACACAAGATCAATATGCACACAAATACACCCAGAAGAGTAATATAGATAATGCTGCATATCGACTAAACTTTAAAGATTGCGAGGGAAAAAAACCTAAAAAATTTTGAAACTTCTGCACTTTATGAACTCAAAGGAAGCCACAGATGTAAGAGTTTTATCATGTCGTGAGTCATAGGCTTTTTCTGAGCTCAGAAAAAAATTACGACTCATGACATGATAAAACTCTTACATCTAAAGACAAAAAAGACAAGAAAAAAGTGAGTTAAAGAAATAATAAAAGGCATTAAGTCAGAAAGCAAAGGCAGAATACAGAAAAATGCTGAATATGAACTCAAGACTTTCTTCTTCTTCTCCTTTCGGCCTTGGTCCAACGTTTTGTCGAGTCAGCCGCTCGACACGTCCTTCTCCACTCTCCTCGATCTTGCCACATTCCATTCCTTGCCCCAACGCCTACCATATCTCTTTCGACCACATCCTTACAGCGGAGCCTCTGCCTTCCTTTACTTCTTTTCCCTTCCACATTTGCCATTTGTGACTTCCTTACTGTACTCTGTTCCCCCATTTGGATTACATGCCCCAACCACCTCAGTCTTGCCTCTCTTGCCTTTTCTTTGATGTTCACCACCTTTGCAAATTTCCTGATATCCTTGTTTGTCCAATGTTCTATTAGAGATATGTTGCAGATCCACCTCAGCATCCTCATTTCTGTGCTCTCGTCTAGCCGTTCCTCTGCTCTCCTCATTGCCAAAGCCTCCATGCCATACAAAAGAACTGATCTGATCACAGTCTTATAGATCTTCACTTTCAACTTAATTGCCATCCTTTTGTCACATGCTACACCACTACTCTCCCTCCACTTTCTCCACGCCTTGTTCACTCTTGCCTTCACTTCTTCTCTTCCTCCCGTCTCATTCACCACTCTTCCCAAATAATTGAACTTGTCCACTTGCTTGATTTCCTGGTCATGCAGATCTTTCACTGCTACCCGGAGACCCCCTTCCTTTGCTGATACCATCACTTCCTTCTTCCTGGCGTTCACTTTCAAGCCCTTTGCTTCTAGCTCCTCCTGCCACTTTCGGATCTTCTCTTGCAGTTTATCCTCGGCTGAGATGGCAATGTCGTCTACGTACAGAAGCTCATCCGGGACCCCTTCTATGACTGTGCAACTGACTGTATCCATGACCACAGCGAACAGGAAAGGGATAAGGGCAGACCCTTGATGAAGCCTTACTGTCACAGGAAATGCGCCAGTGTTTCCAGCGCTGCAGTGTACCATGGTTAGGCCTCCTACGTACAGACTCTTCACAACCATGATCATCTTTCTGTCATTTCCCTCTTCCTTAGGCACCAATAGAGGACTTCTCTGGAAACACTCGTATGCTTTCTCTAGGTCTACAAATGCCGTAAACATTACTCGATTCCCCTCCAAGGTCTTTTCCTGTCTCTGTCTCAATATGAAAATTGCATGTTTTCATATTGAGACAATTACTGTGCCTTTGCCTGGCATGAAAGCGAACTGCATATTATTGATGTTAACTTGTGGCCTCAGCCTCTTGTCCAGCATTCTTTCATATATCTTTAAGCTGTGTTCGAGCAGCTTAATTTCTCTGTACTTTTCGCATCCCAGTATATTCCCTTTCCCTTTGTAGACCGTTACCACGGTGCTTCTCTTCCAGTCCTCTGGGATTGCCTCCTCAGATCACAGTTGGTTCAGGAACTTTGCGAGCCACTTCACTCCCTCCTGCCCCAACGTTCGAATCATCTCGCTTGTTACTTCTGATGGTCCTAAAGCTTTATCTTTTTTCATTTGATTCAAGGCCTCTTTCACTTCTTCCTCACTGATGCACCTTTTGGGGCCTTCACTTCCTTGTACCTCCTCAAGCTCCTCTCTTGCATTTTCCGTATTAAAATCACGACTTTGATTGGGACCAACAAAAAGTACTGGACTTTGAGCAAGGGTCGAAAGCGATAATCATCAAGGACGCAATTTATTTAGAAGAAAAGAATCATTGTATCAAAAAAATATATCCTTCATGTGGCCAAAGAGCTGAAAGCCAATCCACTAGAATAATTTAACTGCCAAAACTTCTAACACCGAACCCAGTTACGTCAACTGGTATGTTTCCGTATTTCTTCTTCTTATCTTTTTGGCATTTTCCCTTTGTCAGGGGCTTGCACTGCGGATGCTACGTCTCTATTGCACTCTGTCTTCTATATCAATTTGCATTAATACGCTCGCGAAATTACTTCAATTCTTCTCCACAATGTTAATTCGGGACACATTCCCACAACTTGTTAGATCTTCAAGAGAATATCTCTCATAACATTGCAAAAACTTATCAATTCAAAACATGTTAAATCGAGAATTAGACAAGTTCCTTTCGATTTTGTGGTCAGCCAAAATGTTTATGATAAAGCAAAAGATGCGTCACTAGAAAGCTCATCTAAAATTTATTGTTTATTGCATATGGGAATATTTTCAGATTTCCCAGTAAACAAAATCTTTTATTAATACCAAATCCAAGTCATGAAGAAATAGCTTTCTGCTTCTCCAATGGGAAAAATTTTATGAACCGTTGCAAAGACTTTTATTGTTGAAAGAGACAAAACTTGCCTTAATTATTGATTACATTCACTTGGATCTATATTTCTAAAATTCATCAGTCTCTTAATTTTTTTTCTTTTCTTCTTGTTCCAGACAAAATCACTGATCACTGTGATCTTGTCCAAAGCAGTTAGCTTGTTTACTTATAGAACAAAGGTACCTATAAGAATTTACTATATCTGTTGTTTTACCAAGCATTTTTATGAAGTTTTGGGCTAAATATCTAAAAAAAGAGACATTTAGCATCAGGTAGAAGTTAATTAACTTTTTGAAAATATGTTCCTTTATGTTGAGCTAAACTTTGCTAGTTACTTTTGAATCGGACTCTATAATTCCGGTGAGAAATTTGTTGATTAGATGTTCTTCCTTTGCCCAAGCAACAGCTTTTCGTGATTTCAAAGGTTTATAATTTGTCTCCCCGGAAAATAGGACCTGAACCTTTAAGTTCTTATGTAGTTGTGGTAATTTCTAAGCAACATCTTTTAACAACCAATAAGAATTTTTATCATATATGGTGGAAATGTAAGCTTCATCAATAAATGTACAATGAAATACATTTCACCCACTTTTACGAATCTGCACCTTAAAGCAGTCTTAAAGAACTTTATCTATTTGGGTAGCATGAAAAAAAAGGAAAGACTGTACTTCTTACATTGAAACGTTTTGGGAGTAAGAAGTGCTTCATATAAAAAAATAGACATTTCATTCCTAAAGAGTTAAAAAATTTTTAAAATAAGCAAATGTATTTCACTTAAGATCAGGGACACCTTTTAGCCCGAAAAAGACAAACCGAAAATAAATCCCATCGATAACATGTGACATTTTCTGATCAAAATAACTATCAAATACGAGTATGAAATTATATATGGAACGGAGAGGAGGATAAAATGTCAAGCAGCTGAGCCAACATAAGTTGGACGAAGACTGAAGAAGATTTAAAAAAGTTGAAAATCATACTGGAAGGATATAGTGGGTCATTGAAAAACTGGATAACATAATATTCAAAATTATGAGTAAATGTATTAATAAATCCTTTTTCATTCGAAAGCTTATGTGTGAATGATTACTTGGATGGAGTTCTTATTTTAACCTTTAGTTCAACCCCATTTTTTTACCACCTCAGGATTCAAACTGAATTTGTTATTTATTGATAAGGAACAAAGTTGCATTTTTGCTGAAAACAAAACGTTACCTGTAGTTTTAAGGGGCTAGTGGATTTGACGACAAGGGTAAGATTTCGGTGGTATGCATTGTATGTTCTCTCCTGAAATAGAAGATAATTTGGCAGCAAGCTTGTCTGTACTATAGGCATACTAACCTTTCAAACACAATAGACCATAATTTTGATTTTTAGTTTATCAGTGGTCTTTGTCAATACTCTAAATGATAAAGAAGATTTACTGACCGGCTGAATGGCTTGTGCATTTTAAATACCTTCCCTAAGATCTGGAAAGTGATAATGTACTGTGCTATCTTTGTTTTAAGTATCATTATGTCAACAAACTTATATCAGTTAAAAATGAATACCAGTATTATTACAATATTTCTGTAGATTATCTGGAATAGGAAAATGCATTTTATCATCTTGTTACCAAAGAAATTGCTCTGTAGTATAACATGAAAAAAGGTTATTTTGCTATTTAAAAATCTTGGCGAACTACCAATACATTTGTGTAAACCAACTTTGAAAGAAATAGGTGATGTCTAGGTATATTAACACAATTTTTCTGTACCAAGGAAACCAAGCAATTGCCATTTAAGGGTGTACTGATATGGAATCAAACTTAACCCAAATCATTCATTTGCATTTCAAAGCTAAAATCTCAAAGAGAAAGCGGTCTTGTGATGGGGTATTCTTTACAATGCCCATCCAATTCTTTCTGTCCAACATAGGACTTTTGCTTTCTTGCACATCATTTACGCCAGTATCTTGCTTGGTGTTGTCAATGCTTCCTACTAAGATCAACCTATCTTTTTTGCTTCCCATAAGACCAGCCTCAAAGCTATCTCTTTCAGATGTCTTGTACAGTGGTCTGGGACCCATAGTATGTACCTTCACTGGAGGCAAATTCTTATTCAGATCTTAATTGATTGCGTCCTACCTTCAAGACACATTCACAGCTATCCTCAACATTCTTGTATGGAGTTTATTGAGGATCTTTTAATTTGTTTAGTGAGTATACAGGTAGAGGAGCAGTGGTGTAATGGTAACTGCGGTTTCACCGTAACCAAGAGGTTTAGGGTTCGATTCCCAGAGCGGGTGAGAAGACTTTGAATTTTACAAAAGAAAAAGCCACTGGTTGGTATCAGGAAGGGCACTCTGTCAAGAAATTCATTAATGTTAAATCCAAGTCCCTCTGAAGGGCACCGTCTTAGCCCTAGGTACTGGGGAAAAGGAGGTCAAAACTAAAAAAAGTGAGCATCTATGTGCTGTGTAACAGATTCAACAGTAACGACAAATAATCATTGCTTGAGGGTCGTTGCAGAAGCGATTTTCGTATCATGCTCACATTATAAAAGTGGTCTGTTAGATACCATTCAAAAAGCATAGAATGAGACTTGGAGATTCATAATAGACAACATGGTCTTTAATGTACTTTGTAATATGCAATCCAGATTTTTGAATTTTCTCTAGTTAATGGCTGACAAAAATACAAACAGTTTTAACAAGAAATAAATTTCAAATTGTTTCTGGTACTCTCTGGTGCCTAATAGACGTCCCCCCCCGCTAATTAATTTTTCGATTTTTTTTTCCACCCAGGACATTCTTATTCCAACCCCCCCCCCGGCTATTAATTTTTGAAAAAAAATCCAACCAAGACAAAAGTTAATTGTTGCATTTTTAGATTATTCAAATAATTCGAATATTCAAATGTAATTAAGTGCTGTTCTTTCACATTGATATAAAAGTTACACACAATCGCTTTTATTTTCAATGGCCTCGCGAAGCAAGTTACGTAATCGAAATAATTACGCAAGTTACGCATTTTGTGAAGTTATGTAATCTCGTTCGTTTTCTTTTTTTCTCAACCTTCATTATGATTTTCCTTTGCGTCACACATACTTATAAAGTTACACAATGAAAGGAATCTATTTATAAAGTTTCCACGTGCAACATGTATTTTAGGTACGCGCGCTGATTGGTCTCCTCATTCGAATCCATTCAAAAATAACTTCCGGCGCAAAAGTTTCTTATTTTTCACAACAACTCTAAACTCGTGTGCGATTGTGTTAGCTGTGGTTTAGAAGTGTAACGAGTGTAAACAAGTATAACCATGCCAAGAGAATTTCGAAGGGCTGAAAGAAATCAGTATAGTAACGAAGAGAAATTGGAGCTTGGTGAACTTGTAGAAAAATGTAAAGAAGAATATGATGAAGAAGTTAGAAAGAATAAAGGTAAAACAAAGTACGACTACAAAAGGAAACGACACGTGGCAATAAAGCCAACCACGGGTTATGTTGCAAAGGCGGTACGTTTATTTTACCATGATTTGAAGGATGTAGCCAATGACAAACCAGAATTTGTAAGAGCACTTAAACTTGCTTCACGTTGCTTCAATGACCTACAGCAGTTGAGAGACCCTTCTTCACGTCCACCAAAAAAGGCAAGAGGAACTGGTGCTGGTCGAAAAGTTAAAGCCCCAGAAGTGAGAGTAGCCTTATTCCACTGGTTCGTGGATGTAAGGGAGTCATTGAAGGGACGTTTACCTCGTCGTTTGTTTAAGTTGAAAGCCAGAGAACTTTATGGAGAATGGCTGAATCAAAACCCAACTCCGGAAAAGGATCAACTTAAGTTTAGCAACAAATGGATCAAATCATGGCAAAATGAATATGGAGTAAGCTTAAGAAGGCCAAACAAGCGGTATTCAATTAAGAAAGATGATCTGATCATTAGACTTAAGGACTATCTACAAAATGTTTGGACAGTGAGAAGGTTTTTCATTGAGAAATATGGCGTTGACCCTCCAATAATAAACGGGGATCAAATGCCGCTTCATCGAAATGAAAGCTCTCAGGAGAAAAGCATGTCATTTAAAGGTGAAGACACGTTCATAAAAGAAAACCACAAACTTTCACGTGAGCGTGTCACCGTATTCACACAAGTCGCAAGTACTTCGAGCATCAACTTGCAGCCAGAATTCGTTTTTAAAGGAAAGGGAGTCCGTGCCACCGTAGCAGTCGAAAATGTCAATTATCAGTGGTCACCAAGTGGATCGTATCGCTTGGAGCACATGATCAAAACAATAAAGAATCTGCCTAACCGTTTTAATCCTTTTACGCAGAAAAACTTTGCAATCTATGTCCTCGATGATTATGCTGTTCACCTGATGCCAGAAGTGAGGAAAGCTCTTTACGAACGCGGTTATATTCTGGTAGTGATGGGTGGAGGCATTACAGGTTTCATTCAAGCAAATGACACAGATCTTCATCGCCGTCTTAAAGCACTGTATCGCCACGAGGAAATGGATTTAATGCTAAAGATGCTTGAGATTGATCGAACCAAGGTACCGTCACCGAAACGAGAAGATATGGTTAAGATGCTTTTGTCTGCTTGGCGCGGGGTCGACAACAATTTTGCTGAGGTTTTCAAAAAGCTTTTTGTTACAAATGCCCTGGACGGGTCAGAGGACCATCTAGTCTCGGACAAACTGTTTTCTTTGATTGGCAACGAGATGAAAACATTTCGAAAAGACTTATTGAAATCTCCTGTACCAGCAAACCTACTGTCCGTGATCAAGAATCTTATTCCACCGAAAGGCATCCGCAGAGATTTCGAGGGCTCAGGGTTGCTTGATTATGTCGAGGACGATCCCTATTTATTCGAGGAAGAGAGTGCAGGTGATGACACGTCAGACGAAAGCGAAAATGAAGATGCTGATGCTGAAAATGCTGAAGGTAATGCAGAAACAAATGCTGAAACAGAGAACCAATCAACCCAGGAGAGACCCAGCTCGTCAAAGATTCCGTCATTGGCAAACATCGCACAAGATCCTTTGATCAACAAGGACGCAAAGTTCCTCGACGCATTGCAAATCATCCTTGAGGAAAATGATAGTGTTATTTTCAAACCTCACCTAAAAAAACTGAAAGGAACGTTTTATGAAGCACGGAGAAGCATTAAGAAACGCATAAAAGATAGCAATATTCCAAACGATGCAAACGTTAATGCTGCTGTCGATCTCGAAGATGAAGAAAACATTTTTGACATTCTAGACAAGATGTAAATTTTATTACTTACTTATTTTAGTACTTACTTGTAGACTTGACTTTAAAACATTTTGATCATAAAAACAGATTAATGAGAATTATTTTTTCCACACACACCCCCCGCTATTAGGTTTTTAGGATTTTTCCAACCCCCTGCTAATTCCAACCCCCCTTCTTTTAGGCACCAGAGAATACATTCTCTATCATTAATCGCAACGCTGACACAACAAAATTGTTAATTTGCCTTTAAGGGTGCATTTACAGGCAGCAGCCCCAGTATTTGGTCACTTATTGAACCCGACTAAAAAAGAGTTGATTTGGGCGTTGTGTTTATGCTGGGACGCTTACGTAGCCAAGCTCATCTCATACAGAAATTAAGAGATGAAATTGCGCCAAAACTTTTGTGAGCAAAAACCAAAGAAAGAACCTTCTTGTTCTTTTCTCACCCACTAAAACAAGTTTCCTCAGTCAATATAATGGCTCCTAAAGGAAAAGGAATAGAGAAAAACTTCACTTGATCTGATAACAAAACATTTTTGTTTTTACATGTGGCAAGACCTGGACTGGGAGACCTTAAAATGTTAGTATGAAAATATCACCAAAATATTTATTGTTACACTTATTACCCTGAAATCAAGGATAACGAGTTTTGTTTTTTTAATGGTTAAGAACCATACAAGCCATAATACTACTAGATGTATAGAACTGTAAAGAAAAAAAGAAAGGAAAAGGGAAAAACAAGAACAAGCTTAAGCCCATGGATTAGAGTTAACCAGAGACAAAGGATAAAGGGTAGCAGCAAGATTTAAACTTATCCAATCACAAACAAGTCTCTGAGCAGGATGATGAACATCAAGATGAGAAGGTAGTCCACCTGTCCAGATATGGCAATAGTACCAAACTTAAGGACGAAAAGCTGATTTATAGAGGTACAGAATGGCCTTAAGTGTAAGGAAATCTCTAGCACAAACAACCAAACTTTTTAGATCTGAAGATCCTAACGTTTTAAGCAAAATGACAGATCAAGCACCCTTATTGGTGAACATTCCTGAGAGGAGAGCCAATTTTACCTCTGCTAACATCGGAATGATATTCCATGAATATTAAAAGAAGATAAGGGCTCAGATTTCTATTGAGTGACATCAGTGGCGTTTTACTCGCATTGAAAGAAACCAGCCATTTCCATCCCCATCCTCTGACACCCTGAAGGGCAGATTTGAAATTTTCCGCAAGTTTGACTTCTTCCGGCTAATTTTCCTTGTGGTCAGTAGGTGAGTACAGGGTAGTTTCACCAGCACAGATGTCGATAAACTGCAACGAAACTAGGAAGTTCATTGATGTAAAGACGGAAGAAAATCAGACAAATAATAGAACTTTGAGGACTGGTCAGTAATGAATGGCCTTCACTACCAATTCTACACTACCAGTTCTTCCGTACCATCAAAGAAATCGAACTCGTTGTTCCTATGTTTTCCAATCTGGTTTGTCGTCGATTTGGAGAAGGTTTTTGGAAGCTGTGCACCCAGGTGGGTAAGTAAAACCCTTTTGTTTTTAGTTTCTTTCCAAACCGATCTGCCTCGCTGGTAGGTTGTTGGTGCTCTTCAGTACCATTTTGCTAGTAAGAATAGGTGGCACCCAGGACTAATCCTGGGAAACCTTGTGTGGTAGGATAACAACTGTTGGCTCTATCTCACAAATGAAAAAACAACCAGGAAATGTACACCTCAGACGCCCTTGTAGTTGGTAGGGATGTTCCTGGTGCAACCTACTTACTTGGTCACAGATACATACTGGAGGAGGGTTGCGGTAGTTTCTGGATATTCACTTGTTCGGCGGTGAGGGGAGGTTGGTTTCTCATTTCATGAAAAAAAGTCATTGCATTTCTAATTCTATTGAAAATTGACGTCAAAGATTACTTTAATCTACGACTTCATTCGTTGACCCATCTATTCATTAAGTTAATGCACAGGAGCTTAAGATCAACAACCAAGTGAAAAATTGTGTCACCAAAACTTGCTCTGAAAAATTGTCATTTTCTTTTAGCCCTTCAATTGTGTATCAGCAACCTTTTGTGGGCATCAAATTTCTTTTCATCAATATTACCTGTTCCAGAAAAACTATAATGTCACATGAAATAATATTTTGTACGATATACTGAGATATTTTTTCCCTTCCAGTGGCTTAATATTCAACAATCATTATTTTATTCAGTGTGCGGTTATTACCTCTGCCTAAGTAAAACTAGAACAATTCATTTCATTTGTAGGCAACTTTCGCCCTTCTATCAAATTCACTTGGGTTGTATTCTTGTGTATTCTCAAGTAAGTAATTAACTGCTTCTGAACAACAGTCAACAGCACTCCTGCCAACCAGAGTTATTGCCAGTTACTATTTGCTAGTCATGACATACCATCGAATCACTAAACCAGTCACTAACATTCTTCCTTTAACTTCAACATACGAATTACAGATTTAAAGCAGCATCCATATTCCTTGGCGCTCCCTCTTTTAGGCAATTTCTTGTGTCTTTATGCCCATTGTACTGTCTTTTCTCTCTAGGCCGTACCACTGACTCGCCTCACCGTTTACCAGACACTCAAATCTTACATCCGCCATACATCATAATCTGCCAATTTTAACTAACCAATCCAATCTACTTAAGAATGAAAAGGCAATAATTATATCGAAAATCATTCAATTTGTAGCAATAGCCGCTCTTTTTATTTACTTTATTTATACAAAGGAAATTGTGATCCGTGAATGACCTATAACTTTCATTTTCAGAACGTTTTCATGGGCATTTATAGGACATAAATTGTCATGATACCTCACCTTATGCTACCAAATTAACAAGCCTGGTTTGGACAACGACCACTGCTCCTAACGTACTATGATGCGCCATAATGGGCGTAATCATTGTCATAGACGAATCATAAAAAGGAGTTACTTTTATTTCAATACATTGTACTCTTAACACCCCATTAAACATTGGTTGTATCTCTCTACCTATTTCAGAAGGACCTCAGTTCGTTCCTTTACTCCACGCTTATTAGCTTCATTCTTCATTTATTCACTTTATCTCTCTTATCAAATATTCCTTTATTTATAAATGCAGGGGTTTTATCATGTCGTGAGTCGTAACCTTTTTCTGACCCCAGTAAAAGCCTGCGACCAATGACATAATAAAGACCCTATATCTTTGGCTTTCTTCCAATGAATCAATCAATAATTTTCATTCCTTTATTTAATTTCAACTTTCATAAGTTAAACCTACACATACCCAGCTTCGGTTTTACAGAGGTGCTGGAGAGCTGCCGCAACCCCCGCACCCAAGCAAAATATTAAATATATGAAAAAAATCATTTTTTTAATAGAGACCCTGCAACCCCTAAAATCGCCTCTGCATATACCTAATGCATATTCTTTCTTCTAATTGCCTGTAAATCAGTTTCAAATCTCTCCAGCACTCCTTGTTTCATCCTGCCCCTGACGGTATTTTTTCTTCTGTACATTAAAATGTTTCAAATTTCACACGTTCTCGTTCTTCACTACCTTTTCCCGCCAGAATTTTCAGGAAAACGTTGATCACGTGGTCTCCATCTAACATTCCCACAATTCCATTCTGAAATGATGTAAATATCCTCAAACAGAATAATGGCGACTGTACAACAACTGGTGGCTGCTCGGGAATTTGACATATTTTCGAAACCTCATGATAGATTGAGGCATTTAATTGCATCATCAGCTAGTAAGGTATGGTTTTTCAGTAAGGAAATACTTCTGAATAAGAAAGCAGTTGCAGATATAGCATGATTTTGTTTGCATTAGTTTAACGTGTATTTTTATTACAATCGTATTATTTAATGTAGGTATGTGCCAAAAATTTTTAACCCCCATTTATTCAAGAAAATGTGCTGCCTTTATATAGAGCTTTTAATTACGAACAAAATGAGCCCTAGTTTGTAAGAATTTGTTAAGGATTAAGCTTTTTATGCCACTTTTTATAATCCCGAATTTAGCCCCAAAAAACCTTTCCAGTAATTACAAGTAAAACAATAAAGTCTGTGACCGAAAACTTCACTTTTTACAGAAAAAAGTTCATAACTTTCTTATTACTTGAGGTACTTTGATAAAATTTGAAGTTTTAGAAAGTTCAATTCATGCTCTATTGATTGGCAACAAGAAAAAGTAATTTAACATTAAAATAGTGTTTCAGTTTCTGAAAACAAGGGGTTTAATTAGAACACAATATAGCCAGTTATCATTTTACCCATCATTAGCCAAGCCGATTTTGCCTGCAACAAATTCAGTTATGGTGCAATTCAATTCCATCTGAAATAGACTAGATACTGGAGTGCTGAAGACACCATAACTCACCAATCAGGCACCCTCTGCAACTTAATTCAAAATCAAGTCATCAGCAATCAAGTCTGCTGCCATCGCATAGATGGACACATCATAATCCTCCGCATCATCTTCAGAAGTTTCATCAGAAGCACAGTTCCAGTATGCAACTTCATACTTTTTTATCTTTGCTTTCAGCTTTTGTAATCTACCATTGTATGTTACTGCCTGACCATCCGTGTATCAGATATGACAGACAGTACGGCCAACACATTTTCTGGCTAAGAGATCAGAGGCATCTTTTAGTTTTTCTTTCTCGTTTATCAGCCTGTCACTTCAATAATTACATTTGAAGTTCTTTTTGCTTCAACCTATTATTCCTCTGAGCAAAACCAATCTTGGCTGCTTTCTTCACAATTTCAACTTGCTGGCATTCTGTCATGGCATCCAGGTATTCAACTGTTTTGTTTTCTTGTGCTCTAAGCTTACCAGACAGGTAACAAAGGGTGGCATTTGGGGTCATCTTTTTTGCTGCAGAAAACATCCCCATAACCTCCTCTGCATCAATGTTGTGTGTGCAGACTGAGTTTTGGTCTCTTCTTTCAGTTTTTCTGTGATGCTAGTGTTGAAAGTATTTGCTATATTGTCTATAAAGAACATCAACAATAGCACTGATGACTGCCTTCATCATCTTTCTAAATAACTCAGCAACTTTCAGTGGCTGTACCAAGGCCTTTAATGTGTCTTTAGACTCACCCAGGGGCTCTCCAAAGAACTTGGTTGTTCAGCCAAGGACGTCCAGTGGATTCACTTCCATACTGGTACTGAGATGCTCAACCAGTTCTTTCACGACCACTATTCCTTTCACATGGTCTATCTGATCACCTACACTTCGATAGAATTTCTTCTTCCAGGGCGAGAAAGCAACTTCCGAAAATCCCCAGAACCTGCATTTCAACATGTCCAACAATTGAATCAAAGTCCTTCAACAAACTTGTATACAGGCCACCACAATAAGTGCCTTTCTCAAGAAACTCCTTAAATTTCGAATAGCATTGAACCAGGACACCACAAATGTGAAACAAGATGTGGAACCTGTTGGCCCTATATCTTGGTAGTAGAATTTTTGGTAGGTTTGCTTTCTTCAGAAACATGACAAAACCCCTAGGGTCACCTTTTCCATTCTTGTATCTCATTTTATTGAAAGACAGAACAATATTCTCAGCAAAACAGTCTTTCCCCCACAGTCTTTTACCTTGAATCCCATTTTCCTCCTCAGATTTTTTCAGGGCTGCCCATGTCTTCATTGCAATAGAATCCAATTTGTGGGGGTGACAATTGAGTTCATGTAAGTGTTTGCCCCACTTTTCTTCAAGAATGTGGATGGCAGTGTGACTCAGACATGGTATTTGAAATATTACTGATGATTTTTCACCTTGTACCTTCCTCTTTCTCCCCTATAAAGTAGGCATGGACATAGAAAGGTTGTCAATAGAGTCTGCAATATGCTGGCAATAATCTTCTGCCACCCCCACCCCCCTGGCAATTCATCAGTGGTAACCACATTACATTCAGATCTGGTTGTGACATGAATGCTGTTCACATTATTCCCCCTCTTGAGTGGTTGCATCAAATCCCAATGTGTTATCTTCATTTTTTAGAATTGATTCTGCAGTTTGTAGGTCAGCTATAGCACCTAATTCCCTTGTCATTTTTTCTACAGTAGTCCTGCTTGGAATGTCTGAAAGAGTCACACTACAGCGATTTGCAAATTTGGAGATCAGAATTGGGATGTTAGCAATAGGTACTTGGTTAGTAATTGCATCATAAACCATCATGTGCATATCCAAATTGTAAGTCTTGCCTTGGTGGACTTCTTTGCACTTCTAGTCATCTCTATTTCATCTTCCATTTGAGTCTTTTCAAATTGCAGAGCTTTAATTTCATCATCCTTTTCTAGGCACTTCTCTTCAAGGGCTACCACTTTGTCACCATGTGCATCATAAGTATCCAGTAGAGAACTGCCCTTCATCTTCTTTTGTTTGTGATAACTCTTCATGGCTGAATATCGGTTTTTGAGCATAAATGTTTGAGATTTAAGATTGCCAGGATATTCACCAACTTGTGAACAATCAAATTTTGTTTTCAGTAGATTGATTTGCACAGTTTTTCTTTTAAGCTTTTGATTCAACAATCTGACATCACTTTTCTTCTGATTTGTATGAAAGTTACTTATTTTCATTTTCTTCAACTTCTGTGCTTCAAACTGCTTTCCTTTCAATTCCCTTAAACTCTTCTGCAAGCGCTTACAGTTTGCACATTTCATGATAATTCTTGTTTTTGCAGGAGATGCTGTTAAAACAGAAGTGACATTGAATGTGGATGACTCTTCTATGATGGACTGATTCAATATGTCTGGCACAGGAACAGGTATGGCATCTGATGCAGATGGCTCTTCTATGATGGGCTGATTCAATATCTCTGGCACAGGAACAGGCATGACATCTGATGTGGATGGCTCTTCTGTGATGGGATGATACAATATCTCTGGCACAGGGATGATAAAATCTTCTACCAATGGAAAGGGGTCCTTACAAATTCTGCTGAATGCATTTAGCCATGGCAATCTCTAACTAACTAAGTTTTAGATCGCCGTGCATTTAGCTCATTTGGATCAGATGGTTTTGTGTATATCTCGAGAGCCCGAGCAACAATCTGTTTTATTCCAGTATCGAGGTATCGAAACATCCATCCTGTGTCATCCTGTGAAGGAACATGGGTCAACAGTTCCTTGACTGTTTTTGTTTGACTGTGATCACCACTTGTGATGTAAACATGAAGAATGTGTCCCTTTAAAAATTTGGGGGCATCAGGAGGCAGGGTTAAATATGTGTCCAAGATGTGCTGCACCAATTTACCAGGTTTTGAAGGAGTAATCATTTACCATTTCTTGGACCTGGATGCATCTTGAAAGAATTGAAATTAATTTAAAAGGTAAATTAGAACGTGGAAAGAGGTCAGAATAATGTATAAACATGTCTTTTTCAGTATTTAAATTATTCCATAAATCTGCCATTTCAATGAAAATAAAACAAAAATCTTCAGACTGACCAGACAAAAATGTAAAAGTTCACCTTCAATAACCTTTTATTTTCAGATGCTAAAAATATAACACCTGAAACACCCTCTATCTCATTAACCCTCATCCTTGAGTGGCTTTTAGCCTTGATGTGTGGTGACTCTCTAGTAAATATTAAAAGCCTGAAAAAAATCAAAAATCAGAAATGCAATTTTTTGGCGCCTCACCATAGAATCAGATTGGGGATTCCCTGCACAGCACAACGGAAAGAAAATGATAGCCCTCAACCTGGATATTGGCACATACCTATTTAATGCCATTGATGAATATTTCCTTTAGCAAGGGTTTTAATAAGCTATAAGTTAAGGGAAGATGCTATCCTTCATCTTGATCTGGTTATTAAGTACCAATCTAGCTATCTTTAAACATTGGCTTGTATATAGTAGATTATTTTAGCTTAAATACCCTTAGCAACCTGTTACTATTTCAGCCAGGGACATTTTGTATTCACATCTGCTTTAATAGCAGAGTGTATAAATTAAAGTTTTTGTACTCGGTGTGCTTATCAATATAGATTAGTTTTAGCATTAATGACATGTTATCAATCCATATGTTTATGAATGTATGTATATATATATACAGGGCCCATTATATTGAAGATAATGTGTAAAAGGAGTGTTAAAAATTAAAGACCAAAGGCTTTTTGTAAGTATATTGTATGCAAGTAGTGAAATACACCTTTTGGCCCATAAGATTTTGAATTTCACTTAATGTGACACCCTCCACTGCAAGTAGTTGTTCACTATTCAGTGCTGTAGGTATGTTTGTTTAAAAAAAAAAGTCACATAAAATAGGCTGTCATTTTTATTGTTTTCCTTACAACACCATCCTTCTTTTCCACATAAACTTTCCACAGTTTTATCCATAATCATCCAAATAGGTAGGTCTTTTTCATTGTCTGTGGCCTTTGTCATTTCTTAAGGAATTTATTAGTGTCTGTAGGTAAAGACTTCAGGGTTTTTTTCAGTGCAACTACCAATAGCAAAATCTACCTTTGATTGTCATAGCTCATTTTGGAGGCTGCCTATGCATGAATAGGTATACCAACTTCCTTGAGCTCATTAATTAAGAAAGCCTGATATTAGACAGCTCCAATTCTTTATAATATTTGGTTCAGAATACAACCACAGAAGTAACTCTTGACCTCTGGATTCAGTGAAAGCCATAGATATACGAGCTTTATCTTGTCTTGAATTGTAAGCTTTTTCTTAGCTATATTTCCATAGATACTTCTCCCATTGCCAGGTCTGATGATGTCCATGCCTGACAGTGGAAGAAGTATCTGTTGAAACAAGCTTAGAAAAAGCTTATGACTCATGACATAAAGTTTCCATATCTACTAAATTGTGTTTTCTTAACTAATTCTTAGATATTATTAACAATTTCATTTGGCATCATTGTGGTACTACAACTGAAATTATACAATTGTGAAGAAAATTCCCATTTCTATTTGTGACAAGACTGGCCTGCTATTTCCCCTTATAACAATATTTAATACAT
Organism: Morbakka virulenta; assembly: GCA_003991215.1. NCBI lineage: Eukaryota > Metazoa > Cnidaria > Cubozoa > Carybdeida > Carukiidae > Morbakka > Morbakka virulenta. Next base: position 360,799 of record RDPX01000240.1, read on the forward strand.
ATTCCCAATATTATGGCCTTTTCTTACAAATGGTATTTGACCTCCTTGGTATATCCAAAAGGGGAATTGTACACCTTAAGAGAAGTATTTCTAGTTTTTTCTTTTTGTGTTTTCTTATTTTCTCAATATATTGTGAAATCCATCTACACAGTGTTTGACGTAACTGCAAGGGAAAAAAAGGGTTATAACAGTGCATTTTAGTTTTTTGATAAAAGATTGTAATGAATGTTATTATACTGCTTACATTTTATCTTTTTTCTTCAATAATTTGAGTATTTTCATATTTATTTAGCCTGAGCTTTTAGATATTTTTCTTTTTATCTGTAAAAGATCAAAGAAACAAACTTCTCTGATAGAAGTTCACTCAAGTCACTGTTGGAACAGCTCCAGGCCCTTTTGAGATTGTTTCACACCCATGAAGAAATAGAAGACAAGTACATTATGAATGTCTTAAAGCACCATTTATCAGGTATTGAGCTAGCAAGACTGATTGAGCACCTATCAGCTGATAGCCATATTGAAGAAATGATGGCAATGGTGAAGGCTTTTAAGCAGAGACTGGTCCAAGGTGTGGACAACAGCATTGCAAAGGATTATGGTCACAAATTACTGGCAGCACTAAACACTTTCTATGATAACTATCTTCCACATATGATCCAGGAAGAACAGGTAGTTGTAACATTGTTTTTGAAGGATCTGTATTTTTTCAATTTTTAAAAATATATCTGACAATTGCAGTCATGTCTTAGTGTAAATAATATTTTTTTACTACACTTTAATAATTTAGGGTTGGGACTGATGATGATGGCCTAGAAAATTGAGAAAAATTATCTTTTTTAATAAAAAATGTAGGAAAATTGATTTGCTTTGTTGTACTGGTGTCTTGTTTGAAAACCTTTAATGTTTGAATAACAGGCATCTTTGATGCCATTAAGGTCTGTGTTTCAGGAAGAGCTTTCAAACCAATGTAACATGTTTGTTAGAATATTAAAAAAAGTAATTCTACAGAATTGTGTGTTTGCAATTTAATAGAATTGGCCTATCATGTTCAAATGCCAGTAGTCCCCTGATTCCCAGCACTTTGAAGTAGGGATCTTACCTTTAATACTGGGTTTTCTTGCATTAGTTAGTGAATAGGTATATCATTTTAACAAACACAGGTTTGTTAAGCATGATACTAATTCCTGGATCTTCATTTTTTGATCTTCCTGTATGAAATACATCACCATTTCAAATATACTCATTGGTTTTATAAATATGAAAATGTAGGATATTGAAATTTGCTTATCTGAAAGTTGATGCTTCAGTGAATTTCAGCTTCTGGGTTTTATTCTGCTCCAATTCTTGTATGAGGTTTGCTCTCAGCAGGTACAGAAACTGCATCTACTATTGCCTGGTTTTAAAGTTGATTAAGCTAATTCAAGATACATATACTCAATCTGCAGACAGTTCCATTTTGCCACATTATACATATACATGTATATGTATGTGGATGATAATGTATAATGCTGAGCTCACTGCGCTTGCATAGTATGAGCACTCAGACAAGATCCCACAGTAACTGTTTGGGCTGTGTTTGCTCCGGCAACATGGCCAGAGAGTTATGTTTCAGCTTGTCAGAGTGATGTCTCTGAAGCTCTGTTCTGCACTGATGAGCCCACAAAGGGCAAAACGGTACTGTCTGCAGATTGAGTATATATATATGTGTATAATGTGGATGATAATGTTTAATTCAAGATCATCAGATATATTGTATTGAAATTTAATTAACCTCAGAGATCTGAAATAAAATTTTGAATGCTTTTAACCAAAAGCAATAAACACAGAAGAACAGACTGGACAAAAATGATACTAAAGTTCTAATTGATGCCAAGTGCTATCATGTCACATATATAATATTTAAATTGAAAGTCCTGACAAAATTATTTGTTGTTTGTATAACATGAAATGGAATTTTTCACTTCTTTTTGAGTCTCAGAAATTCGACTTATATGCAAAGAAATATGGCTGTGAAATTATGTAGATGCAATATCTCTGTAATGCATCTATGCCTTTTGTCAATGTTACTTAGCCCTATCTTGTTGCAGAAATAATTTGTTTACAACTTTAAAATTTTATTTAGTTATTTAGCACTACAACATTAAAAACTTTTAAAAAAGTGAACTTTCATTCATTTAAACTGGGATTCCTATTTAACAGCCTCAAGAGATACTTGACTCAAAGCCAAAAGATTTTCACAAAAATTAATAAATTGTAATACATCACTTACGTGCTTACCTACACAACATGCATTCCATTATTACTTCCATTGAAAAGCCTAGCTGTTTATTCACAGTTGGACCAAAAGTACAAGAACATGAAAGAACATCAAAAGAAGAGTCATATTAAAGTGTAATCAAGTTGGATAAGTTTGCAACAGTGGTACACATTCTGGCATCTTCTTCAAACTAAAAGAGGCTCCCAGAATTATAAATGAAATTGCCCAGATAAATAATTATAATTATAAAAAAATAAATTGTTATAAATGATAATTATAATTTTCTTTCATCCTTTTTCTGTATTGACAATTCAAACAAATTAAAAAATTATGAAATCATTTCAAAATGGAAGTCTATGAGGCAATTATAATTGCCTCATAGACTTCAATAATTTTTTTATTTGTTTGAATTGTGAATACAGAAAAAGGAGCAGAAAAAAGAATGCTTAACATGGGGATCAACCCCAACAACCCTGAGAATAAGAGTCTTATATACACTGAGCTAATCTGCTGATCAGAGGCTTTAAAATTATTATTATTATTATTATTATTCCTATTATTCTTATTCTTATTCTTATTGAATAAATAAAACTTTGGTACAAGCCATAGTAAATAACTACCAAATATTGCCAGTTAAAAATACAAAACATTTTCTGATACATTAAAACAACCATTCTCAAACCTAAGAGACAGCCTTGCTGAGTGTAAGGGAAATTTAGAATCTGATTGTGTAATAAAACTAAATAAACAAAATTCTATTCATAACGTGCTTATTTTTATCAATCATTATCTTGTATTAGTCCTGAAAACACCTTTCGAATTATTGTTTCGCTATCTATTAATATTGTTTTTTTGCATTTCTGCAACGGTTCTGAGCAAAAGTTCTTTGTTTTCAAATTTTTTTTTGTCTTTCGTCACGTTTTATACCACCTCCAAGGGTGCCAATTATTACAGGTACAACCTTAATTTCGTACTCAGGTCGTCTTTCTCTCATTTCAAATGCCAACTGTCTATACTTAGCCATCTTTTCTAGATGCATGTTCACAATGTTCCATTGCTTAGGGCACGCCATGTCACATATCCAGATCTTTTTCTTCTCTTTGTCCTCTATGTTCAAATCCTGCCGTTTTGCTGTAGTTGTTTTTCGTAAGTTAAATTCAAAATCCCATACTACTTTTGCTTTGTGGCTTTCGATAGTCATTCCTCTCTCCTATTTCTCTTTATACCAAACTGTACCTTGGTCAATAAGGTCATACTCTTTAGCCCAAACAGTTGTCATGATCATCAATCCTCTGTTGTGTCTCGCCAGGTATTCACTATTTGCTAGTACTTTGCATCCAGCAACAAGATGTTCAACAGTTTCTTCTTTCTCTGTACACAGTCTACATTGTCGATCATCCATCAACCCTTGTGCTACGTTCCAAGCTCTCGTCTCCACCATCTGCTCTAGCATCATGATTGCTGCAGTTTTCTTCCATGTAGGTCCTGCTTGAGCCAAATATGACTCTCTTCTTGTTGTTCCTGATAAAATTGGCTTTGCTGTTCTTTGACCTTTTAGTCTTCAATCCTTTTTGTTTCCGTACCTTTTTGTAAGCCACTCTTGACTTTTTGCCATGTAGGTTTCCATTCTCTATCTTCCTCTATTACTCTNTTTTTATCAATCATTATCTTGTATTAGTCCTGAAAACACCTTTCGAATTATTGTTTCGCTATCTATTAATATTGTTTTTTTGCATTTCTGCAACGGTTCTGAGCAAAAGTTCTTTGTTTTCAAATTTTTTTTTGTCTTTCGTCACGTTTTATACCACCTCCAAGGGTGCCAATTATTACAGGTACAACCTTAATTTCGTACTCAGGTCGTCTTTCTCTCATTTCAAATGCCAACTGTCTATACTTAGCCATCTTTTCTAGATGCATGTTCACAATGTTCCATTGCTTAGGGCACGCCATGTCACATATCCAGATCTTTTTCTTCTCTTTGTCCTCTATGTTCAAATCCTGCCGTTTTGCTGTAGTTGTTTTTCGTAAGTTAAATTCAAAATCCCATACTACTTTTGCTTTGTGGCTTTCGATAGTCATTCCTCTCTCCTATTTCTCTTTATACCAAACTGTACCTTGGTCAATAAGGTCATACTCTTTAGCCCAAACAGTTGTCATGATCATCAATCCTCTGTTGTGTCTCGCCAGGTATTCACTATTTGCTAGTACTTTGCATCCAGCAACAAGATGTTCAACAGTTTCTTCTTTCTCTGTACACAGTCTACATTGTCGATCATCCATCAACCCTTGTGCTACGTTCCAAGCTCTCGCCTCCACCATCTGCTCTAGCATCATGATTGCTGCAGTTTTCTTCCATGTAGGTCCTGCTTGAGCCAAATATGACTCTCTTCTTGTTGTTCCTGATAAAATTGGCTTTGCTGTTCTTTGACCTTTTAGTCTTCAATCCTTTTTGTTTCCGTACCTTTTTGTAAGCCACTCTTGACTTTTTGCCATGTAGGTTTCCATTCTCTATCTTCCTCTATTACTCTATCATCAATCCAAATTGATCTTTCTTCAAACTGCATTCTGACTCCTGCTTCTGCCATGGGCATGACTGATTCCATTACTATCACGTTCTCCTCCTTTTTCATCTCTCTTATCCATGCTGCTTCAATCCATTGGTTACTTGACTTCGGCATATAACATACAACTCATAATCTTGTTTCTTTTAATATATAATTTATAATATAATATAATATGATAATAAAAAATAATAATATAATATAATGTAATATAATTTACTTTAATGCAATATAATTTTTGTAATATTATGGCATCTCACAGTGCATATGCTTTGTGAAATGCCTTCATATTTCTTAAAAAAAAATTTGATTTTTCATTTTCACTTACAGTTTTTTATGATAAATGATTTTTGACATGGGTTTTGGACTAGTTTTTCTGTGGAAGTTGTTTGGTTTTTTGACATAAACAGTTCTTACATGTACAGCTCATATTGAATAGGAGCCGGTAAACTGCTGTGCAACAGTTTTCTTTAGGAACAAAACATTGGTTTGACATGACCAACAACTAACAGTAAACACTTTAATATATGACATTGATCTGGACACAAAAGGTTTTAGTAATATTTCAGAACCTCTTGTGGGTAGCAAGGGCGAGTGGTTATGATTTTTTGAAAATAGGTGATGGGAAATGAACTTCAGCCCACAGATTTCATACCAATTACTGGTTTCTCCTTTCTTATTTCTTATGCTGTGATTTTTTAGACATTTGATATCAGATGTTTTTTTCTTGTTTTATCATTATCATTTTTATCTCCCCTTCAGGTTTATCTTCCCATGATTTTGCAATACTTTACATATGATGAATTAAAAGACATGAGGCAAAGGGTTCTGACCCTACAGCAAGCTGATTTTGTAAGTTACTTTATTTGTGATTAGCTCTCGTTATGTAAGAAAACAGATTCAATTTCTAATTCATCTTTCTCACTGTTTTTTCATCACAGTACCTCATTCTGCTTTGTCCTTCAAATTTTGTCTTCATTCTTGGAGTTCTAGCAATTGTAACCTTAAAAAGCCAAACCAGACAACACATAGCATGATAGAGCATTAAGTGATAGAGAGTAGCCAATCACCAGGAGGTCTTTACTTGTGTCCTTGATATTGTTCAGATTAACATGCCCAGGCACCTCTATTCTTTTCTTTTCTTTTTTAATTATTATTATTATACTTCGGTGAGAAGAAGTGAGAAGGAATTTTGTCTTTATTTCATCATAAAACCAGTACCTCAAGTCAAGTTGTAAAGACTAACCTGTCATATTTTGCCTTTTAGGTGTGGGGGAATGCCAGATTGCCTTCAGTTTTGTGTTTTCGTAGTGATGTCTCCAGCTTACTGTTTTTACCTCATTTTTTTAAAACAGGAATCATCAGAAAAGTTGAAAAGAAGCCTTGAAGGAGAAACCCTAGGTAAACCTTGTTTCTTATGTTGCAGGAATTAATTGTTAAAGATTGGGACAATTATTTTATGACTTGTAATTGCAATGATATACTAGAGTGTTTCATGGCATTTATTATATCTTTAATGGATTTACTACTACTACTACTACTACTACTACTACTACTACTATATAATATATGTAGTATATAGGTTTGTATGTGTATTTTGATTTAACAGCAAAATTAGTTGAAAAGCTGATGTGTTATCTGGAAACACTGCAGCAAAAAGTCTAAGTCATCAAACTCTTTTTAAAAAAATCTGTAAGCATTATTTAATCGTAAAGATAGTTTTATTTTGAAGTAAAGGAACAGCAAGCAAAAGAGCCGTTTATTTTAAACAATCGGAAATGTATTAAATAGGATTAGCAAATAAAAATATTTATTCAACGGATTCAATTACAACTGATTGTTGTCAAATGAGTATTAACAAAATCAGTTCGTCCTTTAAGTACCCCCCCCACCACCACCACCCACACCTACACATTAAGAAGACTTTTTATAGCGCATTTCACAATTTAGCTTACTTTGCAACTACCAAAATGTACGTGGTATTCAAAAAGTGGTATTACCGCCTAGCATGTACAACTATCAAATTATTTTGCCAAGGCTGTGAAACAAGGCAAAAATGTGACTCATCTACACATACAGCATTTTTTGTTGCTATCTTTATCCCTATTGCTCAAATACAATTTGTACGTTTGGGCCTAAAATAGTAATATCCACTTTAAAGATCAGATTGGATATCATTATAATTCCTTATTGATGACGTGTTTTCCAAATTTTTGCAACATATGCCATTAAAGACCAAACTTTCCCTATTAATTCTGGATACCTTTTTAAAGCACTGGGTATATGTTGAGAAAAATCTTTACCGTCTGATCGGATCAAGGCTCCAGTGGCCATTGAGGTACCATGAAAAACTTATGTAATAAGCTTGTTATTGTGAAACGGCTGTCATCAGCTTATCACAGTTAAATTTATTACAGAAATGATTTCTCAGAAAGTAACATTCATACAGTTCAAAATTTGCTTTGTGTTTTTGCATTGCGGCGTCGACTTTCACAGTACAGTTCCGTTTCCGATTACTGAAACTTTTACTTGTATTTGAACTTTTATATGAACAGTACATCGGCAAACATACTGAATTATGTTAGGCATAGGGTAACTATTTCAGTGGTTTCTAACTACCAGCAAAGGTAAAATATACAAATTCAGTGACTACTGAAATTTCTACAATTCAGTCCCTGGTTTGGCATTGACCGTAGTCCCAGGGTAAATCTGCAACAAAATTCAGTCCCTACAGGCTGTTGTGGTAGGGCCCAGTATTTGCTCTGGGAAAGTCGTTGATATCCCATACTCATAGGGCTGGACCCGTGTAGCGTAATTTTGCCTGATTAAAAAGTGAAAGAGAGAACATGGTGATGTCAAAGTTTTATGAACTGTTTTTGTTAATTATATTTGTTTTTTATCTATCCTGTTTAATTATGTAGAGTTTACTTAAACATACTAACATTTTCTTTGAATTTATGTAAACAGATGAAGATATGATTGGTGGTAAAGAAACTTCGGAGAAAATGAAGAAAAGCTTAATTTTTTTAATGCCGCCAGAAGTTATCATCCAAATACTCTCTTATTTGCCTGCCAATGACCTCTGTCGCTGTGCACAAACTTGTAAAAGACTCGCAAAATTATCATTTGATGGGCAGCTTTGGACTAAGCTAGAGCCAACAGAATGGAGCAAAGGCAATTGGTGGTCTCGTGACTGTAACTGTTTGTCAGGAGAGTGCAATTGTGACTGTGAACCAAATTACAATTTGATGGCTTTTCAAGAGTAAGGTTTCTGCTCGTATTAGATTACTCCAAGAAACGTAAATCCTGATTTTATTATTCGTGATGATGCCAGCTTTGGTGATAAACAACCAGCTAATAAGGAGCATATAATAGTATTTATTATTATTATTATTATTATTATTATTATTATTATTATTGAGTGGCGGAGCAATACGAGCCCATTATTATTATTATTATCATCATTATTATGTCTTTTCAAATTTTCTATAGAGTGCGTAACTTTTGGGAACTACGTAACACCGGGTTATTACTCATAACCTTAGGTATTATGTCGTTCATGTATGTTTTCTAGTTTTCTAGTTTTTCGATTCCTTTACAGAGAAAGTGCTTTTCTGAGAATGTGTGCCGTTGAGTTTAAAACTATTTTCTGGATTTCTGGCAATTGAATATTTCCCGGGATTAAATCGACGTATTTTCGAGTTCCTTTCCTTACCATACCAAGGGCTCCTACAATAACCGGTATTATCTTCGTTCTCATGTTCCACATCCGACTGATCTCGATTTCTAAGTCTTTATATTTACCAAGCTTTTCAAACTCCTTGGTAGTGATGTTGTTGTTGGATGGGACACTCATGTCAATCATCTGGCACTGCTTCGTCAATTTATCCTTCATGACAATGTCCGGTCTGTTAGCCTGAATCGTCCGGTCCGTTCTTATTGGGAAATCCCATAATATGGTTACTTGTGGGGTGTCTATTACTGGTAAGGGTTGGTGTTCGTACCATTTTTCAACAATTTCAATTCCATAGTAGCTACACACTTTCCAATGAATATACTGACCTACACGGTTGTGCCTATTAGTATACTCGTTTGGCGCTAGGATTTGACAACCTGAAACCAAATGGTCAATCGTCTCGACACTTTTATCACAGAATCTACATTTCGGATTGGCACCATTACGTATAACATTTGCTTCGTAGTTTCGGGTTAATAAACTCTGGTCTTGTGCAGCTATTATAAATCCCTCGGTTTCCGCTTTAAGACCAGCACTGCTAAGCCACCTATGGGTGTCTGATAAATCTACATCAGGTTTTTGGCTGCGTACTGCATACTGTCCATGAAGCGGTTTCATTTTCCAAGTTTCGCCAATTGCTTTTTTCCCTTTTACTTTCGCAAATGTTTTCAGTTTGTGTGCATTATCACAAATATGTTCTTCACCTCTATTCTCTTCAGCTGCATGTTGAAGGCCTAATTCGAGTTCCTCAGCAAATTTTGTTGCTTCTTTAACGATAGAATGTAACTTCTTTCTTTCGTGATGTCTGTACACTATTTTTAGCATCCAGTCCTCAGTAAGACTCAGGTATCTATGGAGACCAATAGTGGATGTTTTATATGCAAGCTCTAATTGAGTCAGGCCTCTACCTCCTTCCTTTCTTGCTACATACAAGCGGTCAATGTCAGCTTTGGGGTGGTGCATATTATACATGGTAAGTATTTTACGTATTTTAGTGTCCAGTTTTTTAATTTCACTAAGATTCCAGTCAATTACGTTGTAACTGTAAGTAATGACCGGGATTGCCAGTGTATTTATTGCCGTAATCCTGTTTTTAGAGTTTAACTCGCTCTTAAGAATAATCCTAGTCCTTCTAACAAGTTCTTTCCTTAATTTTTCTTTCATATTTGAGTGTTGAATCCCATTAGATTCGTTCACACCTAGATATTTGTACACTTCCTCCTGATCCAAGTCTTTAATTACAGTTTCCTTATCGAGATGTACATTCACAGACCTAGTTAGTTTACCTTTTTTGAAAGTAGCTTTTGCACATTTACTTATACCGAATTCCATACCAATATCGTCACTGAACCCTTTTACAATTTTCAAAAGCCCTTCAAGTTCACTATTATTTTTTCCGTAAAGCTTTAGATCATCCATATAGAATAAATGGGAGATCTTATCATTGTTAATCTTGTATCCATATTGTGAGGAATTCAGTTCTGACGACAATGGAATGAGTGAAATACAAAAAAGGAGAGGAGAGAGGGAATCACCCTGAAAGATTCCTCGTTTAATAAATACATCGTTGCATATAATCGTACCATTCTCATGAGAGAGGTGTAGTCTTGTTTTCCATTGAGTCATATTAAACTTCAAAAATTCGATAATAATCGGGGAAATTTTGAAAAGATCAAGTGAACGCAGAATCCAATCATGCGGGACGCTGTCGAATGCCTTTTTGTAGTCGATCCACGCACAGCTCATGTTTCTTTTACGGGTATTACAATTTTCGAGAATCGTTTTGTTTATTAATAACTGATCCTTGCAGCCATATGAGCCTCTTTTACATCCCTTCTGTTCCAGAGGCAAAAGATTGTTTTCTTCCAGGTGCTTGTACGTTCTGTCAGTAAGTATTGAAGTAAGTAGTTTGTACATTGTTGAAAGACACGTAATTGGCCTATAGTTCTTAGGGTCCTTTGTGTCACTGCTTTTCGCAAGTAAGTAAGTGGTGCCTTCGCACAGCCAGCTTGGTGTTTGTTCTGGGTTTTGCATCAATTTATCGAGCAGTTTAGCAAATGTGTGGTGCGCTGAAGACAGAGCATTTAGCCAAAAGTTTGGTAATTTGTCTAATCCCGGTGTTTTCCACTTTTGTGTTTTCGCTAGGGCAGATTTCAACTCTGACACAGTTATACTTTCCCACTGTTGTTCATTCACATTTTCATTGGCATTTGCTGTATTTGGAATCCATGCAGCAGATTCGTTATGCCTTTTTTCCTCCCCCCAGATTCCTTTCCAAAAACTTTCAATATTCTCTTGACTTGGGGTTTCTTTCACTAGATCTTGTTTTTTACCTAATTCCCTGTAAAATTTTTTCGCATCTGTCTGAAATATCTTGTTCTGTCGATAGAAGTTGCTTCGCTTTTCAAACCTTCTCAAACGTTGGGCCTTCGCTTGCATTTTTTGTTTTAATTCTTCCTTCATTTGGGGTATTTCTGGTATACTTGCTATCCTGAACTTTCTTTTAACTTTTCGAGATTTCCTAGTTTTTGGATCCTTTCCTCTTTCTATTTCACTCAAAATCGATATCTCACCGCGCATCTCTTCAACCTCTTTCTCAATATCTCGCTTCCACTTGGGTTTTCTATGATAGTTGCGTTTCTTTGGCGGTTTTCTCTTAATGCCTATGCTTGTTTCAATCGTCTTAGCACATGCATAGAGAATAGTATTTAGTTCAGTTATATTTACCTCAACATCTTCGCAGAAATCTTGGAGGGCCAGGTTTGCCATGATTAGATATTTATCTTGTGATCTTTTCAATTTTATTTTAGCGAGACCATCACGCTCTTTCATATCAACAGATTCAAATTTTTCAACATTAGCTATTATTTCATCTTTAAATCGAGCAAGCTCGGCATCGTCAACTTCTCTTCTTTCTGCATCTGGTGCAGCATTAGGATCTTGGATTCGAATGCCCTGATCATCATCATTGATTACGTCATATCTATTATCATGGTTCCTAGTACCTCCCTGGGTTAATTCATCATCAGAACCTTCATCAACTGGAATATCTGTAAATGATTCATCCTCATTTTCTAAAACATTTATGGCCACACCTTCAACAGCTCTAATATCCATTTTTACGTTCTCCTTGGTTTCTCTTAGTTCGAACTCTGTTAACCTATTGTTTTTCAAAATATCTCGCCTAATATTGGCTAATTTATTTGCATCCAAATAAGGTCTCACATTTGGATTTCGTTTTTTCCATATATTAAAGGTATTTTCAGTATGGTTCCCTGCCGGTTTTTCTAGTGACATATAAAATGCATACATAATTTCTACATAATCCTCTCTATTCCATCTTTGTCGTTTTTCTTTTGTTTTCTTATTTGATGATGTTACTCTGGATGGGCCAGCTGGTAGGTTGCCCTGTACTTGGTGACCATCAGAGTTTTCATTGTTTAATTCATTTTGAGAGGCTGCTGATTCAGTCGCACAGTTTTCGACCCCAAGCTGGTTCAGCACCCTTGGGGGACGCGTCCCTTGTTGACCCACGCGACGGACGATGTGGTATGATTTTTGACTTCTTGTTTTCATATTAATCAGGAATGCATTTTAAGCTTCCTGCCAAGGGGATAGCTATTCCACGCCAGATGCCACCTGGTATTTCAAGTCCACGCGGATTTATTATCATTATTATTATTATTATTTGAGTTCATTTCACACCAAAATAGTTTTTGGTGGACTTTTCTTGAAGTTCCATTGCCAACAAGCCCCCTTAGAGCTCAAAGACATCCCCCATGATCCTGAAATTATTATTGTTATGGATTCAAGGTCTCGAGATTGATCTTTCATTTTGGTACTTTTATACGTGATCACATACAAAAACAACTTGTATGGGCAATCACACATTCTTTTTCCTTTGGATTTAGCTGTCAAGTACAACCCTTGATATCCGCGCTGTTCCTAATAAAGATGTTTTCTGTGCGTGTTCAATTTTCATGTAGATCCCTATACCTCTTACAAATTTTTCAAAGTTCTTACTGACAGCCCCCAACGCTCCTACCACAATCGGAATCACAGTCGCTTGTTACATCTCCCATAATCTTGCTATTTAATCCTTCAATATTCTGTACTTCTCGATCTTTTCTCTTTCTTTTTCATTTACCCTCACATCTCCCGGTATTGCTACATCAATTATTTTCACTTCCCGTGTGATTTTATCTATCACTATAATATCAGGCCTTCTTGCTTCGATATGCCTGTCGCACTGGATGGTAAAATCCCACATGATCTTGGACACTTCATTTTCAGTTGCACCCTTAGGCATGTGTTCATGCCATTTATCTACTGCATCGAGGGCGAACTTTCTACTTAGTCTCCAGTGGAGAAATCTTACAACATTGTCGTGGCGACGCTAATATTCTCTTTGAGCCAGCATCTTACATTCATTAACAATATGTGAAACAGTTTCACTTTTCACATTGCATAAACGGCACAAAGGAGATTCAGTGTTCCTATCTATAGGGAAGTTAACACTGTTTGTCCTGAGGGCTTGTTTCTGGGCACTGAAAATAAGAGCCTCTTTACAGCCTTTTTAGTCCCCATTTCTAAGCCAACTCCAAGATTTAGTTACATCTTTTCCTTCCATGTCTCTCATATACTGTCCATTCATCTCCTTCTCCTTCCATGAATTAACTGTGTTGTCAGCTCCCCTCTTTTTGTAGTCTGCTGGCTCAATGGATTTCTCGACATCCGTCGCATTCTGATTTCGCACAGCAATAACCATCGGTTCTGTATGGTGTTTTATATACCACCAAAGGGCATTTTCCTCAGTTTTGCTAGCATTTTTACATCCTATCAGACCCCGCCCGCGTTCAGTTCCTGGAGCATATAGCCTGTCTACGTCACTTTTGGGGTGGAGTTTCATCCAACTCGTTTATCTTTCAGTTCAATTTCCCTGCACCGTATCTGAGGAGGGATACAGCCCATGTGTTGATTGCTTTGATGATGATGGTGGTGATTATTATTATTATTATTATTATTATTATTATTATTATTCAGTCATTTTCTTTTGACTTGCTTTTTTTAAGACCAAGCACCGGGTCACTACCAGTGACCTAGGGTGAATGAAATTGGAGTAATGGAAAGTAAAAATAATTTGGTATTGTATCCTAATTGTATAAAAACAGAATTTGTTACGAAGTATAAAAACAGTACAAAATAATAACATTTAGTGGACAGTTTACGAACATCAAATAACGGTTGACAGTAAAAAAATATTTGTAGAAAAAATGGTTATTTAAATAGAAAGCGCTCTTCTCAAAATATGTGCAGTACTTTTAAGGACTATTTTCTGGACTTTGTTTAGTGATGGCTCTTCTGGAAGACTTTTAAAGTAGATATTTTACCTTGTGACCGGCCTGTTATATTATGAAAAAATCCAAGTGAAAGTACTCCACTAAAATCGAAACAGATGTAACAGGAGAGCATGAATTGGAAATGTATGTAATATAGCTGAAGAAAAATTTGTGCAAGTAAATTGATTTTTTTATTTACTTGAAATAGATTAATACTGTAAAAAGTATATTGAAGATGAGATTGGAAATTCTTTAGGGACACAACCCAAGATGATACCCCCTTCTTTTTTACTAAATAGATTAATACTGTAAAAAGTATATTGAAGATGAGATTGGAAATTCTTTAGGGACACAAACCAAGATGATACCCCCTTCTTTGTTACTAAAATTTACCTCTGGTACATCATTTTTTTTACTTATAATTAATCTTGCCTGTGGGTAAAAACGTCACGGGGTGCAGTGCTAGGTGAAAGAAAGTACTGTTAATGTTTGTTAAGAATGTTCCTTTGATTCCATTTTAGTTTGACTTTAAGTGATCTGGAGCTGTCGCACGACATCGAAGATGATAGCGAAGAAATGTTTCATAGCGCGGAAATGAGAAGGGAGACGAATATTCTTCTTGGACTGACGCACTATGTATTGCCGAAAGTTGGAAGTTCTGTGAAAAGGCTTAGCCTTGGCTGTAGCAAGGCAATCTCGAATGGGCTGGTAACGTTAATGCGTAGCATTTTAGTAATTTTTTCAATCGTTAATTTAATTTTGAAATACTGTTTGTTTTATTTTTGTTAAAGGTTTATTTTTCTTTAGCTCAAAGCAGTAAGTAAAAAAAGCCCTAAAGTATTATTT
>RDPX01000240.1:397761-418205 GCA_003991215.1 Morbakka virulenta
TTGTTACCAACTCGAATTACCGCACATTGGTCGTAATAAAGGTTTTGGATTATTCTTAAATCTTTATCATCTATATTAATCTCATTAAGCATGTGGAGAATTTCATCATGTCGAACTCGGTCGAACGCTTTCTTGTAATCGATAAAAGCCAGGTATAGATCTTTTTGTACTTGTATAGATCTTTGTCCAATGTTTTTCAATACAAAAACTGCATGCTACTTAAGACAAAGAGACGGTTAAATATAATAAATATTAAAATGATGCAAAATGTGATAATGACTTGATAATTTAGAATAATTGAACAAACACAAACGACAATGGTTGAAAAACAGAAATTTGTTGATACGTAATAATTAGGGCGATTTAAAAGTTGCAATAAAAAAGTATAAAGTTGCATTTATATTTCCAAAAGTTGCAAAAAGTTGCAGTTATTTTCTTTACAAAATGTTCCTTACCGGTAATTATCTTCAAATTCACAATGTTTCTTCACATTTTACATTTTTACAGCTACATTGTATCTTTGGTCAAAACCAATAGTACACAGATAAAGGAATCAATAACCTAAACCATTTTTCTTAATCAAAGATATGAGTCATGACACATTACGCTTGATCTCCGATCATAGCTCACAGTTGTACCACACAACTTGCAGAACAGTCCCCCTTTGGCTGTCTTCTGGAATTCATCTGCAAATTCTGCTATATATGATGCAATCTTACTATGTGAAGTCGTAGATACTTTTGGCATTTTGAGGTCGTAATGAAAAAGATAGCATTGCAGAGTGCGTGTCGACTTGTTACCAGTACATGCATAATTCTTGTCATTCTTTGGATAACGAGAAAATACTTTACCAAGGGAACCTTGAACAGTACATATTCAGGTCTTTATTTGAATCAATTTTACTGAAATTTATTCATTCTTCAAGCTCCCCAATACCAATAGGCATGTTTACGCAACTTAATTGAATTAACACAAAAATATTGACACTTAGATGAGTCACCGTGTGAATAAATTAGCGGAAGTTTTATGCACAGCGTCTGACCTACAAGGTCACTGATGAAAAATCAAGCTGATTGACAGTCGAATTCCAGGTAATTGAGATCTCATTATTCAATCATGAATCATTCATTGTTCAAATTCTTACTATATTTTCAATTCCCTGTTAGGAGAAAACAGGTAAAAAGTAGAAAAAAATACATGTATTTGACAAAGGAAAAATTATAAATGCAACCAAAAATACCAAAAGTTCCGCTAACCGCTAAGTTGCAAAAAGTTGCATTTATAACTTTTTCATTAGGTACTCCATGGTGCTCAAACTTCGTATTTTGGCGTTTCTCGGTACCGGTATGCGTATTTTATATACTTAAAGTTGCAAAAAAATCGCCCTTGTAATAATAAATGAATACAATAGGTATAACCATGTGAAACATCAAAGTGACTTTTACAAGATGTTGGTGCGACTACAAGCCATGAGGATGACGATATACAAAAGCATGCAAATAACTTGGAACACAGGAATTGTTTGAAACGGTACAATCAAGAATGACTTAAAGGACAAATTTAATTTTATGGTTTTAAATGATTAAATAAAAGTTTTGAAAATGTTCCAATACTCAAAAAATGAAATTTCATATAAATATAGGTAAGAATAGGTGAACAAAAAAACTAAAATGACTATAAAGATAGTAAAACTTGTCTTGAAAATTCTTGGACATAGTGTAAGCCATAGATATAGCAACTTGATCATGTCATGACTGGTATGCATTTCAATGAACTACGTTTCGAGAGATATTTCTCCCATCGTCAAGTTGGTGAAATGATAAGGTGCAGCTCCTTTATGCGTCGATAGTGCGAACCCACGTGGACAATGCAACCCAGCCTTAAGCCTTCTACCAACACCCCAATCTTTCAAACTTTATTCAAAGACACAACAGCCAATGAGTGTCTGCAAAATGCTGGCCAAATAGCACAAACAACTGTCTAGCAAAATTGCAGTAGCAAATTCTATCAATCATCAGTGTTAATGAAAAAGTAGGTCTTGTATTTGTTACGTTTCTTTCTTCAGTGCTTAAGGCGATGTTTCTGGAAGAGTGTAAGATGTACTGTTAATGTGATTTCTTTGCTGTAGGGAATGGATTGTTTCTTATTTTTCTTGTTGTTGTGTTGGTTTCCCAGTCAAAGTGATATTGTGTCCAGGAGTTTTACGCTATTCCGTAAATCTTAGTCTCACATTTTTGAACAGTTCTGTACTCCTTGCCCCTCTGGTCTAAGGAACGCTTTGAATTACCAATGTAGGAGGCAGGACAGTACTTAGATGTAGTCTGTAAACTACATAAAGAATTATTTTCCTCAAGTGAGACTTGGTCCATTGTTTTTGACGTTATCTTCCTTCAGTTGGATGTTGTAAAGAAAGAACACTGGTTATTGTGTTCGAGTTGGGAGAGTTTTGTGTTAGATATTCCCTGATGTTCTTTACATAAGGAAGACGTATTCGTTTCAGAGGTTCCTTTCCATCCTAAAGATTTGCCCCGTGCTTTTGTGTAATGCTCTCTGGACCTTCTTGGCGTGGTATCTATTGAAGAAGAGAAACTTCTGAAGGTCTTCCTTCATTACTAAGGTCTTTAGGGTTTTAAAGGATATTTCTTGCTCTTCCAAACAGTGATGATAACACTATTAGGACTTGAGATTGGATGATGTGATGCTTTATTGAGGTACTGGTTAGTGTGAGTTGGTTCTCTGTAGATGGAAACTGAAATGGAGCAATCTGCTTTGTTCTTTACCAGGGCATAAAGGAATCAAGGGTAGTCTTCTTTCGCTTCTTTTCCTATGGTGAAAATGATATTTGTGTGAATACTGTTGCTGTGTTCAAAGAAGACTTGTAGGTGGTGGTCTTTAATAATTGCAAGCATGGTGTTAACATGTGTGTGTGTGTGTGTATAAGCTGCTGGAGACCAAGTGAGTAGGCTTCACCGGGAATATCTCTCCCAACTACAGGGGCGTCGAAGAGGCACATTTCCTGGTTGGATTTTTTTAAAAATTTATCCAAATCGACGACGAACNGTGAGTAGGCTTCACCGGGAATATCTCTCCCAACTACAGGGGCGTCGAAGAGGCACATTTCCTGGTTGGATTTTTTAAAAAATTTATCCAAATCGACGACGAACCAGATTCAAAATCACATGAACGGCGAGATCAATTTCTTCAATGGTACGGGAGAACAGCTTGAATCGAAGGCTATTCGTTACTAACAAGTCAGAAAAACCTGGCTAATCAGCATCCAGGCATCACCACGTGGAGGTTGCCTTTATGGACACCCGGTGTTAACGTATCTTTACCAGACAGTTAGCGCTTGGTCCGCTGTTCATAGTACTCTGGCTTTAAATGCTGCCATGAATATTTCAGCAATCCCAGAGGATATAGGAACTACCATGGGTACAACGTACGTTTGAGTGCAAACGAGATTGTTGTTACTTGTGAAAAAGAAATACTCGGAAGTAGGTTCTCAGTGTATCTGAAGGGTTCGCTACAGTTCATGTTGACAACGAATTATCATGTTCGAGCAGATACTCGACATTTTGTTCGATACATGAAATAATATAACGCCTATACCTATGTCATCTGTTATAGAATAGACCGGAAATTATTTCGGGAGAAAATGTTAAAATGTACCTGATCTAAAGGGGGAATTAAATTTTGGAGGTAAAGTAAATTGAAACCAGTTGACGAATTTGGGTACGGAGAGTGGTTATTTGCCTTTTTATAGTGAACACCACTATCCATTTGAAAGAATTAACCAACCGTCGAGAAAGATAAACTGATTACTTATGTTTTTAATCAGACAAGAGGTTTTGGAATTAAATTAAAAGTGTGGGAATCCCTGTTGAAAAATATAAACGACATATTTTCCAACGCAGCAGAAGCGTTATATTGTAGTCCCTGAGGTGTGTGCGGAGTCAACGATTGCACTAAAAAAAAGATGGGATTTGATTTGGAGACTTGAGGATACATATATCAAAGTTTTACCTTTTTCATCACCCCTATTTCGGAAGTATACATGTTTCAATGAATTTACAAATAGCTGATGTTGAGTTTTAGTGTGCATCGCATTTCAATAAAAAGTACTCAAACGTAGGTGAACAAGTGTTCTTGAGAATGAAGTTCAACTGCTTAAATCTATCCCCTGCTACAGAGAATCACAAGGAAAAGTGTTTTTGTATTGCAACGTCGTCTTTCTGTCCTTACATCAACACTCTTCTTCAAGAGAAGGGACGTCAAATTTTGTATTGACTGGGGAAGTGTCGCTAATTAAATACATTACACTTAATTAAAAAAACATTTCTTTGAGAAACACCTCTTAGCAAACTTCAACTAGTATCTTATGAACTTTTTACTCATATGTATTGTGACGACTTCGGATCTAAAAATGAGCCCCGTGTTAATTTTTTTAATGGTTAAGAAGTACAAGGCATAATGTCACTAAGTGTATGTAACTGTGAAGAAATGACGGTTAACCATAGGCTTAAAAATATTCAAGTCCTATGATATATGAAAACACTCGAAACTCAACGAGTTCCACAATCTTGCTGTCCGAAGTAAAAAGCTACAATCATGGAAAGATTTGTTACAACGAGGGACAACAACTGCAGGAGGATAAAAAATCTTGACAGAAACGTGTCACGTGAGGTGCAACAAAGTAAGCTGGTACCAACTAGGAAAGCTCATTAAAATACTTCTTATCTCTATAGAAGAGACTAAGACAAGCCACATTCCATCTATGAAACAAAGGTTGAGGAGTAGCAGCAAAATTAGGGCCTATTAAGTTGCAACAAACACGTCTGTGAACTCGATCAAGAAGATAAGATGACGAAACACCTATCCAGATGTGACAATAGTACTCCATGCAAGGGTGGATTATAGATATACAGAGATACAAGAGGCCTCAGGTGTAAGGTAATATCGATCACGATACAAAGAACCATTCTATTTAGAAGGACACGCTAATAGATAGAATATAGAAACCTAAGAGAGATCTAGCGAAAATGATAAACCACGTATCCTCATTGATGAAGTTTTCTCAAGAGCAAAAACACCCTCATCTAACATCAGAATGAGATTCTATGAATATTGGTGAGAGATAAGAGTTCAGCTTTTTATTGAACGACAGTTGCGTTTTAGCTGCATTGTAAGAAACCAGTCACTTCCTCCTTCATTCTCTCAAACCCAGAAGGTCAGTGTCTAAATCTTCTGCAAGTTTTAGTTATTCCTGCTGAGTTGCTCTGTGGCTAATGATAGAAAACAGGGTAGAGAAATCAGGATAGACGTTAATAAACTGAAGGAAATTACCTGGAAGTTCATTGATGTTAAGTAGAAAGAGAGTTGGACCAAGAATAGAACTTTGAGGAACCCCAGGGCTAATGGAATACTCGCCTGATATAATTTCATCCAATGAGACACGCAGTTTACAATCTAGGGAAAGGACTAGAGGTTCCATTGACCCTTTCACAATTACCATAACAAGAAAGCTTCTGAAGCAAGCCAACGTGGCACACCTTACCAAATGCCCTGGAAATATTAATCGCTTTAGCTCGTCCTTCACCAGGTTTATCCATAGACGTTATAAAAAAATTCATGATTCCACTGAAGCTCACCAGTGCTGTAATCAACTTTAGATTTATGATCGTTAAGTCCAAAATTTGATCACTTTGCGGAGCAACTCTGGCAAAGAAACATCGGTGTCATTTAGAGAAGAATTGGTGCAAAACAATCAGCAAAAAGATCAGATTTTTCTGTAGAGGAAAGAGAAAACCGAACACCATCAGAGTAGAGAAATAACCAATTTGCCAGAATTCAAAACACTAATATAAATCTTCCAGAGATCTCGACTTTCAAGTAGAAATAGCTTCTCGAACTCATGCAGCACAGCGAAATTTAGCACTAAAAGTTTCCCTTTTACAAGCATTGCTAGCCTGTTCGAGATTCATCAGTTTCATCACGATGAAACTGAACATAAAAATGACTGCAATATGCAATGGTGAAGAATACTGAGCATTGAAACAGACGAGAAAGACGTTTGACTTTGTACTAAGACTAGGTACAAATGTTTCAATACCAACTTGTACCCATTCTGTGAATTGAGTTGCAGTATCAGAATCTGATTTGCTAAAGCCTGAATCCCAAGGAATTAATGAAACCCATCTCAGTCACCCTTAACAAATTTAAAAGTCTTGTCAACAAGATTTGAAACAGTTACTTTAAGCTTCACAGTGACAACAACTTGATAAGAAGATCCAAAAGAAGGTAAATATGAAACAGTTATATGAATGCTCAGGAGTATAAGTCAAAAAGAAATAGTGAGGTTCCGTATATCTTGTTGGAAAGCAGGATCAGGATCCCTTGTTGGAAAATCAAGACGCTGCGCACGATCATGGGCAAGGGTGAAGTTGTAACTTCTCCAGGTCAATCAGTCCTGTTAAAATGACTCAACCAGGACAGGTAATGAATATTAAAGTCATCAAAGACAAAGATGTTAGGAGTATGATGCTTCTCCAAGGCCTTGTCAATGAAGTCTGATACTGTTTCAATAACAAAGCAGAGAGCAGAAGGGGATGGATACAAGAAAAATAGTGAAAAAGTGACCTGAAGAAGAGAATCTTAAGTACAATAAAGGCTCATTTTTAGATTCAACTTGTTCTGCTCTAACAGCTGGAAGGTCCTGTCGAAAATAGATAGAGAGACCGTAAAGACGAGTTCTAGAGTCTAGTCGAAACAAAGCGAAAGAGTCTCCAACATTAAATTTTCTGTTACTGACACTGTCATTAAGACCTTTCTCATTAAGTGCAAGGATATTAGGAGAGTCAGAATAAAATAACGCTTTCACAAAGGAAAACTGGAAAGAGAACTTCTGACATTATTAAAAGCTAAGGAGAGAGTATTATTTTAAGATAACAGGTTTTTCTGGGTCTGTGCAGAGCCAACATTATCACATCTCGAGTCTACACTATCGAACGATGACTCGATTTTGGTCTGGAGATTCTTTGCACTCCCTGACCATGGAAGATTTACCGGGTGCTGAGGGCCATTTTTTTAAATAAAGCTGTCTGGGGAAAAAAGATTCCGAAACCATTACCTAGTCGCTGACTATCAACAAGCAAAATAACTGAGCTCTGTGTCTGTATTAAACAGAGCGACAGCATAAACGATCTACCACACATTGATATCATAGAAAGAAATGGTGATGAGGTGACTACCATCGGTGTCTTAATCAAGACATCATAGGAGAGTTGCCAACCAAGGCTAAAGAGACCCTTCTCCCCAAGAAACAGTCAACCCCGTAAAACATCTAAAGAGGTTTTACGGTTATCCCACCTGACTAAAAGAGGTTTCGCGGTTATCTCACCTGACTACTCGTCTGTAGTGACTTGAGTAAAAGACCAAGAACTATACTTGAGGACCTGACGGTCATTCATTTTTGTGCAACATTTCTCAATTATCTCAATATTAACGAAACAGTGTATTCAAAGACCATTCAGTACAGATACTATTTCCACAAATCTTTATTTATTCTTCAGGCTATAATCAAAGTAGCAGATACAGATTTCATTGTATGAAAGTAAAATCTATTTGATACATAATAGTAGATCATAAAACAAAATAAATCCATTGTTTTGATAATAAAAAGCCTCTATTTACATGAAGATAAAAACTCTTGTCTAAATGTTTAACGTAAAGTGCTGCTCCAGTTAATTGGATTTATCTTTGTAAGTTCACGATCGTGTTTATTTTGATCCTCTTTGCGACGCCTTTCATCTTCAGCTTTTTTCTCCATAAGCTGTAACAAAAGAAAAAATTGGATCAAGCTATAAATTTAACTTAGATGCTTCGTTTGGAAGGCATTGCTATTGAAGTCTCACGAGTTTAATATTGACAGGCATCGGGTGAATCCTTGTATAAGTCCTTAAGTCCAATTATATCCCTGGTATCAGTATAAGCAAGCCTCTGTAGAGTCTCTGAATCCCAAAAGTAACTAGACGTTTTCGAGTTGCACGGTAGGTTATTTGCCTTCTACTGCAATTGCAAGGGAAAATATTATGGTATAAATTAGGGTAAAAGAACAATAAAATCGATTTTTGAGCTTGACATGTATTTTTTCAAAATAAACAAGATATGCCACAAAATAGCTTAGCCTCTAAGTATTAGACAAGCTCATATATTTATTTTTCTTTCTGAACACATACAGAAAATCTGAGCAGTTCTGGATTAGGTCTGTAGTTATTATATGAATATATCTACATTTTCTTCTTCTGTCAGCTATAAAAAACGCTGAAAAATTTATAACCATGTCGATTTTCGAGAGTTTATACTTCAAGGATTGAAAGATTGAAAACAGGATTGAATCAAAATATGTTTGGAAATATGACGAATTCCTCGTCTTCTTGATATGCCTAACACACAACAAGAACAAAATAAACGATAAAAATGTCTAAGGCCTCCCAAAATCTGGCTTACATAAGTCTAGAGACCTGGTATTTTTCAGAAAAATATAGAAGTTTGAGATTCACAAAAAGGCATAGTAAAGAATCGAGAAAGAACAAAATGCATTTGTTAATAAAAAGAACCTTTGCAGAAAAGACTTGCATATATTTAATTCAAAAACTAAATTATGAAAAATAATACGTAAGTGGAGCTCTTAGACAAGTAGTAAAACACTACTTATCGTATATGGTACTCGTGACTGTAAACATGCCCATTTTTCACAGTTCAGTCTCCTTGTTTGGCACTTTGTCGTAACAGGAAATGTTTAAGGTAGAATATGCATATTTCTCTGGTTAAAACGAATGTAAGCAGAAAAGCCATATGTGCTGACGATCCTGGTATCGAATTAGGTCAGATGGAACGCAAAACTGCGAAAAGATTCGCGCGTGGGAAAAGTTTCGCAAATAATTGGTTTCCAACAAGATAGTCAAAAAATAGTCAACGAGGGTATTGTATGGTTTTATTCAAAGGAAAGTTAAAAACCGGGCTAGAAACTATCAGGATTTCCTCATTTACTTTTAATCCCTCTGGACATACCAGCAAAATATCCTATTATCGGTAGCCCATTAGTCAAAAAGAACATCTTGTTGTATGTACAATACAGCAGATGATTGAAAGAACAAAAAAGCATATAAAATCCATGTCTTGTAGTACCTGAATAATGTCGCTATCATCCAACAACCTGTAGACATTTTTTAGTCAGTCCTAACATAATGAACGCCTGGGTGGGTTTGAAAATACTATTATCTTTCAAACTGAACTTTGTGCCTAGATTGTTTCTAGCCATGAGAGCTATATGACAAAGAAGAACCTTGGTTAGGCTGATCAAGGGACTTTATAGAATGTTAATTGTTGCTGCATCATTTTGCCACAATCTTTAAAAATTCGTGAAACAACTGAACAGAGGATCCAGTGAAGTGCTGGGTCAAGAAACTAAATGGAAAACGCTGCACGAGGTCTTGAACATACCCATCAGAAAAATGTTCTGTCTAGATGTATGGTCCATTATCTGTCATTTGAAACCGCAATTCAAATACAAATAACTTTGCAAACAATCGCTCAGCCAATCTTCATCTTCCAAATCAACATCTTCAAAAATAGCCAATAAAAATAATAACCGTATTACAGATGAGTATGAAAAAAGTGGTAAAAAGGAAGGCATGGGAATATTGCAAATATATTGAATTAGAAAACTTGTAGGAATGTGGAAAGGATACGAAAACATAAAGCGTGAATACAAACTTAAAGTGACAACACATAAAGACACACACAAAAAAACGCTTCTTCATATTGGCAAGTTATACACAATAACTTTCATTGATCCCTGGACATATATAAGCACTTTTTTGCTCTACCTCTTTTAATGTGGAGTTCCTGTCTACTCTGATGTCTGTGTAAGTTTGTCCCTCCTGAATGTGGCTTTGGCACACCTTTCAAGGCCAAACTAATGAATGAAAGATGATATATAATAATCTTATCATTGTGATTGCGTATTTAAATGGATTCGGGATGAGAAGGTCTTAAGTGGGCCTGCAAGACCCTTGCCATTCCAGACATCAAAGCTTTATTTGAATACCCGGTCAAGGTAGACGACCACGACTCAAGTGACAACACAGACGTCCATGAAAATCATGCCAGGAAAAAGTAAAAAAGTGTATGTATCACCTTAATAGATTTATGTAACACATTTGGATAGGTACAAAATGGTCTTAAAATGACGTTATAAAATTCCACAAGCTACTACTAGACATGAGAAATTTCACGTCTAGTGGTAGGATGTATAATGAGTTTACGGTCCCTGACGCAACTTATGGTTTCGTTACGAAACATTAAGAAAGGGGTATTACAAGCAGACAGTTTGTCACTACTGCCATTTAACATGTGTTTTAACACACTTGTCACACTTTAAAACAGTGGACAAGGAAGGGGGAGAATGTAGTTGAACGATTTTAGTAATATCTTCTCTTCCAATAGTTGGTTTCAGTTTCGTAATCAGTATGGAATTCGACAACCAATTCCCATTGAAGTTGTTTTTGAAAGTGATGTGTGGGGGCCGATTCCGCAATAGCAATCAACAAAATATCACTGTTTCGTCATCAAAATATCCCATTCATCAAGTATGCAATTCCTACTGTGTTTAACCTTGGGAAGGGAAAGAAAGCCTCCTGTGAAGAAGTTCGTATTGCCATAAGCAATATTCAAACGAAGGATGCAATGATTAAGGACGAAGATGAAGGAAGAAACCGTAAGGAAAACAGATACTCTCCTCCTACAATCCAGACATGAAACTGTCATCGCTACGACTTACATGTATAGCAAGTTAAAATGGTTCTTTTCTTGTTACAATCTTGAAGATGTCTGGTTGAAATACTCATGTGTCAGTCTTTTATCCAGGAGCTAAAGTGTCACCTGAGTCTCCCTTTTAAAAAGTTGGGATTCAACCTTACCCTTCCTTCGCACTTATACCATCAGTGCAAAATTATGTTCCAATGAATACTTCGACCATCAAAAGATAAAAACATACGATCCTTGTAAGTGGATACAAAATGGGAAAAAGGTAAAAATATACGCTCCTTGTAACCCAGAACAAAACATCACCTCAGACGAAATGGTTGAAGTGTCTCATAAGAAATGCAATCAGATTTGGAAGGTCAGTTGCCAGCTTTGGAGCTGGAAGAAATTTATCGAGAGATAATAGCAGAACGTAATCGTAAAGTTTGTTGCTGAAAACTGTCAACCACTATGCATCAGCTCCTGGAATATGGTTGTGAGCTCCTTGTACAAAACGTGTTCCCTTTTAACGGACAGCATCGATCCTATTGCTGCCCACTAATAAGGACTTAATGGCACGGGGGTTAATTGCAAAGGAATGTTGCCCCTTATAGCGTAGAGCCTACCAGACACATCATCATATCCTCAACAACTGCTAAGCGACAAGGATACACATGACGACATAACTCGGTGTTGAACTCAATTGTGTACCATATATTATCAATTCTCTCTTCGTCCATAAACTGTTGGTGTACATTACTGGACACATGAACACGGACACCCTTTTTACATGCACACAGGGGTCTAACTTAGTATTGGTGACGTCTTTGAAAATGTACACCCTTGAGCTTGCAGTGAGTTTTGAGACAAATGCCGTCATTCCCACGAGTGTAAAACCAACGATTACAAAGACCTGAATGACCATGTATGCCTAAAGATCATGTGATTTTAAAACTCTCATGCACCAAAACTAGATTTTTCTTTGGAAGAATGCACATTTGAATACGAACAAAGTTAAAGTTAAAACGACAGAATAACAAAAACAGAGTTCTCAAAGTTTAAGCTATTTTTTCAAAAAGTAGGCTATAATGTCTACAACAATAAACAATAATGAAAATAAACAAAGGAAAAAGTTCAAAACTATCCTCCAGATGTCAAAATATTGAGCTTGAATTGACGGATATACCATATCGTGGTATAGTCCCTGACCATATCCATTTTGTAACCTACAAATCAAAACTCCTCTCCTAAATCTCAGGTGTGGATATCTCGCTGAACCTTAGCAATGTTTCATGAAACCAATTTCTCCTTTTGGAAAATCGACTAGTTTTACTCTCTAATCCTGATCCATTTACAGTTTATCATCTTCCAAGTATCAGTATCTGATTCCACCTAGGTGTTATCAGTGTGTATACTTTAGATTAAGACTTGGCTACCATTTTTCATGCATTCATTCTATGCAAAGGTACGCCCAGATTAATTCCTTACAAAACCTTCAAAATCTGCGAGCATCAGTTTCTGTGTTACACTACTAGACTTGATTCTTACCATAGTGCTTAAGAAATCTTTGTCTGTATATTAAATATCTTAACGATGTAGGTTTTCACGTATATTCAAGTAGGTTCTTAATTTCCTCTTTGGTTTTGACTAAATTATTTTTCTTCTCTACCTTATTAATATTTTCTTGACTTTGCATCCAAATTTACTACACTGGCGAATAAAAAGACTTTTCTTCAAGAAAAAAAATACTTTTTTGAAAAGATAAATTTGCAATTGTTTAAAAACCGAGCCATTTCTTGTTCTGAGAAAGGTATTGTTTGATCTTAATAAAGATGCCCAAGTAAGATGATGATTTATCTTATGTTTTAGGCCCATTATGGTAAATGCTGGTTCTTATTTGGATATAAAAGTAACTTCTTTAGTACTGGCAATTTTTGTTCTGAAAGTCGTTGTCGTCAGGTAGCATATCCGTCTCGAACATCGTTGTCATGTCCCCGCCAAGCATAACAATCTTTTGCAAGACGCAAATTTTGTGCTGGTGTTTTCTGCAACCAATATTTTTTATGTTGCTCCATCACTTTGTGTCCTGTCAGCCTCTGCTTCTCATTCCTTTAACATTCGATGTTATAATGTACTTCCCCATATTTTTGCTTTGCCTCAACACGTGGTTGATATTTGAGATTCCTTCCGGCAACAATATGCATCAGCTCTCTCTGGTTCCCTGTCCTGTGCTGGAAGTATTACATTATTAAATAAAGGAAAGTATAAAATTACCAGGTAATGGCACAACTTTCGTTGATAAATGGAGAAGTTATTCAAGCAAAGGAGGTCATACACTATAATACACCAGCAAAAAATTCAAAAAACTTAATAATCCAAAGTATCCAAAGTACTCCATATCATCATCACCATCATCATCATCATCATCATCATATTCGGGTTAACGTCCATTTTACATGCTTGCATGTGTTGGACGATTTCTTGAAATTGACTTCCAAGTTATCCTATCCTTCACCAGGTCTCTTCTGACACCTTTTTGTTTCAGATCCATCCTTATCACTTCCTCCCATGTTTTCTTTGGTCTTCCTCTGCCAGTGGTTCCTGTCACCTTGATTGTTCTGCATTTACTTGCCCGAGCATTCTTGTCCACTCTCTCCACATGACCAACCCAACGAAGCCTCCTATTCTGCATACCGCTGCCAATACTGTCCAGATTCAATCTCCTTCTGAGTTCATTAGAACTGAGCCTGTCCTTTAGACTTACGTTGCACATCCATCTTATCATTCTCATGTCATTCCGCTCCATGCGGCTGACATCTTCAGCTTTCACTGGCCAAGTTTCACTGCCATACATCATTCTGCTACGTACACATGCTTGATGGTGTCTCAATAAAAACACTGGTCCCCATTACCTTAATGGGTTGGTGTCAGGAATGGCATCCGGCCTATAAAAACACTGCCTCATCATACCATGAAATGACATCCAAAGAAAAAACTCCATACACACCAAATAAATAAAAAGATAAAAAAGATAATTCTATTTACCCTTTTGTTTTCATCCCTAAATTGCTTTAAGTAATTAGCATGCTTGATGCTTTGTTCTCTATCAGTTTCTATGCATTTCTTATCATAGGCCACTGCTACTTGGCTTTCTGTTACTTTGGCACTTTGCACTGTCTTCTTGTCTTGTTCCTTTTTATGAACCTGGTCAAGAAGAGCAGCTCGATGGTCCCTGCTGTTAGATGAAAAAGCAAATCAGGTAGAAAAAAACGAAGGCAAAAAAATGTTCCTAACAAATTTTTGAGGTAAAAAGTTTTAATGTGCATCAGAGCTCCCTAATATTGTCTGACAAAACATCCTATTTTCTGTCAGGGCCTTAGTTAAAAAGTCATAAATGAAATATTAGAAGGAAAAAAAAGGTAAGTAAAATTGAAAAGGAATCATATTTCCCATTTTATCCATTATTTCTACCAAGCGATTCTGTATAGCAGCCAGCCATAAATCAAAAAGTAATTTTGGTACAATAAAATCATGAAATTGAAAATTAGGGTTTTTGAGTGGGTTTTTTGTGCACAAATGTGTATGAATTTGTAAATGTGTTTAAATGTAATTGTCTCTTACCAGGTAAAAGTTCTGGCCCCTAGGTAAAAGAAATTTTCTATTACAAAGACCCAAATGAAATTCAAAACCTGGAAACAAGCAGGAAAAAGTTACAGAAATTGAATACAAGGGGGAAAAGTATAACCCCTATAAAAAGCAGTTTAGGAAAAGCTATTACTGCTTTGCTATCTGACAGCATTATATTTTTGACTTTCCAGTATAGCAATCTTCATTTATCTTCAAAGTCACATCACTGGCATCAAGAGACATAATGGCAAAATGACCTTGTTGATTTATCAATCAAGGCAAAATGGCTTGCTTTCAGAGCTTGGAAGAAAGGTAAAGGCACCAGAGCCACATATGATACATGCTAAATGAAATGGTAGAGTAGCTGTTTATCAAGTCCACCATGAAGCAGATAAAATAGTTTGAAAACCTGTCTTCCAAGTCATCTGATATCTTTTGCCATGCAAATCAGATGCAACATGACAAATTTGATCCTGTTTGTGAAAAAACAGTTAAACATGATGCCCTTAAATTTTCTATGAGTGACAAGGAAAAGAAAATGCATAGTCTCTCAATATAGAGGTTGATTAAGATTCTAAGTACCTACCTGAATTTCAGCCTTGGGAAGTGTTGCCCATTCCTATAACCACTGATATAGTTAAAAAGTTTATCTCTAACTTAGACTCTAAGACAAAGTCAGGGAAATCTGTTGGTTTTATGATCAGACCAGAGGGTTATGCAAGTGTGAATATGATATGTGATTTTGCCACTTGAATTGTCATGGGAAGGAAAGTTCTCCAGTTTGCCTCTGCAATGGTAAAGGTGATGCTCTACACTACTAATCTACTTATTTAATAGGCTGATTACTACCTTTCAATTTTACTTCTATTCCATTCCATTCCATTAATTACAACATGACCCAGAAAATGGTAATTTATTGAGTAGAACTTGCAAAAGGGAACATGATTTCATTTAGGACTTCATATTTATCATATACACAATTTACTTTCATATCTTATGGTTAACTTCTATCTCCTTTCTGAATACTTAGAAGATGGCAGACTACCATAAACAACACATTATCTATCTAGCCTAAGTTGTAATCAGACAATGTTTTTTTAATACTTACATGTGATAAATAAAGAAATATTTCTCTGTACTAAACACAGGAAGCTAACAAGTTTAACTATTTAGAAAGTTACATAACAGAAAATAGAAACTGTGATGCAGACATTAGGAATTACATAGGTCTGGCATATCAATCAATCAATCTGGGTGCCATATACAAATTCTGGTGTAGGCAGCAGCCATAACAGCCTTCTCTTTGCAGTTCTTGAGAACCTAAGTAGGCATGTTGGGTCTCCAACCAGTTGCACTTTCTAACCATGCCAAGTACATAATTCATGTCTTGCCCTTGATCTTTTTTCTTCTACACAGCCAGTCAGCACAAACTCTTCAAGGCTTTATTTCCTCACTATATGCTCCACAAACCAAATCTGCATGTTCATGATCATCCATAATAAACATCTACTAGTCCCTGCCTTATAAAGAGTGTCCACATTGGTTATCCTGTCTATCCATGATATCATCAACATGCTCCTTAGAAATTACATTTCCACTCCTCTAATCCTTCCTTCAAGACTTTTAGTAATAGTCCAACTCTCACAACCATATAATAGACTTGATCATGTGTAGCATTTAAGTAGCCTAATTCTAGTCTTGATCAACATACTACTTGGCCATAGAACCTTCTCCAACTTTTTAAAGGTTGTTTTTGCAATTCGAATTCTTTTCTTTACTTCCACCGATCTAGTGTCTGCTGAAACCATAATACCCAGAAAAACAAATTGTTCAACTTTCTCCAGCTCTTGGCCCTTAGACTAGATCTTACATCTTGTCTCGTTCTTCTTTAAAAACACCATCCCAATGACTTCTTTCTCTTTATCTTTAAACCTTTCTTTTTGCTTTCTTCTATCACTTTACCCTATCATGTTTGCAGCTTTTCTTCACTGTCTCCTATCAATACTGGTCATCTGCATATATGATGTTGTTAACATTAATTGATTAACCAAAATACTTCCATCCTTTGCTTCAATGCAGCAGGGTGTAACACTCTTTTTTACTTGAGGTTACCTGTCACACCATGTCATGGAATTTCTGTGGGTTGGTCTTCTCCATTCATTCTAGTTCTTCACACTGTTCCAAACACATAGACTCAATTGCATGCTAACATTTTCTATGCACCTTTCTGTTTTATCTGCCATATTCATTTCTTTACTGTTCCATGCTTTTCCATTACTTCTAAAATCATGTCCATCATCCATACCTGTTTTTCCTTTGTGTTATAGGAGGTATGATTTCTTCAGTAGCTTTATTGCTGAACAAATTTCTTCATTATCATCTACCGCTCCATTATTCCCCTTTTTGCATGTGGAGTTTAACATTTTGTTGAAAATCCATTTTCACATAATTGGATTTCTGTTGGTCTAGGTCAGGGGTAAGCAATCTTTCTAGAGAGTGGGCCAGATCCTTCAAAAATTTTCTTCATGCAGGGCAAACATAATAAGAAAAGTGAGAAATAGAATGAGAAACAAAGAGAAAAAACAAAAGAGTAATTATGTAAATTAACCTTGCTGTCAGTATTGCCCTCCTCGCTGTAAAAGTGGAGTGAAACCACACTGGTATGCCCATTTACATGCAGTCAAACTACACAGGTGGAAAATCACACTGGTGTGGCTGTTGAAGTGTGGCTTGCAGTTATCCAAGTGAAAACTTTTTTTCTAAATCTCAAGTTTGACAAAATGATGTTTTATTTAATACATTTAATATCTCCAACCACTAGGCAATTTTATTTGCTACCCAAAACTTATATAATTTTATGGGCTCACGGGCCATGAAAATTCTTCTCATGGGCTGGATTCTGGCCTGTGGGCCACAGGTTGCTCACCCCTGCTCTGGGTCTTGCTGTATCACCTTCTTTGATTGTGTCAGTTACTTCAATTTCAGCTTCACAGATACAACTAGCAGAGCATGATCACTGTTGCACTTCACTTATGTGACAACATCTGAATCTCTTATTGATTGAGCCTCCTTGAGCAATCATTTGGGCTTCCCCATGTTCATAGATGTCTGGGGTAATGTTGAAAGTAAATATTAATGATCACCTTGTGATTTCCTTCACATCACTGAACTCAGATATTCCCATGATCATTTTGTTTGCCTAGTCCATGTGGTTCTACAACATTTGACGGGCTACCTTGGCCAAGTTTTGCAGTTAGGTCAACCATGAAAAGCACAACCTTTTGAGATTTGGATTCTGACTTTATCCAGGTCTGCACAAAAGCCTTCACTATCGTCGTCATTGCTGTTGGATGTTGGTACATATACTTGAATGATGGTGGCATTGAATGGCCTGCCTTTTAATTTAACCACAATTATTCAATCAGAAACAGCTCAGTAGCCAAGTAGACAATCTTCTATATTTGGTTCTAGTAGGATTCCAACTCCATGAATGTTCTTTATTTGGTCCTGATTGTAAGAATCTGGTGTTGTTCTCTAACTTCATTTTTCCCATTTGTAACCATCTGACTTAACTCAATCCTATTATGTCAATCTTTACTCTCACAAGTTTTCTCACAATATTTTCCAACTTCCCTGCTTGATGTAGTGTCCTGACATTGCATACAGCTATGGAGTAGCATGCTGTAGCATGATGATGATCTGAGCTGTTGTGCATACTCAGCTTCCTTTTATGCCATTGTTGTATGCATTAGTGTTTATTTTTGTCATGGATGTATAAGAATGACAAAAATCTACAGCAGAGGCCAAAAGTCCTTTCTGCAGCGCTTTCTCTTCACCAGATTTGAAACTTAGTGGGAGAGCCAACTACTTAACCATGCAACAGGTTGTACTGACTTAAAAGTTATCAGTAGCAAGGCAAGACCTGCCCTTGGGTCTAGCATATAAAACTTTGGAAAGACTGGGTAATATCTTGAAACAACAGAAGATGTCACCACTTATAAAGAATTGAGTATTATAATGTTATATGACATTTATTGTGTTATAAATATATGCATGTTTGACAATATTGTCAGAAATGCAGAGGAAATTAGAAGCAAAGGAAACATTGGTTTACAAAGGGATGATGAAAATCACTCTTTTGTAAAGCCATGACAAAATGATATGACAAATGAGAAAGTTCTAGGGAATGGTAAGGCTGACATGTTTAGTGAAAATAATCCTTAAAAGACGGGTAAGGTTCATTGCACATATGAAGACTAATGACATGTCCATGTGTCCAATGAACCGGATTATTATTATCATTATCATTATTATTGTTCTACTTGCTGAAGAAGTGGAAGTCATCGGCAAACAGAACAACAATAATAATAATGGAAGTCAAAAATATTTGTTATCACTATACACGATAGACAAAGAAAAAATAAAACACAAAGAAATGAACACGATAGAAAATTTAGCAATGACAAGACAGGTAAAAAGAAATGTGCACAAGAAAAAGGTAAGCTTTTAAAATATATACATAAAAAAGATTCAATATCACTTTGCTGTTCAAGTCATCTTGACTTCATTTAAATAAAATGTTACTTTAACGTTAAAATTTATCTCTTTCTGAAAACAAATAAGCTGTTGAGCAACATCGGAGACCAGCCGATGGTGCTCAACTTTCAATGACGATTATTGATTTGATGACGTTTATATCTACAGCGTACTACTCAGAATCAAGATGCTTCCCAGTTTTCAAAGGTAACATTAAAGTAGTCTATACTTACTTCATCATTTCTTTTTCGGCCGGAGACCCATAGATAGCAGTGGAATACGTCCCATGCAACTTCGCAAAAAGTTCACGTTTCTTTCCAAGCCGCAGTTTTTCAATTTCATGTTGAACATCAGCAGTTTCTGTAGTTACATTTACTGGAATGGTACGAGAGTGTGAATCTAAGCACTTTTCCCCCTTGTCTTCCATGTAGTTTTGTGTTTCTGCCCTTTTAACAGCACTGCACGTTATCGAAGAAACATCTTTGCATGTAAACATCTTATTTCTATAGCAATTAATAGGAGAAGATGAGCTTCATCTTCAAAGCGAGGTAAAATACTAATGTTGTCCAAGTCCACTTCACCTCCATTGTACTGGAAGATTGCTTAACTTGGTAAATGAGATCTTCTTGTTCTTACTGAGGAAGTGAGGATTGACTAGTCATTGCAAAGTGCAAATAAAAATTTACTCGAAGCTTCAATTAGTTTTTTATTCAGATTTAGTTTTAGAGAGCAAAACCTGTTGAAAGATAATCCTTGAAAGGCCAAGTTTCAACCAGAATCACTCAGTTGGTTGACCCAATTTTATGAAAAGATTACTAGGGCAGGCCTACATGTCGTGGTTAGTAAGAAACTGCCTTGCATAAAGGAAGGTAGCAAAATACTTTTTATTTCGTACTTATTTTTTAAGTTGGATTATCCAGCTATAAGTAATTATGGGGAACGGCGAGTCAACAGCGCGAAGAATAGCCATGCAACGGACAGATGGAGGTGTGATACAGGTGAGTTGGTTGTAGCTTAGCTTTCTTTGATGTAATGCCTATTACACCACACAGAATCATTCAAAGGAATCTTCTAGAATCAACTGCTGATAATACTAGTTCAGATTTTGACGTAGTAATGTAAAATCGATGAGGTAGCCTTCATGATGGCCAATAGATCATTAAATATTAGAATATTAATAAATTAAGCTGTATCTTAATTATTTTAATTGTTTGGGTTTGTATTAAAATTGGTTACTCCATATTATTTATATGAATTATATATATATATATATATATATATATATATATATATATATATATATATATATATATATATATAGTATTAGAGTGAAACACTCAGAAAACTTTAGCCAAAGATGGAACTGGCTGATAAAAATGACAATAATGGGACAATCCATACATGAACAATCCACACCACAACACAAAGGACAACACACTCACACACACACACTATATATATATATATATATATAGTAT
>RDPX01000240.1:450038-508032 GCA_003991215.1 Morbakka virulenta
GGAGCTGTTTTGGAAAGGCATTTGGGGTAATGAGGAAAGTTAATATGAGACAGGAGAATGGATTAAGAATACAGAGCAAAGTAATGACAGCTTTGAACAACAGGAATGGAAAGAAATTACTGGCAGTAAAATGCAAGGTTAAAGAAAGACCCAAAAATGGAATTCCCCTGGGATTGACAAAAATACCAAAGTATTGGTTATATACACGCACAGTAGCTCATGTTGCTCACAAATTTGCTAAACAGTAGTGAACCATTCTGATAAAACACCAGGCTGGCTGTGTGTTGAAACATAAAAAGCAAAAAACGAGAGTGCCCCCCCCCCACCTCCTCCAAATCATCGCCCAATTACTTGTCTTTCCAGTACATGTAAAATATTGACATAAATTCGTACTGATAGAACAGACAGCATTTTCAAAGAAATAATCTCTTCCCCCTGGAACAAAAGAAGACCTGATGAAGCAAGGTTCAGCTTTTAATAAATAAAATGATACTTGAAATCTGTCGCTCTCGACACTGATATTTGAGTTGGCCTTGGATTGATTCCAAAGAAGGATTCGATAGTGTTTCACATAGGTGGGCCTCACGCGCGCCCGAACTCTTTAAAGTTTCCCCACATATTACTTGCTTCCCACAACACATTATACAATGGAAAATCCGTCCTGTTCTCTTGCACGGAAAAGGCGCTATCTCTTGCAATGAAGTACGAATCAAATGTGGAATCATACAAGGAGATTCACTCTCTTCGCTTTTATTTTCTCTATCTCCCTTTCCCTTGCCTTTAGACTTAAAAGATCAGGTTATGCTTTTAAGGTTAATGGTAAGGAACTGTGTCATCTTTTTTACATGGATGACATAAAACCTTATGGAAAAGATTATAACGAGGTAAACTTAAAAGAGTATCAATGCAAATTTTGATAAGGAATGTGTAGTAAAAGACCTAGAACAGGAAAATTTTTAAAAGTACTTGGGAATTGGTGAAGGCAATGGGATCCAACATGCTTCTATGAAAACAAAACTGAAAAAAGAACTGATGAGAAGAATGAAATCTATTCTAAAGTCAGAACTAACCTCGAAGAATCGTATTAGAGCCATCAACTCTCTCACTATTCCAGTCATTACCTAAAGCTTCGATATTATCAATTGGAACTTATATAATGTAACATGTCTCTTCATCTTCACTCCGATACTCAACGATACTTTCCTGTAGATCACCTAAGTTAAGAAGACTAAATAACTTGTTGCTTGTGGTCAATAAAGCATCTCTCCATTTCAGATTCCTTGGGGTGTTGGTGGCCAGGTAACTGTCACCCTGGATTACACTCTTCTTTTATGTGACTATCACTTTGTATGGTCAATATCAAACAGCTTTTTGTTCTTGAACATGTCTTTCACATGATATCACTTCAGCCTCAGGCGTTACAGCAAGCTGCTCATCAATGATTTTAACAGTTGTTCCAAGCTCATTTATCACTGTATCTGGCTCAGGAGTAACAGCAATATGATCAGAAGCAGCTTTCACTGGTTAATCAGTTAATTTAATATTCTTTCTCCTTACCTCAAAACTAGAATAGATATTAGTAGTTAAAACATCTTCAGCTTTAGTATGTGATCCATTTTCATTGGCCTCAATTATGTGAGTTTCAGTTACGTCACTTCTTTCCTCCCCTGCGTTTGAAGTAGCAAAATTGGCTGGCTTCCTCAATAGCTGTGGGTAAAACGAAATTGACTCCTCATCGGTACTGTTGCCGTTCTCATCTTAAGCTGCTTCTACTGAAGCCTTTGCTGTCTGAGATATGCTCTGAATGATTGATTCAGGCTTTCTTTTAGATGGTAACTTCCAAATATGTTGGTTACGAACTTTGGAGAAACTGACATCCATCTGCTCTTACTGTACTTTGATTTCTGGTTGCATACCCTTGTGCAAATCTGGTGAAACGATAGACCATTGACAGCACATAGTCATAACGATCAGACGACTTGTCTAAATGCAGAAAATCAACGACATGAAGCTCCAATGGACTTGATACATGGATATTTTGAAGTGGTGCGGCATATTGATATTGTGGGCTTTTCTGCACGGCACAACAACAGTTTTTCTGGATAAACTCTTTAGTGATGGAATATGTGCGTGGTCAGTACTGGCCACGCACATATTCCATCACTGAATAGGCTTTTCCATCATTGAAGAGGCTCTTTGCTTTGCAAGTTGAAACGGCCTTTGTACTCACAAATGGGCTATATTCTAATGCAATTGCTTGTAGATTAGATGGTAGTATTTTGCAGGACGAAGACTTGCACACCTTCAATGCAAGACATCATTGTTATGAAGAAAGAACTTGTTTATTTCGTGGATGATCAGTTTCATTTAACGGGAAGTGCCCAAATCTGAAAGTTTCTTTCAAGCTATCAATAACTGGTGAAAAATTACGATCTTCCCCCTGCGAGGCTTTCATAGATTGCAGAGGGATGCGTTCTTCTTTGACAAGGACTTCGGCATCTTCTCCAACAGTAGCAGTCAGTGCCATAACACACGCCTCTAAGTTCTTCAGCTGCACTAGCAACCCTGCCACAATGGCTTGGAAAGCACCATTTGCCACAGCTTCTGTACATAATTTATTGTATTTCGAGATCTTTAGGGGTAATATGGAAAGACAGTCTGCGTTCCTGTTTATAACTCCTTGGTGACAGTGGACAGTGAAATTGAACTCAGAAAATTCCGTTTTCTCTCGTTGGGTGGTTGCATTGGTTTTGCTGGTTTTAATGATATAAGTGAGTGGGTTGTTATTGGTAAGAACATCAGAAAGGTCCACATTCCCAAGGTAGTTTCAAAGGTGCCCAGTGACATTCCATAGAAAGGTTAAGAACTGCAATTTGGAGCTCTGATATCTGGACCCATCTGGGTGGAGTATACGGCTGGCTTGAGTGTATGGCTTGCATAACCCAGAACACATGCTAAACCATTTTTCTTATGATACGAAATACTGCTATTCTCTGCTATTGCTGGCATCAATATGGAAGAAAAACATTTCTGAAAAGTCTGGGAAAGGTAGAATTGGACCAGTAGAAATCCGGTCAAGAAGACAATGCACAGCCTTTTGATGTTCCGGTTTCAATGTGATGGTTTTCTTAGAAGGCATTCTGCAATCAACTTTAGGGACGTTCTTCTTGCCAGCTGGTCTGCTAGAATCAGCAAGCAATACATCACTCAGAACTTTTGTCAGGCGGGAGAAATCCTGTACATGCCAACGATGGTAGCCAAAGAGTAGATCGTGAATAATTTGAATTGATAATGGAAAACAGACAAAGTTAATTGGTTTAAATCTAAACTATCCGCTATAGTTATTACCCCGGTACCCCAGTATAATCAAGTCCAAAGAGAAACTACCCATCCCTTGAATGCACCTGTGATGTACCGGTTCTTCCAACTATATCTTTCCAGGTGAATATGTAAAGTTGCGTTTTCCAGTTCTTTATGTCACCGTCCACCAAATCCCTTTTATTAGTCCCTACCGTTAAAAATGGCCCTTCATATCCAGATAAATATTAGGTTTACAATGAAAAAGTCTGCCAGAAGGCTTTACAGTCTTCCCCCGCTTGGCTGTAACATCATCAGGTGCAGGAACATTAGAAATTAAAACCCAATATTCGACTTGCAAAGTACTTAGCATGACTGTGACTCAGCTGTAACTTGACTTGATAGAAGCAGAACAACAACGGAGCAACTGTTCCTTTCAGTAATAATATCAGCTGAGAATTGTACGAAAAGTTCATGTTGGGTTGTCAAAGATCACACCTTTGCAGCTAATCAAGGGAATTGATTGCTGCCCTCGTTGAATTTACTAATGACTACTCATAACTTGTTTTGTACCGCATAACGATTTCCAATAAATGACTAACAGCAAATTTTCATGTGCTTAGTTTCCTTGGAAAACTCGTAATAACTTGTAACTACTAGAGTTAGTAATTCATAAGGTTTTAATTAAGTCTTAATATGAGTATTGAAATAGCTGCACACTTCATATGAATAATCGCTGCCAAGTTTGTTGATATAATTTCCGTGTTTATTCTCTATGTTAGTGTAGGATCGAATGGCTTTCCCGTTCATCCACTAAACTTTCACGACAAAGTCGTGAAAAACGACCTCCCTGAGACAGGACGAAATACCTTAAGATTGAACCAGCTTCAATGTAATAAATTATGGCCAATAGTGCCCACTTTGTCTGTTATTTCGTCTCTAAAAAATTACATTCTTGCTGGTCACAAAAGCGGATCCCAAAATATGTATGTGTGTCAGTTGTAGTAAAAAAGACAAACCTTAAGTATATTAAATGACAATGGTTTTTCCTATTGTGTGAGCAATTTACTAGGAATGTCAGTCACCAGTAGCTATTATTTGTCCTGCTTGCGAGCGAAGCGAGTCAGCGGGGCTAGCAGGAGGCGCAGTTTCCAGCCAAAAATCTATGTTCTATCCTGTATCAGGTGGTGAGTATTCATTCAGCGGCACTTTTGGGCGCACGGGCTCTTTTTTTCAAGCTACGGCCATGAAAATTAAGCTTGGCGAAAATAATTAAGTTGCTATTAGTTATATAGCTATATTCCCAGTAGTTAATGAGTTATTAGGTAATCAGTGGATGCATGTTAATTTTTTTCAAGCTATCGGCAGAAAAATTGGCATGAAGATGTGTCTTGATAATGCACACATTTTCACTGAAATCAAATATTCATAGTCATGTATTTTGGCTAATTATTGAGTAATTGGAATTGGTAATTACTTCATGCTCAGGAGACAAAACTTTCCTATTTCAGTAATAATCTCCATGTTTTACCGTGTGTCAGGATGGCCGAACGGTCCAAGGCGCTGGTCCATGAATGTTTGGGCATTGGTTCGAGACACACTTCTTATAACCTTTAATATATATATATAGTGGTGGACGACAAAAAAATCAACAAGACTTAGTTTAGAACTGTCAGTTTCATTTTTTCACAATCGTCAGCTAAACAAAAAGTAAATATATCTATAGATATAAAAGTGAGTATGTTTGTCTGTCTGAAGTAAATTTATGAGAAAACTACTGAACCTTGGAAACTGAAATTTGGAGTGTGAGCCTATCCTTATCCGGGGCAGGATCTGAGTTTTAAAAGGCTGACCGCGGAGGTCATATTCTGGGGCGTTAGGGGGCTTTGAACTTCTTTTCACAGCTTCCTGTGATCACGGAGTACAAACAAAGTAAAATCTTACCAAATAGGTGTCAAATCTGATGAAATACAAACAAGGTGCAAAGAGGCTAGCGGAACACATATACATGGAACTTTTACAAAATAGAAGACAGTTCAACAAAAGTAAACAAAAAAATCAAATACTCGTTCTAAGGAATAGACACCCCGGCAAATGAGTTTTTCATTATGTCTTTGCAAACTATTATTTACAAAGTCCAAAATGGCCTTATGTTACGGCCGTAAAACAATCACCCGATTAGCCAGTTAAGGTGGGTTTATTGTAGTACTCGATTACTCTCATACAAAGTTCTATATCCGGTTATGGCATATTCTATTCTCGGTCAGTCATTTTGCATTAGAATGTCACCTTTTAGCTTTGAAGGATAATTTAAGCTTATTGTAATGACCCAAAGTCATACCCTATTTTTCAAACCCTAATGCCCTCCGGCAGTTCCTCCACCCAGAAACCTGTTAATTTGATGTGGATACTTTTGAAGGTATGGCGTTCTGTTTGTTACAAAATGTGTTTGTCACATGTGTTTGGCATAACTTTCACTTTCAGTCCATTGCTTCGAGAGAACACACACATTTGACATCACCAAAGATAATATCTTCTGAATAAGATTTTTAATCAAGCCAAAGGCAGCTGTAAGACAAAATGAAACTTGTGTGGACAACGGTTATCATTCACTGGAGGAAGGACATATATGGAGAACTATTTGAAAATAAAACATGCTGGTGTAGATAAATCATCGGATTCTAAATCGGATGAAAATAAAGTACGCAAGGTACTATCGCTTGAAAATCCGGTAAACGGACAGAAATGTGAAAAACAACGTAAAATAACTCTTATATGTGTTAAATCGTCTGCTTAATTGCTGTTGTTAATTGCACTAAATTTAGAAAATTCTGCAAAGAAATAAACCCCACAAGGCCCATGGCTTCGTAACATTCACTGCCAACTTCAGAGACAAGAACTAAACACTTATTGTTACACGTCTCCAAAACCTGCAGGCATCTCACGAGTTGTACAAATGGCTACTGAGAGAGCAAGCAACAATATAGCGGCAGCCCTTATTTCAGACGTTGGACATTTTGGATGCTTTGCCCATACATAGCGACTCGCAGTCAGTTGGGGGCTGGGAGGATCCACAACAACAGGCGAGGTCATCTCACGTACCCGTTAATTTCCACTGTGGCAAAAATGGCCCCTGAAGATTTTCTTAGAGAAAAAGCACTTCCCATGAAAAGCTACTACACACAATGATTGATCCTGAGTCACGTTGAATTCAATGTACTTTAGTTTGAAAGGGTTTTCCGCCTTGGAATCAGTACATTTGCGGTCATTCACATTATGCCTTCTCTAATTAAAAAATCTGGCTTTTCTTGAGCACAAGACAATGACTGGACAATTATTTAAAGACCTGTTACTGTATTCCAGATGCAGTGCCATTATTTTTCTCACAATAGAACTAATTAAAAATCAGTCGACAACATAAAAGACCTACTCTGGTCTGGTAAAGAGTACTGACTCACCATTTCTGTCATTGCCACAGTTCTTGACCCCAAGGTATAAGTAACTAATATTTTTATCTGATGGGAAACTTCGATAGTTAAAAGAGAAAATTACAGTTTTTTATGGATGGCAATGAAGCTGAAATCGTTGCCCATGGCAACACGAATTGCATGCGGGCTTCGACAGAAATCAGAAAAGCGGAGTTACTCGGATGCTTTGGAATTCCCAACGAGGGTACAATTAAATGAAATGCATCTAGATGGTGCACAACATCCGGCAGAGGAACAACATTTTTTGATGGAAGGTGGAAAACACCAAATAGCC
Source organism: Morbakka virulenta (assembly GCA_003991215.1). NCBI lineage: Eukaryota > Metazoa > Cnidaria > Cubozoa > Carybdeida > Carukiidae > Morbakka > Morbakka virulenta. Next base: position 457,098 of record RDPX01000240.1, read on the forward strand.
AGTTTTGGTGGGGTGATGATGTATCAATGTCTAGCAAAAGTTGGACAAATATACTTGACCAGCCCATTCCACATCTCTGCCTTCAGAAAGGTCTACGTCACTGTATGATTTATCTTAAAAAATAAGGAGCTTCCATAAATGCTCCCATTGCTGATGTAATTATGTGTTTGAATATGAAATCAAAAGGAGCCCTTTCTGTAAGAGCAAGTGTGACACACCCGTCAGGATTTGCTTGTGATTTCCTCCAGCCAAGTCGTGGACCAAATGACCTTGCAATGTGATTTAATTTGATTAAATTCAATAGATGGTTTAGTTATCAAATGACACTACTGCACAATGTATATTCACATGAAAAAAAATTAGCAAGAGGGACTTGAATCTTGTACTGTTGGATACAGAATAAATTTATAAATACCTTGGACTGTGTTTTGAAACTTTTGTTGAAAAGATGGCAATAAACTATTGCTCACCGGGAGTACTGCATTACTTTTGCAAGTGAGTACTTTCTTTCTTGTACGCAAGTGATATGTAGCTACTATTAATAGTCTGTTTGCATCAGTGTGTGTGTTCTTGATTTGTCTGTTATTATATATAATACTGTTATATGAAAACCCAAGCAACCGATCTTGACATGATGACACCTGACAGCCCATAGATAATCCCAGTCTCAGGCAGGCTACAGAGATGTGTATTTACCCCGTACGAAGCATCAACGCCTTTGAGAGCTCGATGTGGGTGTGGCGAGAGGGATGAAGATATTTTCTGAAGGTGTCACATGCTAGCTTGTAAAATGGACGTTAAACCGAATATGATGATATGATGATGTCATATAAAATCATCTACAGGGTGTAGTAGCTATGATGTCATTACAATTCGTCGAGATTTTGTCAGTATTCGAGTCAAAGCTTTTCTTAGAAAAACTGAGAAAGCTCGATGTCGAAAAGTATGGGCCAATCCAAAGAAACACAGCATCACCTATAATACAAGCCAACAGTGCTAGGTATTAAACACCGTCTTTATCAATGCAACTGGAACAAATTTATTGTATTGAACCATTTTCATGAAAGAAAATTGAAATTTGAGGAAACTGGACTTCTACATGAAAACACTTAAATTTTTGATAGAACAAGGGTTGGGTATCGAGAAACTGATAAGCTCAGGGCATACAGTACCAGAACGTGTTTTTTGGCAGCAAGTAGACGTAGTTCCGAGCTTCTAGGTTTTCTTCTCACCCTTCAGATTTGGTTTTGAATTTATAGGCTTATTTTCCAGCTTTCAGTTTCAGTTCTGATGTTTGGTTCTGAGCTTTCAGATTTAGTTAGCAGATTTTATGAAATTCCTGTCACACCCATGAAATGGCCATCATTATTGTCATGTCAGAATTGTTGTGATGAATCCTGTAGCTCAGTAAAAGCCAGTTTTATTATCAAGATGCCAAAAAGGTTTATATTTGAAGCCTCCATCATCTTTGTGGAAAGATCACCAATTTTCCTTATTATAATTTGAATTTACGTTCGTTCAAAGAGAAGAATAGGGCGATAAAGACACTGTCTTCTTCAGATTTTACCGTCAGTTTCGAAAATTTCAGTTACCACTGGGTGGATTGAGATATCAAATTTGAATTTTGGGATATTTTATCTTTGTTTATAAGGTCAAGACTTTGTAAAAATGAATGAATTCTTATGACATCAGGGTGATAGTATTTTGAAAATCTAGGTAATTTGACATGGAATGCCCAAAGATCACAATCAGAATCTTCCTACAAAATGTACGAGCAGGAAAAATACGAATTTATGTACGCTACGTTTGCACAAAAGAAAAAACACTGAATAGAAGTGAAAACAGTTAAAAGTTTCAACATTTTTAGATGTTTGACAAAAGCGGAAGATGCGTAGCTTCCTATTCGTGACAAAAAAGAGCGACACCTACTATTGACAGTTATCATCCTAAAAAGAACTTTTTAAAATGGGTCCCCACACCTCTAGATCGGCTATTTTGGTCTGAAATCAGATTAGAGAAAGCAGGCTGTATTTTTCTGACTGCCTTAAAAATATCGAGTGTATTGTTTAGTTTTTGTCACATTTATAACTGATTTAATTAGCTGTTCAACCACACCATTTCAGCCTTTTCAGAATTTGTTCTACATTGTTTGACCTAGTGTATAGCAACCATTTTGAAATTTCAATTTGCACATTTTGCATAACTGGGAATCATGAACGATGCTTGTCAACATCGTGTTGGCGAATTGAGTTATGCCTTTCGCATAAAATGTTAGCAATGCATCCCAGAACAGGTTATTGGGGTTATCCTCCAAATTGTTTGCAAGTTTACAAAAGAAAAAGCCGTTGATTGGCGTCAAGAAGGGGATCCAGCCAAGAAAATTCCTTACTGCCACAACAAAGGCCCATTGAAGTGGATCGTATGAGCCCAGTCACTTGGGAAAATGACGTTAAAATATGGAAAAAGGTCCTGTAAATTTTTTTAGAAATAATCAATCTTTATACATCTTCTGTAAGAAACAATGTAAGAAAATACTTGTCACACCAGTGTTACAGTGGTGTTTGATTAACTACAATCGAAACCCACAAGTATTACAGTTCAAGTCGCGTGTTTGTAGATTGTGTTTCATCAAATATCGGGACTATTCCTTATGAACATTGACCACTTGTTGCATGAAACAACACGTAATTGTTTTTTTAATTTTATATATATGCAACACTGGAGATCTAAAAACAACCTAATTGTTGAAATATCGAAGTCTGGTTAGAGTGAAAGGAATGAGCAATCAATGATATAAAGAATGATACAAAAGAAACTAAACGTTGACTTACAGAGGAGGAGAAACCCCCTACGTGTAGCCATCGCTATCATTTTTTAATGCACAAAAGAGCAGCATGAACAAATCTTATTTGATATTTTGCCAATACACAAAGCTATCAAAAATGTAATCAACACGCTTAAGCAAGTCTTTGAAGAGAATGTTTCAAATCAAGAAATTCAAAGAACGAGCTATAGATGATATTTACATTACTATGGACAATGAGAAAATCAAAGTTTTTTAATGGACAAAAGAGCAGCATGAACAAATCTGATTTGATATTTTGCCAATACACAAAGCTATCAAAAATGTAATCTATACGCTTAAAATATAGTCTTTTCCTGGAACTAGAGAATAGTATGTTTCAAATCAAGAAATTTAAAGAACGAGCTATAGATGATATCTACATTACTATGGACAATGAGAAAATCAAAGTTTTAAACAACATGTCAGCATCTGCAATGTTCTAAGAATCCCTTATGAACGATCCCCGCTTGTTAATATAGACTTTATCGTAACTATCCAAGCAAATTCAGGATCCCAAGTCTGTTGATGTTTAAAGATTAACTTATCGATTTGAGAAAAAGAGCAGTTTTTGAAGATACTTATATTTTTAAACACCACTACTTTAAGCATTTTGACATTTCCAAAGCATAAACCAAGTGAGTTTTCTGAGGGAAAAGCTACCACCAAACAACCATCTGAGTCTTCAATGAAGCAGCCAGTTGCCCCAGCATCAAAAGTTACAAATAATAGAGAGTAGCATTATAATCAGTTTAATCATTAACCCGTTTCCTTATGGATAAGTGTTAAAGAATGCTGTAGTCTGCATTGATCAATTTGATGTTATGTTGAAGAGCAGTAAACATCGTCAGAACTAAGCCTACTTGCTACGATATTGTTTTTGCATTGAAACATTTGATCTGGAATACTTATGATGTGAAAGTATGGATTTTATAATTTGTTTTAGAAAAGTTAATGGCAGACGTATTTAGAATATACACTGCCCTGTTGAAAAGAACTGTTCTGTTGCTTTTTGTCTGTGTTCATAGACACTACTCTAAAGCCCTTTTCTTTGTCCAAAACGTCTTAAAAACAACGAGAAGAAACAAACCAATAGGTATGATTTCACTATGTCTCCCCTTTGACAACCATAAGAGAAAGAAATTAAAAATCCAGTTCTGTTAGGACGTCGTGTTTACTTGGCACTTGACAGTTAGCGATGCTTCTTTGTTGCCCTGGATTGCTCAATGATATCTTCTTTATTTAAACTCCTACTCAATGTCTTTAAATGGACAAGACATTTTCGAACACCGATGAGTTTTGATGCGTTTCACTGATGATAGGAGTCTTTGTTGTAACCCGTGGCTGAGGAAGATTGTGAATGATCTGGAGAACCTTGTTAGACTCCTTTATAATACCTTCATCAATTATATAAAGATGTCAAACAAGGATGGCTTTTTTAAACAACGCCACTTAGCAAAGCCTTTAAATGCACTCCTTTCTAACGAAAAAGTGCTAAATTTATAGGTACCGGTCATGTTTTCTAGCTTGCCATGTCCATATCATTTGAGCTTGATAGCAGGAACGCAGCTGTCCTTTTTATGACACCTTGCTGTTCTTCTGTAAATGCCGATAGATAAATTGAATTTTCAGATGATCGCAGTGTCGCTGGTAAATAGACAATGGCTAGGAACGTAAAACTTTTTTAGCTATGAATGATCTTGAGTAACGAAACTGCTACCAGCATAGTTTCTAGGCCATTTACCCCATCAAAAAAAGCCGAGGCATTGAAACAAAGAAAATTTGTACAAGCAGGGTCGTTTCACCATTTGGAGTCATTTTCTTCTGAACATGTAGAAGACGTGCATGGCGTTTTGCTTAGTGAAGGAAGTACAAACCTTATCCAATATGAAAAAAAAATCACCTGGTCCTTTTGACAGCCGAATTGAGACCTTTGTTTTGACCGGTGACTTTCGCAGTGAAATTAAAGAGCTTTAATGTATCCAGCTTTTCTCATTAGTGCTTGAATAGCCCCTCCCCTTCCAGGAATAACAGTTGAACTGTCATAACCCGTACCTGTACAGTCATTAGGTGACACGTTAAAGAGTTAAAGAGTGGTGAGTAGTTAAGCTTTGTTTTTTGCGTTGAGGCCAGACAAATCTGTAAGACGTATCATTTTACTTCACCGATCCCTAGTCTAAAAAGCATGAGTCAGACTCAACATTTTCGTTTTTAAAGTATCCTTGACTTCATTAGTCAAAACGGAAGAATGTTTTACATCCTTTAAACCATTCACAGCCTGAAGAAACACGAATTTGGATTCCACCTACTAATCATTCAAAATGTCAGGACACATTACGCCCAGCACTCATGGAGAGGCTAGCCGTGTTAAATGTGCCAAGTGCTTCAGTGTTACGGGCGTCGTGTGTTGGTCCATGTGGCGTTACGTACTCATGGAGAGGCAAGGGAGTACCCTTGAAATTGGAATATAGCATGTTTAGCGTATTTGTTACATTTTCTTAATTTCCCTTGTGATCTGTGAAAGGCTAGAACCGTCATAGTGTGCAGGAAGTAGAAGACTGAAACTTCTATTTCGAAGGCATGGCCGTTTTGAGCAAGTTAAACCGCAGAAGTTAGTCTGATGCAGTGTTGACAGTATTTTTGTCATGATGTCCTTTCTTATTGTTATCTTACACTGATGGATGTTTTCGGACATCATCAGCGGAAAACACCAAAACTGATTACAACACGTATATGAACCAAACTATGAAGTGCAGAACAACTTGCCTGGATAAAAAAAATGCCGAATTGAAGAGGTTTCACGCAAAGTATGTCGAGAAACGATAAAGAAATTTTGAAACGACGTCAGATATTTAAAGTGCGTCAGCTGCGTTACTTAACGCTCTAAACGTGGTTAGCGACTTCATGAGCTTTTTATGGTTGCATTTGGAAAAAGGTTGACCCGCAGTTATTTCAGTCATTTCGTATTTACTGTGAAATGAAAGAGCTGTAAGAAATCATTTTGGTTGATCGACCCATCGCTCTCATCATTTCCTCGCAGGGCAGTAACCTGCTGTGAAAGAAAAAAATGACATCAGGGATAGTTAATGAGTGGGTTTATTTGGTTGATATTATTCTCTCATCCCTATATTGAGGATCAGCTGCTAACCCACCCTTGTCATATTTTGCATACTTTTCTAGCTGACTTCCGTAGCCTTTGTGTCGTCGGTTCACAGTGTTTCTTACATTTTCTAGCTTTTTGCTGGCGAAAAACTGCAGTTCTTGCGAAAATAACCGTCACTTTTCATACTGAACTCAACCCAGGCGACATTTCTCTACTAGAGATTTAGGGATTTCCTATTGCCAGTTTCTGGAAACTGGATCTCTGACTGACTTGGAAAGTCATGCACTTGTGACATCTCGAACCCTTAAGATTCAAGAAACGTTAACTAGTGTTTATCTTATGGATCAACGACAAAATCTGAGGGTTGGGAGTGGGAGGTGAAGGCAATGGTTGTGTTAGAGGAAACGAAAGGGGCCAAGGTCCTGGATCCCTCACGTGATGGAAAGAGGATGAAGGTGACCTTAATACTGTATGTGTATCATCAGCTTGCTCTTTGACTCCAAGAAAGGGCCAGTAGCCTTGAATATTGGTTCTTACCTCCTTTCAGTCGTAACCAGTCGATGATGCCCAATTCCAATAAGAATGAAAAGCATGATTTACAGGTTTTGAAACAACTTCATTGTATTTATTTGTATTCCCCTGATTTGGGTAAATTGGCTGAATTTGGCAAGCAGTAACTTGGCTATTTGAAATATAAGCACAGTAAAAGGCCTTTCTTCCACCCCAACCCCCTTTTTATGAATCTTATCCACCACAGTAACCTATAAACGATTTTCAATTAATTATTTAAAAATGCTATTTAGCATTTTAAGTAGCATTTGAAAGCACCTGTTCGTTCATATAAAGTTTGGGTTTTATTGAAGAGACTCTTTTATGATAAAATGAATGTTTTTCACTAATGCAAAAGTATTGAATTATTCTTGCTGTTTGAAACGCACGAGGTCTTGAGATTGTTTCTCTCTAGTTTCTTATCGATTGGCTAGAAGCCGAACAAGGTTAATAACCACTCGGTTAACCAGTTACAGTTGGGTCGATGGATCTCGGGAGCCTGGCTTCAAAATTTATTGTTTTGACGCTTGTTGTAGTAAGAGAAAGATTGATACCATAATTTATTCTTGATCTTCATTTGGAACATACAATATATTCAAATATGGCATATGACAGTAAAAAACCCCAAATTTCTTTATGAAAATCGACTAAGGATTTTTCCATAACGCCATCATTTCTGAAAACATACACACACCCCTGTCACCTGGTACGCCGTTTTGTCAAATAACTTTGAATTATTTGGATTGCAATAACCCAAATCGCAAAGTAAATGGTGAAGTGTTTAAAAAAGTGTATCATTGTACTAATTCGAATGGCCTTTTTTGCCATTAGATTAACACCCCGTGCGTGAAATTTTGCAACCTGTGAGCTTTGTGTAGCTGTGCAAACAGATCTTGCTGTCTTTTTATCTTTTATATCTACCCGAAATAACTTTGAGGTGCGATATTACGCAAGTTGTAACATGCTNGTAGCACCTGTGTACCTGGCGCGGGATATCTAACTCCTTGTCAGAAAGGCTAAAATGGATCTGTTATCAAATGAAATTCGGTTAACCAGTTACAGTTGGGTCGATGGATCTCGGGAGCCTGGCTTCAAAATTTATTGTTTTGACGCTTGTTGTAGTAAGAGAAAGATTGGTACCATAATTTATTCTTGATCTTCATTTGGAACATACAATATATTCAAATATGGCATATGACAGTAAAAAACCCCATATTTCTTTATGAAAATCGACTAAGGATTTTTCCATAACGCCATAATTTCTGAAAACATACACACACCCCTGTCACCTGGTACGCCGTTTTGTCAAATAACTTTGAATTATTTGGATTGCAATAACCCAAATCGCAAAGTAAATGGTGAAGTGTTTAAAAAAGTGTATCATTGTACTAATTCGAATGGCCTTTTTTGCCATTAGATTAACACCCCGTGCGTGAAATTTTGCAACCTGTGAGCTTTGTGTAGCTGTGCAAACAGATCTTGCTGTCTTTTTATCTTTTATATCTACCCGAAATAACTTTGAGGTGCGATATTACGCAAGTTGTAACATGCTCATCAGGAATTTTATGATGACAGTCAAACAATAGCAAAAAAGGTCATTTTTTCATATTGTTATGCATTTGTAATCCATGGAGTTATTTTCCACCCAAGCTTTTGAGTACATTATTCCATGAGTTAATAATGAAGAGCTGAAAGTAAAAGGTAATTTGAATCCCTTTAGATGGACGAAATGACCAGAATGTTATTTTTAAATACGCACGTTCTGGTTTGTTAGCCATTTACACTGAGACCTGATCATTTGTTAAAACTGAAAAAATGCTATGCGCAATTATCTTTCAACACTTCACCTTGCAAAAAAAGAGCCAGTTAGCCAAGAATATGAAAAAAATGTAGTCGATGGATAAATCAAGTATCCTTCACAAAATTAAGTGCTGATTTTCGCCTTGTGTATTGTAAAGTAGCAGAAGAATAAGTTACAATATATACATATATGCGTATGATATCTACAGAAATATTGAAATAATTAAAATTATTAGATATGAAATTTATTCATGGTTTATATGAAACATATCAGATGAAAGTAAACTGTTCCATTTAGAAAAGAATACCAAGACAGTATCGTGAATCGCAAGACGATCCGAACGACGAATTTATATTTTTTGACTGAAGGAATTAAGAAATGAAAAAAAGGTAACATCACCTTTAATTTGAAATTCTTTGTGTTAACACCACCTGCACCTATATTCTTCTTCTTGAGTTCTTTTGGAAATCACATTCTCTGGCTAGGGTTTACTTTGGAAATATACTACTGCAATAAAGATGCATAGTGGGCAGGTGGGCATGGTAGCTTGTACTGAAAGTTTTACCATTTAGTACAAGCCAATGTCTGAGGGAAAAATCTATGAAAGTAGTAGTAATAGAAGTTGTGGTAGAAATAGTAGTAGTAATAGTAGTAGTAATAGTAGTAGTAATAGTAACAGTAGTAGTGATAGTAGTAGTAATAGTAGTAGTAATAGTAACAGTAGTAGTGATAGTAGTAGTAATAGTAATAGTAGTAGTAATAGTAGTAGTAGTAGTAACAGTAGCAGATGTAGTAGTAGTAATAGTAACAGTAGTAGTAGTAGTAGTAGTGATAGTAGGAGTTGTAGTAGTAGTAGTAGTAGTAGTAGTAGTAGTAGTAGTAGTAGTAGTAGTAGTAGTAGTAGTAGTAGTGAAAGCAGTAGGAGTGGTATTCCAAGTACTAATGGTAGTAGAAGTAGTAATAGTAGGGATGATGGTGGAAGTAGTAGTAGAACAACATGAAGAAAAAGGAGACCACGAAGGAGAAGAAAGAGAAAATGAGTTGGGTGTTATGAGCACTCGTTGGATTTGACATGATACACCACCACCAGTGAACGTATTTCTAGACAGGTGAAAATGAGTTTTGTATCGGATACAATGCTGTTGATCCATAATTACATTTTGGTCTAAACACCTTTTAATGGTAATAGATTACATGGAAAGCAGATCTGTATGGTAAGGGTTAGCAATATGTGTTTGTTATTAGGAAGTAGGTAAATATTCAATGCCCACACATTAATACAAGATAGAATATTTAGAGATTGATTTTAGTTTCCCACTGCTGGAGAAGGGTAAGTAATAAATGGTGATGCAAGAAACTAGATTTAATGGAGAAGGAAGCTATACGCTCCCATTCTCTGGCAACAGGGATAAAAATCAATGGAAGGGAAAAAAATGAGATGTTGGTAAGACAGGGAAGCAGCGTCACTTATCCTTAGAATGTTTACAACAGGCATCAAGACCAACTGATGTAATTTAACACTTCAGTGGCATGGAGATGATTTTTCCACCAAGTGGAGAAATTTTATCTAATATCACATTGGTACTTTCATCCACCAAGTGGAGAAATTTTAACTAATATCACATTGGTACTTTCATANTTTAGTTTCCCACTGCTGGAGAAGGGTAAGTAATAAATGGTGATGCAAGAAACTAGATTTAATGGAGAAGGAAGCTATACGCTCCCATTCTCTGGCAACAGGGATAAAAATCAATGGAAGGGAAAAAAAAAAGAGATGTTGATAAGACAGGGAAGCAGCGTCACTTATCCTTAGAATGTTTACAACAGGCATCAAAACCAACTGATGTAATTTAACACTTCAGTGGCATGGAGATGATTTTTCCACCAAGTGGAGAAATTTTATCTAATATCACATTGGTACTTTCATATGTAGCTTGCGAGCCAATTAAGCAAAGAAGGTTGATTGAAAATGACATTTAAGTTGTTAAGAAAGATTGATAGGTATATCTATCCATATATATATATATATATATATATATATATATATATATATTGCAGAATTTTGTAATTGCGGTACAATAGTAATGTCAGTTATGTTTATTTTGCTTACACCCAAGAATAATCAGTAATCAGCATATGTTGTTGTATTAGTAACGGTGCCAAGCTAGAGCATATTGTTCTCGGCTGCACCGTAGAACGTGGAACGTGACAAAAAGCAGGAAAGGCATTTTTGGCTCTGGGTATAACTTGCAGCGCAACCAAGAGGTTCCGAATTCGATTTGCCGAGCAGGTGAAAAAAAAATTAACATCTTACAAAAAAAAGGCCATTGGCTGGAGTCAGGAAGGGGATCCGGCCAAGAAATTCCTCACTGCCAAATCAAAGTCGCTCTGAAGGGCACCGTCTAAGCCCCAGTTACAGGGAAAAATGACGTTAAAACCATATATATTTATTTATTTTCATATATATCATTTGGAGAGCAATTTAGTAAGCTGGAAAAGGGGTCACATCTGTGCCTTGTTATGAATGTAATCATTGAATGGTTTTTGTAATACAGGTCACGACGACCTTCATGTCGTAGATTCCAGTTTTTAATATTTAACAAATATTATTAATAATATTAATAATATTCACTGGTAAGACATTGTCAGTAATATGCCCACATATTTCATCACAAGCTAGGTAAATATTAGTGGTGTAAAAATACACTTTTCCGGCGTTAGTGTTCATAAATGTTCTTTAATTGGACTTAATTTTGGAAATTGGCAGAATAGAAGTATTGCTACCTGGGACACTTCTACCGCTGCCCCATGCACTTACATGGAAAAGCGGCTATTGAAGTAAGTAACGAAGCAGGTAAATGAGTAAATGGTGTAGTAAGTACATATATAGCGTTTATTTTGTATTTGTTGGATCTTGGCTACCCCAAGCAAACTTCGCTTAATGGAACGATTTGAACAACCATATTTCCATTAAAGATTAGTGCACTCTGCCCTTTTTTGTGTTTGAAAGCCCGCTACGCATAGCTAGCTTTTCCTTTCGTTGTGTTTGAGAATGCTTCGAGATAACTAAGTACTTGCATTGAATTACACGGTTCAAAAGACAGTATTTAACTTTTCGTCATACGTTTTCTCAAATTTCAGAATTTTGATGGTTGCAATTCCTCGAGAAGGAAACGGACGTCGTTTTCTTTGAATATTTTGTTTTCAGATACAATTTGGTTTAAGTAAATAAACAAATCAGTGTGACAAGTGAATAGCTTTAATTGTCTTTAATAAGGTATAAGCACCTTTAATGCAATGAGGACCGTTTTTTAATTCTTGAAGCAAATGGATTTTAATTTCAATAACATGTCCGCTATTTCCATTTTCAACTTTAGCGTGAAACAGATGTTGAATAGATATTCCTTCATTTCATTTCATTTCATTTTCAATACGTTTTCTTGTTTTGCAGCGACTTTCCAAGGCTCCGTAATGAAGCAAAGAATAATGACAATACTCTGCGTGTTTTCAGTACCGTCTTGGTCGAAAATTAGACTCGAGTCATCCTAAAAGAATAACTCGTACGACGTGTGAAAAGTTCTGTGGATACGATAAAGCAGATGCAGATAAAGAGAGTAAAAAATCAAGTTGAAAACGTTAACAACACACGAGTGACATTAAGTTTTTATGTAGTGAAATATGTTTGAATAAACAACTCAACGTTAAATTGGAAACTTTTAATACATGAATAATTTTGTATTGGTTTTTTTTTTTCACGCTTTCATTGTACACTACGTTGTTGGTCGACCACAAACCTCAACAGCATATTATATATTATAGATGGCGCCTAATTAACCCATTTGGGTGAACCTACTCTTGGATAGTAAAGTTCTTTAAAATATCACAAATTCCTGGTGCATGCTGCTTGCTGTAGTGCAGGGCACACCCCACCCCCAACGAGAGTATTGGTGTTTCCTTGCACTCAACAGATGTAGTAAACGCTTGTTGGGAAAATGTACTTCCGATTTTATTTTTCAATGATCGTACAAGATAACTAAGATAAATAATGGAGACCAGTGCGAGGTAACCGATTTGTGCAATGTATGTTGCTTTGATGAGAAGGCTATAAAAAGGGAACGGAAATGCACTGGTTAGGATAAAGTACACTTCAATAAAGTACTCAAATAAGTTCTATCCATGTTTACTTTTGCTGTTTCACACATGCCCCTCGTAACTACACTCTACCATTTATATAATGAGAATATATGACAGAGAGCAGTGAAGGCGAAGCGGCTCTTGCAATGTTGTAGTCTGCTTTGAGGAAAAAATGTACGTTGAAGAAAGGAATACAGTCATTGATTGCGTTTATCCCAGGCATCGTTTTCGCAATACATTTGTTCTTTACGGCACCATTTTATCATTTCGGATTCTTGTGTACCTCTCAATTTTTCAAAAGAAAAGTTGTCATGGGCCTGTTTTGTTACCGTTACAGGCCAAATACACTAGTTAAATATAATGCTCTTCGAGATCATGTCTCTACATTGATCGCCTTTCCTTGTTTTTCTTTTGGGCGCGTATCATTCACTTTTTCTGGTACAAACTTCATCTATCCAAAAGGGTCATTAAAGTAATGGTTTAACAATATTGCTCTTTTATGCACCCCAACATCAACTTCACTATACAATGAAAACATGTCGAGATTCCCGTGAGAATTTTTAATACAAGGTCTGAATCTTATTTCTCAAAATTCCTTTGCAACTCCTCTCACCAAGTGACCAAGGGATGAAAATGTTTTGTCTGGATATTTCAATTCGCAATCAAAACAATTTTTACTGGGAACCGTAGCGGGTTACATATTCTTAAAATTACTTTGCAGAGGAAAAACAAGTTGGTGAGAGAGGTGTTTGGGGTTACTGATTGCCTACAAAACATTTTGCTTTCCTGGTGAACTACTGTACGTGGTAGAACAACCCTTGTATATACATGTTAAATTATTTATTCAGACAGTCAATTATAACCACAAAAACATTTGAATCCTATTAAATTGTTAGCTTAACATTTGAGCTTGCAGCACATTAACTTCTCATTTTATATAACTGTAACTCTAGTCAAGTAACCACAGTAACTGTTACAAACCGGCAAACTAGCTAGCTGTTATGTAGAACGTAGGATTCACTTACAGCTTTCACCCACCACAGACTACTAGGTTAAGTCGTCGGTACAATAGTATTTCTTCCGGTTATTAATGTAGTGTACATTGTAACAGACTAGCTTCGATCTTTAATATTTGGGTGTGGTTGACTCAGTCGAAACTGCTGAAATCAAACTGATCATCGGAATTCTCTTTCTCGCTAAAAAGGCAAAGAAACATTACAGGCAGTTAATGGGCATATCAAAACATGCTTCATTCTTCCTGCTTCATGATGAAAGGAAATAACACGTAAAGCTATTGCACTATATATGACTTTATATTGAGTTCTTATTTAAATTTTGATTGAAATAATTAAGGAGGAACAAACGGATATTAAGACAACTCAGTTAAAACCGTAGTTGAGAATTATACTACTTTCCCTGATCAATAATAAAAGCTATTGTTGTGCTACCTGAAAAGTTACACAAAGCAAACAGCATTCCTGTTCTAAATCGTTATGTTCAATGATAAACAATCGAACTATTACAAGCAAAACATGTATAAACCAAGCAAAGTAATCGCCCTCAGATTTTTCGAGCAGGGCCTTAACGACTGGACCAAGGGTCGTTATAATTGCAGAGGTGAATTCTATTTCTCAATTTTTAACGACGCTTTTGTATGACTTAAAACGACAGTGTAATAAAATGGACAAGTACCGCATTGAGTTGAACCCCCAAAGGAAACTTTTTTTTAGTTAGACATCCCTATTGTTCTAACCTTAGTCCTAAAAGGTACATAGGGCTTGGATATCCGTAGTTCAACTTCTTTGCGGCATCCTCCTTTCTGGTTGATGGTTGTGCCGAGGTATTTAAGCTGCGTGCACCTAGGTATGGCTTCCTTCTCCTCTGAGTTGTACTTTTTCATCAAGATGTTACCATTCTGTTTTAGTGGTGGTGGATACTGTCTTTGACCTGCTTGGCTTGAGCCCACACACTATCCATCTTTTCCCTCCACGCCGCAATCATCAGCGAATAGCATCGCCTAGAGCGTGCCTTCGCCAATTTCCTCTGTGATCACATCCATGATGATAATGAAGAGTAGTAGGCGTAAGGCATATCCTTGATGTAGACCAACTTCGATGTTGAGATCTGTATTCTCAGAGTTCGTTCTGACTTGGGTTGTGCGGCACTTGTATATGTCTTGGTCTTACTCCTCTGGCACATCTAATCTCTTAAGGCAGTACAATACCAGGTCTCTCGGAATGGTGTCGTAGGCTTTTTCTAAGTCTACAAACATCATGTGCATGTCACTATTAAACTCACTAAATTTCCCATGAAGTATCCATAGACAGAACATTGGTTCGGTGGTAGAACTCCCTTTCTGAAAACCATACTGATTTGCCTTGATGTTGACAATTAACCTAACTCTGGCTTCCATCACTCTTTAAAGAATTTTAAGACAATGACATCGATCTCCCGTGTTTAGTTTTCTCCAGACGATGGATAATCGTAGGTCTATTTTCTGCCAGCTCTTTGTCAAGGTTTTCATAAGCTGCGTCCCGGGCTATTCCACATTTCTCCTTACTAATCTTGTTACAGTTCCTATAGATCTCTCTTGCTTCTTCTGTTCGAGTTATCTTCCATTAGTTCATCGCTTGCTTCTTTTGCGGTACTGCTTCTGCCACTTATTTGTTCCACTACTAGATACTCTGAGCACTTACCTGACTGTTTTAATCACCGTGGTGTAAGCCTCCTGCCATCCAAACCTCTCGCTCTCTTCCATCTCTTCTATTTCCCCTTTCAATTTTTCAGCCAGTTCTTGCCCTTCCTGCTTTCTTAGCTTTTACCAGCTAATTTTCCTCTCTCTTCTCCGCTTTCGCCTCTTTTTTGTGTCCACAATGAAGTCCATCACCAACAATCCATGCTGCGTGGCTACTCTTTTCGAATCACTTTGCAATCCTTAACTTTTTCTAGTCTTTCCCTCCATACTGTGATTTAGTCGATAACCGTCTGATTTGGAACATTCTGGAAGCTGTATGCCTGGACGTCAGTTTTGGTAAAGAGCGTGATAACCAAACCAAAATCACCCTCTCTGACAAGGTCAAGAATCCGCTCGTCATCTGCGTTGATGTTTCCAATAGATTTTCCGCCAAACCACCTTTCAAATCCGTCTTTCGCTGTACCAACATCACCATTCAGGTCCCCGGCCAGAACAAGCTCCACTGAGGCAGGCATATCATCCTTCACTACAACAAGTTGCAGCCAGAAAAATTTTTCCCCTCCTCGTCACATCCTTGCTGTGTTGCATACGCCGACACAATGTTGTAAGTCCACCTTGGTGTCACCAGCTTCATAGTGATATCCTATTCGATTTCCTGGTCACGCCAATCAGCTTAGCTCGCTACTTCTCTTGTAAACAGATCGCTACTCCATTCCTTGGTCTTGTCCCTCCACTCTAGTACACTTTGATGCCATCTCCAATGAACCTTGCCTTTCCCCCCAGATCGCCAACCTTTCCGCCGCGTCTCCTGAAGGCAGAGGACGTCGATGTTACGCCTTTTTATCAAATCTGCTATCCCTCTGCTTTTAGCCAAAGGTGTACCGATGTTGAGAGTTGCTACTTTGATCCTGGTTGGCTTCGCTCGCTTATTTTCAGCAGGTCAGCAGGGCCGTCTGAACTCTGCCCATAGCTTAACACGGGATATGCCCTAGCATAGTCTGGTTCCTTATGATTGTCTGGCATAATGTTTGAGGCATAGTTTTACCGGCCAGATGCTCTTCCTGTCCCCGAACCCCCTGTCTTTATTCAGGCTTGGGACTGGCTGGGTTGTGCACTGGCTTGTGCATTCCTCAAGCGACACTTGACAGTTGAAAGTTGTAATCAAATGGTCACAGTTTTTTCCATCTTCCCATGTCAATGCAGAATTCAAGCCAACAAATAACAGACTCACAGGTACAGAGGAAAGAGTTTGTAACATCGTTAGTTAGCCAAATAAATTTGTAGCTTATTTGTGGTAAAGCTTTTAAAGAGTATCTTAAGATATTAAAGGTGCCTTTTTAAGTCCGTGAAAATGTACAACAACTGTAACTATAACTTTATAGAAGCCACGGTATTGTAAAATTGGCATTTCGTGTCAATATATTTTCATTGAGTAAAGTACACTGAAAACTATATTTTTCAGGGATGATTCGAGAATTTAGTTTATGTGAAACATATCAGTTTGTCATTTATTTGGCATATTTCACTTTGATGGAAATAATTTTTTGTATTAGACCACAAAAATATTTTTCGTTTAGTTTATAAAAAATGTTTCTTTGAATTGTTTATCCCAATGTAACTTATTTGTAAATCTTGTTAACAGAGAAGGAGTAGTAACCCTTTATTTTACTAGCAAGGTATCTGAATATCGACAAGGTTCAAGTAGACCATAGTTCTCTGTGCGTTATTTCATACTATTACTATGTACAAATACAAAAATCCACAACAGCAATTGCAACTGACTTCATAATTCAAAAGAGTCCCTACCCTTACGAAAAAGAAATAGAACGTCAGGCATATCGAAAGTGCACTAAAAGCAATTTATTAGTCCAAATTACTATAAATAATAACGGAATTTTGTTGCTGTTGCAATTAACTATTTTGTAAGAAACTACTACTGAAAATGTTTAAAATGTTAAGAACCTCTTGCACTGTGCTACTTTTAGGTGAGACAGTATATAAGAACGAGAAGATATTTAGCAAAACCATATGCATTAATAAAGGTACCTATTGAGCTATTCAATTTACACTTCATTACTAATTTCGAAAATTGGGTTCTTCCACAAGTTGACACTTTAATTATCATGGGAACAGTGGATTTCTTTTAAAGTTAACTTATCAACTTACACTTACTCATTCCTAAGATACTTTAATACAACAGGAAGCTTATTACAGAAAAAAAGTGAAGCAATGGTTTAAGCATGTTAACCTTTACAAATGACTTCGTAGAATTTCGCTTTATTCGCTGGTTATAGTTGGAAGTAACTTCAGGAAATTTTCTTTGGGTTTTAGCCTCCTAAACAAGATTTGCACAGAGACACCTTTCTTTGATTTGAAAGCCAAATTTAATGCATTCTTAACGTGAATGCTAATGCTAAGAGAGGAATTTTTCTTTGACGTCAGGACAAAACTCAACGAAATGACCTGCTAAGATGCCATAGTTATCCCAGGGGATAGCTCTAGTTGTTGTCTCTTAAAAGTAACTTAATTGATTCACTTTAAAAAATAAGAATATATATACAAACATAAATTTCAATTCCCTCCTTGCTCACCACAACACAGTGTTTACTGACCCACAAGTTATAGGGTAAGAAAAGATTGCCTGTACTTTATTAAAAGAATGATGATACTTATCCGATTATAATCACCTCTCTTGTCCTGTAAAACAGTCGAAAGATCTGGATCTGTTGGGGAAAAAATCAGTTTAATAATCCCTTTATATTCAGTTTGATTATAGGATGACAAAGAGACCTCAGAATCATTTAGCAATACCAAAAAAACCGACCTGGGGATATTAGAAGATTTTTAAGATGTGTAGTTTCTTAACTAGTGGGAATATTTGCCTTCTCAACAATCCGAAAAGGAAAATTTACATTCACATCTCCATGTTTCTGCATTTTTCCTTATCTAGTAGTGTGGTTCATTATAAAATGTTTCAAACACGTACCACAGCTTCAAAGCAAGTATATTTCAAACTTTTTCCGAAATACTTTCTTTTTCCCCAAAAAAGTGCTTCCCCATTTAAATAATTCCCTGCTTTTATTGGGCAAATGGAAGTGATTTCTATTTAGTACTATTCTTTGGACTTTAATTCATCCATGGGCCCGTTTAAGCTTGCAGTGTTGCTATTTATTTTGTTGACCGACAGAACCTGTTGTGTTTTTCTAACTGTTGCTTCCAGTACATATTTTCCAAATTCCTTTCTCGAATGTCATATTAGAATTCAAACTGCTGCAAAGTTTATCAGAAAGACTAAAAGAGAGCAGGTTACTACCAGCTTAGAATATGGTTTTTCTTGTGGGAGGAGCGATTCAACAATAGATAGCAAAAGAACCTGTGAAAACCAAAAAGGTTTTTGATGATTAGAAACCACAGCTATATTTTTGAGAAAAAATTGCTATGTGCTGTTACTTATTTAAAACACAATGGAGGGGGTGGGGGAATTAATTAAATGGAGAAAGGATTGATATTTTCGCATAGTACTAGGCAAAGGGTAACATTTGAACATTCAAATGTGGTTAAGTCAGTCCAGGAAGGGGCAGTTTTCATGTTGACGATTTGGTTTTTAAAGATTTCAAAATAAGAATACTCATTATAATGTCGTACGNGCTCAGGTTTTTAAATCCATTAGACAGTCATTAGATAGCAAAAGAACCTGTGAAAACCAAAAAGGTTTTTGATGATTAGAAACCACAGCTATATTTTTGAGAAAAAATTGCTATGTGCTGTTACTTATTTAAAACACAATGGAGGGGGTGGGGGAATTAATTAAATGGAGAAAGGATTGATATTTTCGCATAGTACTAGGCAAAGGGTAACATTTGAACATTCAAATGTTGTTAAGTCAGTCCAGGAAGGGGCAGTTTTCATGTTGACGATTTGGTTTTTAAAGATTTCAAAATAAGAATACTCATTATAATGTCGTACGTCAACAATTACAAAAAAAATTAAAATAATAGAATATAAATGTTATTAACATAGGAAAGGTAGTTTCAAAGGGAACAAGTACGGGGTATTGGCAAAAAGCCAAAAGAGGGTCATGATAAAAAGGTTGTTTCATAGATGTAAAATGTTACATCTGTGGCTTCCTCTGAGTCCAAATAGTTCAGAATTTTCAAGATTATTAGGGATAGGTTGTTTCAGTTGAACGATTTGCCATTTATCCAAGTGGCGCAGAGCGGTGTCTTCACTTGGTTTAAATGTTCCTTGTGTTGTGGTTGAGACGTCAGTTTTTGTTGCAGTTGCCCTTGACAACTGCAACAAAGACTGAAGAAGCAAGGAACATTGTTCTTTAACAAAAGAAAATAATAGCAGAAATCGAAGGCTTTGATTGGGTGACTTATTATCTGTGGTCAAATGCCAATGGCCCCCAGATGAATAATGGAAAATCACATTCGCCATGTTATTGACCTGAATACAGAAATATGAATCTTCGCACGAAGATATTTGACCTGTTTATTTGACAGATAAGAGTATGGAAATAGGCTAATCGAAAATGTTTCCGAGTATACACTGCTTTCGAAGACAAGGATATGTAAATACCAACAAGGGAACGTACGACGATGCACCTGTGTCAGAACAGGCAGTCAAAACAAAACAAGAGAATTTTTGTGATGAGAAGACAGTTAAGCAAACTGTTGGAAAAAGTTGTTCGGCAACAACACAGCCAGGACGCGAAGAATCACTTTACGAATCATTAAAATCGACAAGGAAATTGAAGGAAAGTGTAACTAAAAACAGCGAAGAATTGCAAGAGGAAGGTAGCCAACGATTGACAGACGTGTAGGGAAATTAGTGCGAGATCAGTTTACAGAGCTTATCTCAGACATGCTTTTATTAAATTCTTGTGCGATTGTGTGTATTAAGAATTATACACAGGATATTACTAGAGCTTGCTGACTGCCGGGCTTGCTCGTTCCTTACATGATATTTTCATTTATTAGTATTCATGGAAAAAGGAGTTTTAGTTGGGTTTTTTTTAAATATATGTTGCACATTTTTTTTTAATTACGAGAAGGAACAATAGAGTGACAAGTGCTCTCGGTAGGCAAGAAAGAGGGGTGACCATAATGAATATGACCACCAGCCTTTAAGCACACTTGTTGCCGGATAAAGAAACAAAACAAAGTAAAACATCCTTTTCTGAAACACCGATAGACAATTTTCTTTGACCGATGATGATGATGAAGTGCACATCAAGAAAGTGCATTTATTGTCACGCCTGTAAATAATTAGATTATGTATTGTAAATATGCTGTGAAATTTAAAACTGCCAGAATTTTCAACCAACTGTATTTTCAAACAGAAGGAAAAAGATTGTCCTGCCAGCGAACTGTCAGTAGGAATACGAATGCCTTATGATGGGTAAGGGGAAATTGTATGGTTGTGTATGACTGTATTAATAAAATTGCAGTAGACAGTGTATCAACAGCTGGATCAGTGTAGAGCCCATTTGAGAGGTTGAAAAGGACCAAAACGCTTTTGAAAATGAACTGTGAAGAAAACTGCTCATGCAAATTGTTCTAAGCTTGGAACTCGGAAGCAGTAAATGCGTTAAACTGCTGATTCCTCCCTGCATTCCTTGGTTATTTATTTTTCTAACTCTTAAAAGGGAAAGAAGCCGAAATTACCATTTCGCCACAAGATTTAGAGCTTAATTTCCTGGAATACATTTCTGTAAAAGGATGCAGGGTACGACTTGCAGTGAGCATCACAGGTATTTTTCCTGGAACAAAGTATTTTAGCAGTGTCACCGACTTCCAAATTTACAGAAAAACCAAATTGAACATGAAAAGTTGCGGTGGCAATTTATGAAATTTAAATGTCGATACAAACCACTTGTGAACAATAAAAAAGTGCATGGTTGGATTCTTCCACCTTTTTATGTCGGTGGAAGAATCGCCACTTCAAGCACAGTTTGTTTTGTTGACTTGGAGAATCGAAAGGTCGGGTCGTATCTGCCATATTTTCCTTGGAATTTTTGCTCATCGAGATGGTTATTTTTTTGTTGACGTACTTTTTTGAACTCCAGATAGAGATTCAGCAGGAAACACTTGAGAAATAAGGGTCCACTAAAAATAAGTTCCTAGACAACTTATCTGGACATTTAGAAACGACATGTTCATGCGTTGATGTAAATGAGGTATTGAGGTTAAAAAAAAAATTTCTTTGTTTCCAACTGCTTTCTAATATTACAAGGCTGGCCTTGATGGCACAGTTTACTGTGTTGGTTTTGTTTGCTCGGAATGGTGGTCGATTTATTGCAAGCCTGGATAATAATTTCTGGCCCACATTAACGCATGACAAACAGCCAAAACGCTAACCCAGTGGGGGTTGTGATGTTTGAAGCTGACTAAAACTGAACATTATCCAATGTCTTTTTCTTAAGTTGTATGGTCAAAAGAATGAATGAAGAGACAATAAATAAAACTGAGTGCGAGTTTTGTACAGTTTTAAAGATATGATGTTTGAAATGTGAAAAAGGGAACTTCATTTCCAATTCTAAAAAATAACACTTGCACCCCGACCACGCGCTACAACTGTGCCATAAAATAGAAAACAAATGCACTTCAAATTTACGCACCCAGTAAATAAGATATTGTCCTTTCGATTGACATTATTTTCAACTTCGGCCAAAAATGTGTTGTGAACACAGTACTTCGATGTAAGAGCTTTATCATGTCATGAGTCCGTAAAGTTCAGAATTTTCAAGATTAACAGTACTTCGAATTCGGCCCGTACTTTCTCACAGAAGAATTGGGTCAGGAACTAACAAATCACATCATTCGGTAATCCTCCTGAACTGAAACACAAACTGTTTGGAAAGTTCATTATTTGTACTTTACCGGCATTTTAGAAAAGTACTGGTTTTGTTTAAACTTTGACGTACGAGAAAAGCTTCATATATATATATATATATATATATATATATATGTTTTTATATATGTAGGTGGTATTGTCTGTCTGAAGTAAATTTATGAGAAACTACTTAACGTAGGAAGCCGAATTTTGGAGTGCGAGTCTATCTTTATTCAGGGGAGGATCTGAGCTGTAAAATGCTGACCTTGGATGTCATATTCTGGGGCGTTAGGGGGCGGCCAGTCCCATTTTCAAGTTAAAGGAGGCCTGTAAAAAATTTGAATAAAATTAAAATTATAAAAATTTCAAGATTATTTTTAATAAATAAATTCCAAAACAAAAATAAAACAATATTAAAAGTTTTTTTGAAAGCAAGAAAGTCTATTTACTGTGAAGTAATCTTGATCGTACAAGTCCCCATTAGTATAGTGGTGAGTATCCTCGCCTGTCACTCGGGAGACCAGGGTTCGGTTACCGCCGGGGAGGGCATTTTTTTAATTTTTTTTTTTATTTGAAGTTCTATTATTTTTTTTAGTTCTAATATTTTTTTCCCAATGTATTGTCATAGCATTTTTTTATTTGAAGTTCTGACACCTTTCGTAAGATTACCAAAGCTAAAATTACCTACAATTTCTATACCACACCCAAGTGTCAAAGTAGTTGCAGCTCTTTGAACTGAAATGGTCTACCATCACATTTCTAATCGAGCAATACGTTACCGTTTTCTTGATAGGGCCTTTTTAGTCTACGAAATTGTACTTTTTTACCCGAGCAACGCCGGGTACTTCTGCTTGTTATTTTCTGAAGAAAAAAACAATAAAATGTTTTATTTTGTTGACTGCTTCCGTTTCCCACCTGACACTTTGAAAGCATGCAAAAACAGGGTCAAGCTTTCGAGTGTTTGTCGCGATTTATGCAAAAGGTATGTTAAACGTTTTGTTAATTTTGACGTGCGACACAAGAAAAATCTTGGTATTTAGGCTGGGGATTACAAGAAATATGCTGAAACGAAAGGGTCTGCCAAAAGATATAAGCTGACATTGTTTGCAAATGTGTCGTCGGCAAAAAAAAATATTGAATTTTGCCGATGATGAACTGGGTAATAATTATTGGTTGTGCTTTACAACACNACAATAAAATGTTTTATTTTGTTGACTGCTTCCGTTTCCCACCTGACACTTTGAAAGCATGCAAAAACAGGGTCAAGCTTTCGAGTGTTTGTCGCGATTTATGCAAAAGGTATGTTACAAACGTTTTTTTAATTTTGACGTGCGACACAAGAAAAATCTTGGTATTTAGGCTGGGGATTACAAGAAATATGCTGAAACGAAAGTGTCTGCCAAAAGATACAAGCTGACATTGTTTGCAAATGTGTCGTCGGCAAAAAAAAATATTGAATTTTGCCGATGATGAACTGGGTAACAATTATTGGTTGTGCTTTACAACACGCTTGCTTGAAGAAAATATGACGTGCGACAGTTAAGACTGTTTTGATTTTAAGGTAACTGGAATGTTTGGCAGACCTTGTTGTCGCCATGGTATATGATTTAACTGAAAAATTCAGAGGTTCAGGTGTTGTGTCCGGCGCTTATGGTTATATCTGGGGAAAAAGTATCACACGTCAATATTACAACATATTTGTTGGTGTAAAATTGACGTTCGTTTACGACGAAAAAAAAGAGGCAATAACCCAAAATAAAAACACAAAGGAGATAATCTGGCTGACGATAATCCTTCTCCTTCTTCCACTTGTGCCCATACGTTTATGCTTGCAGTTACAGAAGTTTTTTTTGTGGAAGCACAGTGTGGAAAAGAGAAAATATGGCAGGGTGTGGGGGAGGGGGTGTGAAACATTTTGAAAAAAATGTGTTACTATGTTCCTGTCGGCTGAGTTGCTTTATTGCCAATCTAATTTGTTTTGAAAACAATCTGAAGTTCCTGTTGTTTGAAGCGAGGTTACATGGGTGGAGGGGGCACCATACGGTTTTCAGGGGGAGGCGTGGAGGTACAGTGATGAAGGCTGGGTTGTGGTGAGAGTGTACCAGGAAAGGGGGATTGAAAGTTTGGTTAGTGGAGGCGAGGTAAGGTCTGTGGAAATAAACTAATTCTTCTGTAACAGATTTGTTACATATGACCTTTTTTTTCTTTCTGCAGAAAGGTATACATGACACCAGATGCTTTTTTCAACATTACACGCTCCAGCTGAGACTGAGACAACTAAGAGGACAGTGAGTTCTAATTTAGGTTCTGCTTGTATTTTCCATTCTTTCTTCCCTGTGTTGTTGGGTTTTGTATTTGCTGATGGAGAGGCAAAATAATTTAATAAAGAAAGTTGAGTGAGGTGAATTTTTTTATTTTCTATGAATTTTAAGCCCTTTTCCACCGTTTGGTGATCTCCAGGCTAGACTTTGCTAGTGCTGCCATGCGGTTTACAATGTCAATAAACCTACTGATGCCAGTGGTGCACAGCTTCTTCTGACCAGTGTTGCTCATACCACTGAATTTAAAAAAACCAATAAAACATGATACAATAGCACCCTAGTACAGTTACACAGAGCCTTTGATAGTACAAAAGATGTGTAGTAAAGAATACACAGAAAACGCCTAATAGCAAAAAAAAATTATTAGGTGCCGCCCACAGGCACAAAAACCTTCCAGCAGCATGCATTCAACAGACAGAGCTATCACAGACAATTTGACGCTGGGCAGCATTTTCATCTGACAACTGTGACCTTAGTCCACATCGAGCCTGCTTTAATTGGCAGAAGTGTGAATTCAGACTTAGTTCAGAGCATTCCAGACTCGAGAAAACTACATCACATCAGGGTAGTTGCACCTTTCGTCCTGGCTACAAGGTAGCTTACATGCTTTTGCAGTTCATGGAAAGCTAGCCAGTATGACCAGTGTGCTTTGTCTTCACACGTTGACCAGTGGGAAATCGTGAAGATGAAGTAAACTGGTCTTGACCTGCCCGGGGTTGCTTCTGTAGACTGTCAAATGCCCTGACCTGAGGATGAATGAGAAGAGGTGAGCGAGTCTGAGGTACTGGAGTTCCGGCAATGAGTTATCAGGCAGTGTGGACGAAGTTGGATTACAAGCTGGAAGACCGCAGAGAAGCCAGAGCACCATCTTGCATTCTTTTCCGAAGTAAAAGTGGCTCTTAGTGCTACTGATTGTTTTGAAAATCTGCAGGTGATGGCAAAATACTATAAGCCACTCTCCCAACAGTTTGCCATTCCAGAATCACCAGCAGAGCTTCTTGCTGGGGCTACAGTAGATGGAAATGCCACTATATTCCTCGATCCTGAGCAGCCCACCAAATGTTGGCCACTTTAAGTTCTTGCAGATGGTTTTTTTTCGTACACTCCGTCTCCTGGTATTTGGCTAAGACTCCCATCACCAGGAGGTCTACATGAGGATTGTGATGGCCACAGCATGCCATCCTGTTTTGTTCTTGGATGGATGAAACTGGTGACATTGCTGTCAATGCTTCAGCTGTATTTCATCAGTCACGATGATTGTGACTTGAAGCAGAGGTTATGGCAATGGTGAAGGACAGCAGTTACGGCAGGCTGTTCGAGGTTTTTGCAGCTATATTTGCATTTAGGCGTGTTATCTAGTCGGTGTTTCCAGCTTGCGGCAATCGTGTGTACAGGCTGCATTGCAACAGGGTCATCACATCTCCCAACTGCTGTCACGAGGGCAAGCTGCGGATCTCGTGGTCATAAACTCATGATGACCCTCTTCCACCTCAGTCTGAACACCGGTCACCTGACCGCTTTGTATTTGTTGCTTTGCAGAATCAGAGGTCTGACTTTCCCAAAATGGGAAGAGTTTCTTCATCATTCTACGGTAACAATTCAACTCGTACCTGAGGCGTCAACGCAAAGGTACCAGTTGTATTCAATACACGCACACAGACAGAAAGAGAGAGAGAGAGAGAGAGAGAGAGAGAGAGAGAGAGAGAGAGAGAGAGAGAGAGAGAGAGAGAGAAATTGCTGATATAAAGCCAGTGAGAAATGATATACGAAAAGTTACGAAAAGCTGCAGACAATAATATACTTTGAATATCTTCTTCTCCTTCCGGCCTTGTCCAACTTCACGTCAAGTCAGCCGCTCAGCACCTCCTTCTCCACTCTCCGCGGTCTTCCCACATTCCAGCTCGTAGTCCCACGTCCTTCATATCTCATTCCACGTTATCCCTCCAACGCATCTTCTGCCGTCCGCTACTTCTTCGCCCCTGCACCTTTGCCTGGAAATTCGCTTCATAACATTGTCATCTTCTCTGCGAATCACATGCCCCATCCATCTTAGTCTAGCTTCTCTTGCTTTTTCTTTGATGTTGACTACTTTTGTAAACCTTCTCACATCTTCATTCGTCCGATGTTCCCGCAAGGAGATACCGCAAAGCCATCTCAGCATTCGTATCTCTGTGGTCTCAAGCAAACCTCTCTTCTGCCCTTCTAAGTGCCAACGACTCTATTCCATACAGGATCACTGGCCGAATAATACTCTTGTAGATCTTGACATTACGTCTAACTGACATTCTTTTGTCACAAACGACCCTACTGACTTCTCTCCATTTCGCCCATCCCCTTTTCACCCTGCTTTGTACCTCTTCACTACTACCTCCACTTGAGCTGATCACCGATTCTAGGTAACAAAACTTTTCGACTTGCTTGATTTCCTGGCCATGCTAATCTTTCACCTGCACTCTCACCTCTCCTTCTTTCGCTGATGCCAAAACGTCCGTTTTCCTGCTGTTTACTTTTAAGCCCTTGCTTTCCAGTTCCTCCTGCCATCTCCGTATCTTCCCTTGCAATTCCTCTTCCGAAGATGCTGATATGGCGATATCATCAGCGTAGAGCAGCTCATCTGGCACTCCTTTCCTTACTGAGCTGGTAATGGTATCCATGACTACTGCAAACAAGAATGGGCTAAGGGCAGAGCCCTGGTGAAGGCCAACCTCGATGGGGAATGGCGCCGACTCTCCTGTGCTACACTGGACAGTGGTTTGTCCTCCCTCGTACAGGCTCTGAACCACCCGAACCATCTTCTCCGTCACTCCTCTCTTCCTTAAGCACCAATATACCAGATTCCTGGGGACTCGCTCGTGAACTTTCTCCAGGTAATATACTATGAATATGACCAATCACAAAGAGAAACAGACACTGTCAGAAAGAGTTGTCTCAACAGCAAAGAAATATTATCTAAGTTTTGGAGAGAAGGTATGATCTAATGTTTCAAGTGGTCAAGTTACTGATTTATTTAAATTAATTTATTATCAGCAATTTTGTGCGAACTTGAATAGTTGTCGCATGTGATCATGTCAAGTTTTCAAGGAAAAATACACGTGCACAACAATTTTGATTTTCCGTTGAATATTACTTACACTTTTCACGCCTCGCTTCTGAACGTGCAATCGTTAATTTGACCATGAATGAACCACATGTTTTCTGCTGCCAACGGGCAAGCAATCTTAACAGTCTCGATTGGTGTTTTCTCTTCGGCTGACACCCTGGTATTACAGGTTCTTCTGTTCTAATTCCACTGCTTCTTGCACGTGGAATGATATTTTGGGTGGTGTTGTGCAATAGGAACAACATCCTTTGTCAAAACACAATTGTATTGGATATTGAATACCTTTTTGGTTCGGGTTTTCTGCACCTAATGGGAAATGGTGGTTCAAAAGTTCAAGCGCTCAAGTAGTTCAGGAACCTGTGGACAACCCAAATCATCTTGTGTTATTTTTGGGACACTAATTCTGCTCCTTTTATTGTTGTCTGGAATTTTCTGCTGATTTTGAAGGAGGTTCTTGAGTGGAATGCAAGAGCTTTCACAATTGTTTTCTTCACGTCACTTTCATTCAATCGTATCATTGACCACCTTTTGGTTGACCAATGTCAATTGTGAAATTGACATTTTCTCATTGATATTGACATTAGCTACTCAGATCCTTTTTGGCTTTATTGTTCATTGCAAATAATATTCAAGCGCTGGTGTTTAAATCACAAAGTTTAGGTGGGCTTCCGTCTTTTGTTGTCTGTGCTGTTATGTTCTCTGCTGCCGGCCAAAGTGGCCTGTTTTCCACAAAACAAAAATTTTGTTTCAAATAGAACACAATCGATGTTTGTGAGATCACATGCGGCTACAATTTTTGCATGCTTGGTTGCTTTTGGCAAAAACATCTATTTCATTGTTGTAACTTCCTCTTTCTCGAAAATACCTGCAGCTTGAGCGCGCATATTATCCATGGTCGCGTACTGAGGAAGTTGACACAAAATTTAGATTACGAATTATGTTTTATGGTTAAGAACCATACAAATTTGAAGCCAGTAACTGGATGGAACTGTGAAGAAAAGACTAAAAAAGTAGAGATAAGCGTTGACCTTAGACTTAGAAACATTGAGTCATGATAAAATACGGGACTCGGAAACCAAAGAGCTTAACAACATTTCCGTGCGAGGAAAAAATGCCTTGACTATCATTGAAAGGTTTATTTTATTGGCAACCAGATGTACTGTGGGATAGTTGCTTTAAACGCCTGTCTAGTAAATAGGAGCTCCTCATTTTCTAACCCGGGCAATTCCTTGTTTTTGTTTATAAAATGTTTCTGTGTTTTCAGAAATGCTATCAGAAAAAGCAGTAGGTTGATGTTGATGATATAATGAAAATATTTATTTTTGTGTCAAGTAAAAAATGATATAAAGAAAAGAAAACAGCAAAAAAGTAAACCTAAAAAGGGACATTAAATGTGTATGTAACAAGAAAGCACGTGCAAGAGAGGATGAGCAAAAGAGCATGCAATTTTATTCAAATGAAAGCAGGACTACAATATTCACCATACATTCTAGCTGCTTGTCGGCCGTTTGCACTCACTGAGTGATTTTGTAGTTTCTGATTCATTCATTATCCAATGGCCGTCGTGGAAGTCTTAAAGTACCGTAACTTTCAAATTTGTTCAGAATTATAGAATATATGACATATGTATGTGATTTATCTAAAACTTTTTTCAGTTATTTATAAAACACAGCCTTTTTCATGCCTGTCAAAAGCTTTGATTTGGTCCTTTGTAGGTCTGCCTGAATTCTACCTTTTCCTGGCCAATATTCTTTAGATAGTAATTACGTAGCATGTACCGTCTTTATGTTCAGGCAAACTCAAGCACTTGTTCAAGGCTTGGAGATAAAGTGTTTACAGAAGCTGAAGGGCCAAAATAAAGTATGTAAAACAATACATGGCAAACAGACGTTTGATGATATATTTCCGTTCCCTGAGATGCTTTACCACGCCGTTCATGCCAAATACATATTTTATTTTTCTTCATGTCATGTCGAATAACTCAAAGCCTGCTTATCCGGCTAAAAATTTACAACACTTCCGCTCACATTAAAAGGTTACTTCATTAACTTTGCTTTTGATTTATAGACCAAGTAAAAACATTGTTTAAAAAATCATCACACCTGTAGGAGATAGTAGATTTTTATAAAAACATTGCCTTTGTGCTATAAACTCTATTATTATTACTCTTTTGTGAATCAGTTTTAACATAATACCGCCACTATTAATTTTACTACACTAGTATTTTCCTATTTGATTCTGCTATATTTTTCATCGTTGGCATTTGGGGGTGATTAGAAAAAGACAACTGCAGTTTCTGGGTCATGCAATGAGATGTGAAGGAATGGAAAACTTGGTGTTAACAGGGAAGATTGAAGGAAAGAAAAGTAGAGGAAGACAGAGACTGAAATTCATTACCAGCTTGAACAAGGATCTCCAGTTCAAGAGGAGTGACTGTGAAATTTTAGCACTGACAAAAGAGAGAAATAGATGGAAGACCATGATCTTCAACGTCCTGAAAGGATAAGGAACTCAGAAGAAGAANAAAAGAGAGAAATAGATGGAAGACCATGATCTTCAACGTCCTGAAAGGATAAGGAACTCAGAAGAAGAAGAATACTCTTTTAGTCAAGGTATAAAAATGAAAAAGAGGTAAAATAAAACAACAGTAGACATCGCCCTAAAGTTTCAATCTAAAAGACAGACATGTTAAGGGTTCTTGATCAAGATGAGTGCTTGTGAAAGAACTATTTTACCAAAATAAGTATATTTTAACAGCGACAGGTAAAAAATTGGTCAAAGCAAAATCATTTACTTACTCCAAATCTCCAGAGTTAGAAGTCATTCGTTCTTCTTTTGTGTTAAAATGCATTGCGCCGTAAGGCGAAGGTATTAAGGTAGTTTTCCTATTATCATCAGGTGTAGCTGCAATCAAATGTCTTGCCTCGATTCGAAAGGGTTCTTTTGTGAAAAGTTCTTGAGTTGTATTTATGGACCTGATATTACTACTGCTATTAGCACTGCTCCTGTTGTCCGATAATGTTCGATAATTCAAGCTCCAGGGGTCCAAGTTGGCATTTGAATTTTTATATTTAAAAGTAGCATTAGAGGGGTATTGATACCCGCTTTCCGACTGCTTTTCAATCTCCCTTCCATTTGACTGTTTAGAAGGAAAATTCTTCAGGTATTCCATTGCTGTTACAAAAGATTTAGATGTAGTGGAGCTCTTTGGTGTATTGAAGGGGTGTTGGGGATTTCCTCCGTGAGTTACCTGTTGTATTCCAAATGTTTCTTCTGGAGGTTGCGAGAGGCCGTAAAATTTTGGTTTCGAATTGGCTTCCTTATTTTCAAAACTGTACTTAAATTGTTGTCTTGAAAACTTGTGCGGTCTACTCTCCAACGGAATCTCTGTATATTTCAAGCACCAGCTGTCATTATACAAAGAAAGGTCAGGCGAACTCTTCAAATTTTTACATTTTGATACTGGGTCGGAAGGCGGTTTCTCATAGAAAACTGAATCAATTGTCAACATTTCGAGGTCTGATGCATCAGAATCATCACTGAAAATCGATCTTTCTCTTGGAAATACTGGTGACAACTTTGACTTTTCCTCGGGCTTGTTCTTGTTGTTAGAGGTGCAACTTGGAAACTGCATGCCATTTTCTTGTTCTTTTCGTATTAGAGCTTCAAAGATACCGTCTTCATCATAGTCCAACAGATTACGAGTGTGGATCTTACTTTGACTTGTGCCTTTGAGAGCTGAAGTAGTATCGCTGGCTCCAAACTGGGAAGATGATAGTTTTCCACTTTCCCTACTCGGTACTGGTTTCATGTGCTGCTGAGTTGACTTTACCTTTTTGTCGATTAAGAAGGCATAATCCATTGAGTCAATAAATTGGTCATCTTCAAAGTAGTTTTCGTTTTCCTTGTCTTTAGCAAAATCGTAATTCTCCTCCTCTTCATTGCAGTCGTCTTTAAGTTAAAAAATGAGAGAAATTATTTCCTAAATTTATTTGGTATAACAGTATGGCAACTTAGTACTGGTAAAAAGGTAATAGTTACCTATTTCAGGGAAATTTAACCAATAAAAATTACATGACAATGAAAAACTATACTAAAATTTTTATTGACTGAATTACGTATTAGGAAAGATGGTGTACCAAAGATCCTATAAAATTCGACAATTTAATAGGCATCTCTCGTTATAAATTACAGAAAAATTGAAGGGATTTAAGGATGAAATAAACCGAAGAATATGTATGTTAGTGACATTGTAAAGATCGTTATCGAAGGTCATGGCAGCGGGTCAATTGTTCTATTTTTCCTTGGTTGGAATGCTGCCAGATATATTGTCGTTATAGACATGTCCATAACAGATTTATTGCTAAATACCACTGTCATTTTTATATATGCCAGTCAATGACAGTTGCAAGAGTTCCTTCCGATCCTTCCCCAACTACATCTCCGAAGCCAGAAACAAACTTGACCTATTTTTACAGAAGAATTAAGGGAGATTTATTCTGGGATCATGGCAGAGATTGAACTTGAAATCCCCAACACAGCAAGACGACTAGCTAACCACTGCGGCAGTTACCAAGATAAAGACACCAAAACAAAAACTTTAAACGGAGTGGGCTGAAATAAGATGCATGCTTTGTTATGGGATATTGGCAAGAATTAAACTTGGAACTTCTGGAAAGATAAATTCATCAGATATTTTTTAGCTACTAACGCAGGCACCAAGATGAAAATAAACTAAGATTACAATGTTAAATACAGTGAAGAGATACCGTACAGACAGGCCAAAAATAAAACGCTGCAAGGATAGAGTAAAGTGAAAAATGGCGATAACGTCTTGTAGTGAAAGACAAATGTTTGATCTGTCCTTGTATGGAAAGGAAAAAGAGATCAGGCAANCTTTAAACGGAGTGGGCTGAAATAAGATGCATGCTTTGTTATGGGATATTGGCAAGAATTAAACTTGGAACTTCTGGAAAGATAAATTCATCAGATATTTTTTAGCTACTAACGCAGGCACCAAGATGAAAATAAACTAAGATTACAATGTTAAATACAGTGAAGAGATACCGTACAGACAGGCCAAAAATAAAACGCTGCAAGGATAGAGTAAAGTGAAAAATAGCGATAACGTCTTGTAGTGAAAGACAAATGTTTGATCTGTCCTTGTATGGAAAGGAAAAAGAGATCAGGCAAAGTGAAGTAAGGTTAAGGTTGGAAAAATCCAATACCAGTCCAAAGAAAAGACTTATGACACTTATGAGAGCACAGGTTTATGAATTAATAAAGGGACGTGAGAGGAATTAGGCATCGACAAAGCTTTGTTATTGTTCATAAATAAATGGATAACTAAGGCAGAGACTGTTGTTATAATGCAAGTTCCTGTTAAAAATTGGATGGATTAAAGCCTTATTAACTTGGAATAGCCAACTTAGGTCTTCATCCTTGTCTTGGGAACATTTAACATTTCAAATTTTTTTTCCTTTATCACATTGGCAATTACGTGTTATGGAAACCTAAAATACCCCAAAAGCCAAGTACCGATACTTACCAAATATGTCAACTGGGTCTTTCGACATAGTGTTACAAGGATTCGCCATTGCTGTTTCTCCCCGAAGTAGACAAAAATCACTGACTTGCCCTAGGCTTGAACCCAAGTTTGGGGGAGCCTGAAATGTTGCTGTATCCTGGAAGAGGAAAAAAACAGTTGGGAATCAGATTCAGAAACAGACCAGACTAAGGGTGGTCATATTTAATAAAGAGGTTGTTTAAAGAAATGCAAAATATTCATACGATTCTCTTCATACCCAAGCCAACAAAAAATGGGCACTGAGAAGTGTTGGCCATATGAAATATCACATACTCTACAATAAACAAAAGCCTGAAAAGCAATTAAAGCTCTGGACACAACTGCACAAAATATCGGCTGCAATGTTGTCACTAATTAGGATATAGGATTTTGTGTCTTTGAAGTATTTCCTGTTTTTTTGCTAATGCACAACTCTTCACTAAGTAAAAGGTATTAAAATTGAAAATACGTATCATGAATAAATTATGTTTCAATCGAAATACAATACAACCTAATATATAACTATAAGAATAATTTAATAAAACAAAGGAGAACAAAAGATGCATTTTAAATTAATAAGCATCCATATCCAATTATGTTAAACCACTTTATCGAAGAAAATAGAAATGGAAATATTCAGCCGCAAAAATAGCAACAGTTTTAATACTTTAGGTACCATATGAAACATATAAAAAATTAGAAGTTTAAATTACATCCAATAAACCGAAAGTATACACAAATTTGCATTTCAAAAATCTTCTGAAATTTATTGTAATCGACTTAAAATTATCAAAAAAATGACTACAACTTTCATTTTACACCCCTTTAACTCTCAAGTTAACAAGCTACAACGATTACAAAAAAGCAACTACAAGCTTTGTTTTAGATAGATATGTCTCTAAGAAAGATGTCCTGATATGGAACTGGCTTCCGGTACAATAAAGGGCGTGAATTTAACTGTATAAAAAAACTAGCATAAAAACCTATTCATTTTGTAAACTGTCCTATGATTAATGGAACAGGAATCAAAACTACAGGACGCATACTTCGCAAAAATAATGACCTCAACCTGATGTTCTCTACGATAAAAGGAACATTTCAATATTAACCCAGTAAACAATTTAACAGAATACCATCTTCTGTCCGACACGAAACACGAAAACCCTCTCCCCTCGTTCTGTAACAGTGGACATAAGGGCTACTTAAGCGAGGTTCCTTACGACTAAACAACTAAATTTTGTTTACAATGTTTAATATCTAATTTTTATTCTTGTTTATTTACTTTCCTTCAATATAATTTGTAAATTTAGGGCATAGCAACTTTTTTGGTCGAGTTTTCTCTTGTGGATACGCTCATAAAAATCATGTATATACGTATGTATGCATGTATGTATATATATATGTATATATGTATGTTTATATGTACTTATGTACTCAATACTTGCTAAATCGGCCGCAGAAATGAAGTACAAATTACAAAATGAAGTACAAATTACAAAGTGCATTTAAAGGCAGGGAGTCCAACTTATACGTTTTCTAATGAAAGAACTACGATGAAGGAGCACATTTCCTGCCAGATATTTATTTAACTGAACAAGCATCTCAGTAAAAGACGTTTAATTCAACACAGATGTTGCAATAACAGTAATAGCCTAGATGACATATTGGTAGAAAGACCAAATTCTTTCTGTCAAATTGAAGTCGCCGCATGTATTTTGACTCATACCTATACGATCACCAACTCAATCAATGAATTCATAAGTAAGAATAACAAATAGGGAATATTACGCTTAAAAGGTTAAGGTCATATTTTCTAAAATAATAGTCAAGTTTTCGTATTGCGTTTCTAGAAACGTTTCAAATGTAGTATGCAGCAGTGCATTTGCTCTTGCATTTATTCTTTTTTCCACCTTGCAGCTTGCCCTCTTTAGAGTGCTTTGAGCACCCGTTTTGCCCCACCAAAGTTTGAGTGTGGTAGCAGTTTCATCGACCGCACTGGCCTTCATGTTTCGACTTAATTCCGCCCATGCATCTCTATGTTGTTGATGTCCTTTTCAAATTTTGTTTCAATCGTAAGCAGTTGGGCTGTTTTCGGTCAGTAATTTCATTTCTTGGTTTCAAACTTTCCAGGTTTATAAACTTCTCTTCAGCTGATTTTACATTTCTTGAAATCTTCCCATGTTATTTAACTTTGTGTGCTTCTTTTTTTTTTTCATTTCGTACTTTCATTTTTGTGATTTATTGCGGTTCCACATATAGTTTTATGGGAGTATTTATTAGAAGCTTTCTGAGTTTGCTCCCTCCTTATGCTATTGCACCCCCGTCTTCTTTCTTCTTCTCTTCTTCTACTACATTAAAATGATCTGTTGAAGATCGAACCCTGATAGCTCAGGTGGTAGAACATGTAGCCATGATAGCCATAGGCACTGGTTCGAAAGTTCTGTAAATACATATTTCTCACTTTTCTAGAATTCCAAATCATCTCCATCTGTATCATATTATTTTCAAAGTAGCTTGAACATTCCCTGATTAAAATTGAGGCCAAGACAAAGTCATTGTTACTTACTGAAGCCATGTGAAATCCTGCCATTTCATATTTAGCAAGTTATTTGATTTTTTTTACTTTTAGTATAAAGAACGGTCGTTTTAATGACCACACATAACTTGCAACATCCACAAAGGGGGCCCAGTATTTGAACACATACTTCAAGTGCGGATTTACATCTATTTTAAATAATGATTTTAACTTTACTCAGTGAGTAGTATGCTAGTAAGATTATTTAAGTGTTTTTGTAGCCAAGCCTTTCCAATTCCAAGGCTGCTGTCCACACCTGACTATTTTAGAATGATGAAGGGCGGAGTGAAGAAAGCTGAATTCTAATTCAGCTTTCTTATTCAGCTTTCTAATTATAGAGGCACCTGTCTGTATATGTAGCGCCTTTATGAATTATCTGCGAAAAGAAACCGCAATAGATGAGATACTTGTGTTGCTTTGCTGCACATATCTCCTCAAATGAGACGCTNTGCAACATCCACAAAGGGGGCCCAGTATTTGAACACATACTTCAAGTGCGGATTTACATCTATTTTAAATAATGATTTTAACTTTACTCAGTGAGTAGTATGCTAGTAAGATATATTTAAGTGTTTTTGTAGCCAAGCCTTTCCAATTCCAAGGCTGCTGTCCACACCTGACTATTTTAGAATGATGAAGGGCGGAGTGAAGAAAGCTGAATTAGACAATTATAGAGGCACCTGTCTGTATATGTAGCGCCTTTATGAATTATCTGCGAAAAGAAACCGCAATAGATGAGATACTTGTGTTGCTTTGCTGCACATATCTCCTCAAATGAGACGCTTAAATCCTGCATAAGTGAGATGTCCAATGACATAGGAGAGCAAGTTGTCCCTGATATAAAGAACGCAGCGCTAAGCTTATTCGTTATACAGCTTGATGAGTCAATAATTAATGTAACAAATTGGTTTACATCCTGTATATTAAACATTAAGACTTAAGGGAGGAGTTCTTGTTTTAAAAAGATTGAGAAACTACAACCAAAGAAATAAGCACATTTCAAGATGTCTAAATATGTTCTTACAGAATGAGAGAGTCCCTTGGAGGAGCCTGTGCACTAGCACGACTGAATAAGTCCCAGCTATGCTCAACAAGCACTAAGGATTAGGAGATTATGTTAAAACTGTATGTCCTGATGCGAAACATCTCCACTACATGATTCGTCGACATGCCCCGCTTTCTTAACGGTGTAGTCAAAAATGTGAATCAACTTAAATCTGTAGGCCTAAATACACCTTTTTGGGGGGCTTTTTGTCAAGATATGGGTGCTGAGTTACTTCGTACTGAAACCCGTCGTTGCTGACGTCGTTGTATTGTAACGATGGCAGCAATGACGTGGTTCACCTGTGCATTAAAATAAATCACAGGTTTATCAAAAAAAAAATTTCCCTAATTTAAATCCTGTTTTCCACAAAAAGGTAAAGGGCATGCCCCACCCCCGGCGACCCTGTGGCGCTGGCGTTGAAAGCAACCAGTCAGTTCCTGAAATTTGCACTTTTCCTTTCTCCACTTCTGAAACGAAACAATATTTGTAAAATGCTTTGAAGCTTTGCTTCATGATCAAATGATGCACTTTTCAGTTACAGGTTAAATTTTTGCTTGCCTTTTTAAAGTGAAATCCAAATAAATTTTCCTAACGCGTTTTCATTTTCAAACAGGTGATATTTATTAAAAGTATTAAAAATATTATATGCAAATATTTACCTCACAATCTATGGGCTTTTGTCTGCTTGAATTATTGTCCTTAAAATTGGCAACGATGTTAAACTTCCTTGGGTTATATCCAAAATTGTCTTCAAGATTTATTTTGAGTTTATTTTGAGAAGCTTTTTCTTCGATGGAAGTGGTAAGTGTCATATTTATCTAGATTATTAATAAGATACTTGAATTATTACGCCAAAATGGGACCAAGTATTAAAAATATGTAATATATATATATAAATTACATGTATATGTATATATAATATATATATATATATATCTTTATTAGGGAGTCGGGAAAGAAAAATATAAAGTAATCAGGGATTGACAAGACAACAACAAATCAAAGGTGTCCATCACAGGGACTTGGATTTGGCAGTGAGGAATTTCCTGTTGGGATACCCTTCCTGACGCCAACCCATGGCTTTTTCTTTTGTGATCAAGTGTTGGTCAAAGAATTAACATTCTTTTAACGAAAACGTTTATTGTTTCTGTCTAAGTAGAACCCAACTAGAACTCGGAGAATTGACTTGCTGGTGTCACAATAGTAAGAATTTTCTTACTGTTTAAAAGACTAGTGCCGACAGGAACAACCTCGTTAACTGTCAGTCCAGACACGATGAAATTGGTGCTGTTACTGTTTTCTTTTATGGTACCTGCAGAGTTATTTCTGCAGGGTAAATAAATAATTTAGAAAGAATACTTTAATTTGGATTGTATTCAAAGTGAATGATGTGGTGCATTGTATCTTTAATAAATGCTCCACAATGCTCCCCAAAGGAGACTGATTAAAAGTTTTGCGTTAGTTTTTATGGATATCGTTTCACGCACCAGGTCTGGCATTCACAAAAAAAATTATTTTGGTTGACCTTTATCTGTGAGTTCACTTAATGTAGTGTGTGTGCGTGTCACTGATGAATTGTTAAGTTTGTTTTTAAACGACGGCTGCATAGCTCGTCACTGCTGACACAAGGGCCATTACCAGCGTAATAACGAAAAACTGTTATTTTATACAGTTCTTATTTTTCAAAAGATAGTGGACCTGATATACTGATATACTGGTATCTGTACTGCCAGAGAACCCATCTAATCAAAAAAAGTTTGGGACAAACAGGGTAAGGCATACAAGAACATTTTCTGTTTCTCACAAAACCCTTCACATATTATTAAAGCAAATTTGAAAGGAAATAGTGAAATGTGTCTGATCAAAACGTTAATTCCATAAAATAGAATTTTCAGGCTAAGTAAGTGTCTTTTGAACAGAGGGACCTCTTGGGTTAATCAAGAGCCAGTGCTCAAGCATTTCAAGACCACCTGACCTGCATGGATGCGCTCTGTAACTGAAGACCCGACCAAGGAGAGACCAGAGCTCCACACTTGATCTCAGCCAAAAGGCGGAAAAGCGATATTTGGTATAAAGTGTTTAGTAACTGTTAGTAAAACAGTGTCATTATTAGAAATAAGGGATTCGCCTACCTATCAGTTTTCTGTAAGTAACCAGTCTATATGGCAAGTAGCGAGCTTCAGTGATGCAATGGACGACTGAGAATCAATGGCATTTTCAACCATATCATATATTAGACGCACCTTATGCATTTTAGAGTAAGCAATACCAACTCATTTTCTTTATTTCTTTGGAAATTTCTCTTTCTTCCTTCCATTCTCTTTTTACCTCTTATTATTCTTGCTTTGTTTCTGACGAGTAGCAAAACAAGCTTTTACTATTGTATTAAGGCGTACTAACGTGCAATTATACAATTTTCAAATTCTTTCCCATTGAAGGTTAATAGTGAAGTATAGATTAACAGAAAAACTGTTGCTGTAAACTAAAGAAAAATGAAATAGAATTCGACATTATTTCCTTTACGGTACTTATCATTAACACGTCGAAAATGAACAGCAATAAAATGTCGTGGCTTATAAAGTACCTTCATGCGTTTTGCAGGAGTTTTGGTGATTGCATTTGTTCTGTCATGAAGTTGATTGTAGAAAGTATCCATGCCTAAAATCAATGTTTTAGTTAAAATAGTACACTTATATAGACTAAGTATTGTAGTCATACTTGCAAATCAAAAAACAAAAAATTCATAAGTTAAAAAGTATTACAAAATAGCTCTTAACCCCTTTACCTCAGTTACACATGCCAATTTCAAGTCCAATATCTCAAACACAGTAACACAATTATTTGCTTGAACTATGTTTTTGAAATATGTAAAAAAATTATTGGACTATTCATTTGCGTGATTGAAAAATACTTTTTAGAGGCGAAAGCCTTCATGACGAACAGAGATAAGGTGGAACGTAAAATGTAACAATGTAAGATGTACTAATGATATTGTAAATATGACTCAGATGGGAAGTTACATTTGCAACATCAATGCAATTAAGGAT
This sequence comes from Morbakka virulenta, assembly GCA_003991215.1. Lineage (NCBI taxonomy): Eukaryota > Metazoa > Cnidaria > Cubozoa > Carybdeida > Carukiidae > Morbakka > Morbakka virulenta. Next base: position 496,713 of record RDPX01000240.1, read on the forward strand.
GTATTGAAATTAATATTGTTTCTCTCTTCATATCTGGTTTTACAGTTTACATGCCTGTCACTAATAGTACAACTGAGAACATAAATAACTAGATTTTTATGTTTTATAGTGAAGACTGGCCTTGATACTTCCCTAGGCTCATCATTTTTGTGTCAATAATACCTGCAGATATCAGCATGACTGTGTACCGGTTAAAGATTTCATGACAAGTTTAATCTAGTTTTACACCTACTACATCATACCCAGAAAAGGCAAAAATATTTGTACTCCACCTTTCCATTTCTTGTGGAGACTTTTACATACAAGAATTTAGTGATTTCACAGCTATTTTCACATTGAAGTAAATTATCATTTGGTTATTCTTCTAAATATTGAGATTTCGCTGAATATTATCACTGTTATATATATATATATATATACTCAAGCTACAGACAGTACTGTTTCGCCCTTTGTGGGTTCATCAGTGCAGCACAGAGTTTCTGAGACATAACTCTCAGGCCATGTTGCCGTATATATATATATATATATATATATATTGTATAAGTCTGTACAACTTTTAACGATTACATTCCAGTTAAAATATTAAACTTTTTTCGCCTTTTTCCCAAGAAAGGTTGGAATTCATTTAAAATTGCATGGGCTTTTTGTCTGCAGGATATTTTGTGTTTTCCTGAGTCTATGACTAGACTGGAATGGTGATTGTTGTTATCTTTGGGTTGGTATACTTGCATCTTCTCTCAGTATTTCGTCCAAATTCAGAATCTGATCTTCCTTACACTTTAGGCCTAGCCTCTCTTCAGATACTGTCTTTTTGCAGAAATGTTGCCCCTAGGGAATGCTCAGTCAATGCTATTTCGGAAAGTGTTTGCAGAATGGACTGAAGTGAATTGCCCTTTCTCTTGTCAGGACAAGATTCATCTGTTACTTATGAATATGCATTGTCTTGTTGATGACGTATCAAATGAAAAGGATTCATGTGTTGACCTTCTAAATTTTTTTGGGTTCTACACTAGTAGTAAAAAGGGGGGAATTCTGATCCATTTTTCCAAAACCAAACCACAACAGTAGATAAAGTTAGCAAAATGTGACACCATAGCCACAATGGTTAAAATTAGCAAAATACAACATCGACATAAGAAAAAGTCGTGTCGCATTAAAAAAATTAAGAAGTGTCGTGTATGTAAAAAACGAATTACCAAATAAAATGTTTGCTTGAAAGCAAGGTAGATGTAGCCATTGTAGAGCATTATTAAAAAGAAAATCAGCAGACATAGATAAATTTTATAAAACAATGGTGAACAAAGTGCCAGAGTTGTTTATTACTTATAATCGGCTTTGAGAATTAGAAAAAACAAATGATATTAAGCTCTATCCGTACAGAGATATTGTCCTTCTCCTTTGGATAAAGGTATGTTAAAAATTTGGGAAACTGAAATAAATAAAGGATTGGTAAAGGGTGTTTACTGTATTGACGAGTTGGATGATGTTGACAAATAAAAGTACTTTTATAAAAGATTACTGATTAATATACAACAATCAACCACATATATTTACCCACATATATACACATATACATATATGTATATACATATACACATATACATATATGTATATACATATACACATATATTTACCCACATATATACAAAACGTAAAACACGAAAAATAAGAACTATAATTGCAACTAATAGTTTCACGATATTTCGATCATCACGCTACAAATACAATGCTACAAATACTGCTTTTATAAACAAATAAAGTAGGCGGCTCATCAAAAAATAAAAATTACGGGTGGTAACGTATTACAATGCGTTAATATTCTGAGAAAGGAAGAAAGAAAGAAAGTCCCATGTGGATACGGTTCAAAATTACAAAATAATGATTTACTTCTAAATTGGNTATATACACATATACATATATGTATATACATATACACATATACATATATGTATATACATATACACATATATTTACCCACATATATACAAAACGTAAAACACGAAAAATAAGAACTATAATTGCAACTAATAGTTTCACGATATTTCGATCATCACGCTACAAATACAATGCTACAAATACTGCTTTTATAAACAAATAAAGTAGGCGGCTCATCAAAAAATAAAAATTACGGGTGGTAACGTATTACAATGCGTTAATATTCTGAGAAAGGAAGAAAGAAAGAAAGTCCCATGTGGATACGGTTCAAAATTACTAAATAATGATTTACTTCTAAATTGGGTAAATAGGTGTTCGGCTTTTTGTTCAAGAAAGGAGGTCCTATGCGATTAGCAATTAGGTATGAAGTTGCGGAGGAGGAATTTGTTTTCGTGTCGGCACTTTGAAATAAGTTCTTTTGCTGAGAAGTTGTTTCTTGATGGTGTATGTTATAATGGACATTTTTTCAGTGCGGCAAGTGAGGCATCTTTTTGTGCTGTTGTTGTAGCGAGGGGCTGATTTTAGTATAGGCTAAGATATTTCGGGTGCTTTTCCGGTTTTTTTCTTTGCTTCCCATACGGAACTGGATAGTGTTGTGCTGTGTTTGTATTTACTGTGGGTGAAAGATAATTTATGTTGAGAGTATCTGTGTTTCCATAGCCTTTCGGTTAATCCTATGTATGCCTTTTCGATGTTAGGTGGTGTTGGTGTCCCTGTGGGTGGTGTCAATGATACTGTTGCCTTGTAGATGACGTTTGGTGTAGTGCATTTTCCTGGAAGAGGGCATTTACTTTTTGTTCTGCAGTTACAGTATTGGTTTGTTATTATTGTTTTTGGGCTGATGATGTTGTTATTGTGCTTTTTGATGATTTGTGACATATTTTCTATGCAGCTATAACTTTATTTTAAGGTGTTCCTATATACATACATATATATCTATATATTCATATATATATGTATACATTAAGAAGAAGAGAGTGAGTTCCACCTTATTTTTACCAGCTCCACGTACCACCTCGTTAAGATGTTTCTGCGTCGCGTTACTCCTGTCCCCACAATATCATTACGAAGAATACTGAACCCTCATTGTTCACAAAACCAATTTTCAGGTCCATCATGCTGGGAGTATTATCAAATATCGATAACAAATATTGACGGAAAGAATTTTTACATCGTTTAGTCGAAATTATTTTCATGAAAATATAACCACTAAATTGTACTACAGGGTCGTGTGCTGTATGGACATAATTTTCAAACACCTCGGAAACATAGTCATCAAACGGATAAACAGTTACTGCATGCAACATTCTTATCCGTTTATGCGGTTTCCCGCAGGACATACGAGGAGTTACCCTCATTTACGTGACACCTGATTTCTTTAAATCGAGGCATACGTTGAAAATGAGGGCAACGAATAACCACCATCCTGCAACCCACCAAGATTATTGCTATATTTTACATCCATATTTGATATTTCAACAGAATTCCCCGTTCTTATAAATGAAAATGAAATAAATTTCCAGAGTATGTGATCGTATGTTACTAACATTCGTCGTTGTTTTATTGTTATTAAAGGATACAATGTGCTTAAAATACCGGTATTTTTAGACAAAGACTAAAAATTAGAATTAAATGGAATTTGGTGCAAGCTTGACGCGTTTCAGACGGGTATTGTTGGTGTGGCTGAACCATTACACATGGCTGGTGATAGAGTATAGCTTGTCAGCACAGTATTCATATTTGCCAGTAAATAGACCATCTCTTTCTTCCGCCAATACAGTTGCATGATGTTTAGTCAAATGTCGTTGCAACTTTTTTATGTATCGCTCCAAATCTTTATTATGAGCATTTAATTCTTTGATATCTTTTTCTAATTGTGCCGTATCAGCTTTTCTTGGAAAATTCTTTACGAAATATGACAATGATACACCTTCGTCTGTACTCGCTTTTTCATTCCTTCCAAATATATCAACAGACTGCTTTTTAATCTGATAAATAGTTTCTTAAATCAATATAAACTATAAATAATTTCTTGCAACACCTTTTCTTTACTCATTTCTTTTAATACATCAGAGAAAAATGACCGCAAAAAAACTTGATCTGCCTGTTGCACTTGTTCCGTGTATGGCAAAATTGGACTCTCTAAATATTTCATCAATTCATTGGGAGTTTGTAACCCATAAATATCAAAGAAATACTGTTCTCTACCATTTTTCCACCTAGCGGCCCAGTATGTCTCTCTCCCATCACTATATTCTAAATTAAAAATGCCACATTCCTTTTCCTTCGGTCTCACAGGAAGTATGTCCCTCACGTACAATCCACAGAAATTAGGAATCTTCAGCTTTTGGGTGGTATCTATTAATTCATTGTTACTCAATGGTTTGTTCGGCAAAACGACATTCTCGACTGAAATGTTCATTTTTTAATATAGTTTTATTTATTTCTCAAACCGCCCTGCCAATGTCTATCTGCAAATATATGTATTCCATTTTCTAAAACCACTCTCTTGTCGCCATTAGCACTCAATGCGACCATGACTTCTGATATTATTCATTGTTCTTAGCTGTTCTTGACCGGGAAACAAGCATTTCTTGAAATCCTCAAATCGACATTCCTCTTCACAACTGGTTTCTTAACTCCTTCACAATTTTTTTCTTCCTTCCCTTGCAACGTCTTGTTAGTGTACAATTTTCCTCTTAATCCTACAAAGTCTTGAATAATCTCACCTCCTGATTCATCTTTGAAAGTGCCTACCACCTTGTTATGCCCAGCTTCAATCCCACTTGGGTGGTCTTTTGGTTGTATCAAATTTACCTGCCACGTTGTCCGAAATGTCTCAGTAGCAATCTTTTATTTCAGTCTCGTATGCCAGACTATCTGTGTTTGTGAATAGCAGCTTTGCTTTGGACCACAGCGACCCGCTATCGCTTCTTCTTTTTCATATAATTACAGTGAAAATCGTACATCGATGTTTTACTCAGATCGAGGATACACAATCCTAAATAAACCAGCTTATTGAAAACCAGTTTGGTCTTTTTCATGTGCATGGCTACTAGGTTCTCAAAGATGTTACAATGTTTAAAGTTTGGCTTTGAGGCTAGCTTCTTTGATTTCACTTCATTATTGAGTAATCTCCCGATATCCACCCGACTCTTAATGTTTTCCATGGTTTTACCAAAGAGTGAGTTCTTATAAGGTTGAAGATCTCTTTTTGAAACTCATTGCTTTTCCCTGAGATTTGTATTTAGGTCAATGTATTGCTCGAGCCACGCACTTTCTTCGACCTTGATAAATCTGTGAATAATCGTAATTTTTAATCCTTAGCTCTCATACAGCTTGAGATGCTAGTAGTAAATATCATACTTTGTTTTGTTATTTAGATTACAGATTAGCTTGGAGCAGGGCGACTCATCTTCTGCTATGGCTACTTTCAAACTTTCTGGAGCGAGTAGGTAGTCATTGTATAAATCATGTAATTCCTACGAGAAACTTATGTCAACCTCTAGGATGTACGACTGTTCCTTTCATGAGACCATTCGCTTTTACTCGTCCATTTAAAACCATATGCCGGAAGTGGTTTACTCATTGCCCAGATATATAGATCGTTGGCATCGAGGTATGTAATGTATTTTGTTTCCTCATTTTTGTTATATTTGTCCCCCATGTATGGGTTATTCGCCTTCCTTATTATTGCCTTTTTCAACCATGTGCAACAACATGTCTATGTCAGATAACAACTCCACTACAGCGATCTTCAGGGCAGCACCCCATGCCAGCCTGGGTGCTGTATAGTACCAGGCAGTATCTAGTCCATAGTTCTAACAGCAGACATCTCTGAAGTTTTCAAATACATCTGCTAAGAGCGAAACACCTGTCTGATTGTACAGGTCATGATAGTCTCTGTGTATCTTCCTACCAAACACTTTCCATACATTCTGCGCATGTTCATAGTCTTTATCCCTAATCCCTTCACCACTAAGTTTAAAATAGAATGCTTCTTTTAATGATAGGCGAGTTTCATCTAGTCTTCTGAGTGAATCCATATACTCATACGGGTAAACCTTTTTTTAACAGTAGGTCTAGTTGTTTTCCATTAAAATATCTTGAACTGTTGACAAAAAAACTCTTATGTAGATTCCCTGACAGTTTGTCCAAGCTAAATGCCATAAACCTGAAGCTGTCAATAAATTTGAGTTGATGTTTTACATCATTCCCCTCACCCTTCTTGTCGATATAAGAAACAACAAGCTTTTTGTAAAGCCAATGTATTTTTCTTCAATATTAGGAATGCAGTTAATATTACCCTCACTTGCCCCAAGATTCTTAATAAATAGATGGCCGTCACAGCCACTCAGATTATGGAATACTAAAGGGGTGAATTTAGGTATCTTATTATCGAATTATGCTGATTAAACTGATGATAGGTGAGACAATCTTCACAGCAATATCGGTGTATGCACCACAATGTGGCTTAAGTGAAGAAGTCAAGGATGAATTCTATGACAGTCTCATTGCACTCATTGGTAACCTGGCAGAGAAAGAAGTTGTTGCTATTGCAGGTGATCTAAATGGCCATGTTGGAAAAACAGCATCTGGGTTTGAGGGAGTCCATGGAGGAAATGGATATGGTGGCCGAAATAAGGAGGGTGAAAGAATTCTAGAGTTTGGACTTGCCATGGACATGTTGGGGGCGAATACTATTTTTAAGAAAAGGAATAGCCATCTGGTAACCTATGAGTCTGGGGCAGCTATGACTCAAGTGGACTACCTTTTGGTAAAGACAAAAGACAGGAAGTATTTGCAAGATGTAAAAGTGATACCTGGTGAAGAATTTGTGACCCAGCATAAGCCAGTAATTTGTGACTTCAGGATTAAGAAAGTACATAAAGTGAAAAGAAAGTATATCCCAAGGAGAAAGGTGTGGAGACTAAATGATGGACAAGTAAAGCAGGCCTTTGAAGATCAAGTGAATGGAATTGTGGGAGCTAGTCCAGGAAAAGACCTACGAAGTGTAGAAGAGCAATGGGAGAAGATCAAGGATACACTTTTAAAAGCCACAGACCAAGTCTGTGGCTGGACAAAAGGGCCTCCACGTCATAGAGTGACATGGTGGTGGAATACTTCTGTTGAAAATTATGTGAAAGAGAAGAGAAGGCTGTGGAGTCAATGGAAAAAGGGGTTAGTTAACAAAGAAAGGTATCTGGAGGCCAAGAGAGTAGCTAGGCAAGCAATCTACAAAGCAAAGATGGATGCCGAGAAAAGAAGGTTTCCAGACATAATGCGTAGAGATGACCAGAAGAATGAAGTATTCAAGATAGCTAAGCAGATGATCAAGACTAATCAGGATATCATTGGAGAAAAGTGTATCAGGAATGATGATGGAGAACTTGCAACAAGTGAACTTGAAAAGAAGAATGCCTGGAAGTGCTATTATGAGAGATTGTTGAACACAGAGTTTTCTTGGGATAGAGAAAATCTTGGAGAGGTAGAAACAGTATCTGGACCAGCCATTTTCATTGAGAAAGAAATGGTGAGGGAAGCTGTAAAGAAAATGAAGAAAGGCAAAGCAGCTGGTCCTTCAGGAATTGTGGCAGAGATGGTCAAAGCTGCAGGTGAAAGAAGTATAGAGATGATCACTGATCTAACAAATCAGATCATAAGAGATGGTGTCATTCCTGAGGACTGGGAAATAAGTACAATTATCAATTGTTACAAAGGAAAAGGAGAAGCTCTAGAAAGAGATATTTACAGAGGATTAAAGTAAATGGACCAAGTCCTGAAAGTTGCTGAAAGAGTTATGGAAAAACAAATTAGAAATGAAATAAATATCGATGACATGCAATTTGGTTTTATGCCTGGACGAGGAACTATTGATGCCATTTTTATCCTTAGACAAGAGAAGTATCTTGGGAAGAACAAGAAGCTGTACTTTGCCTTTGTGGGTTTGGAAAAAGCCTTTGACCGAGTACCAAGAGAAGTTGTTTAGTGGGCATTACGGAAACTAGGAGTAAGTGAATGGCTGATTAAGGTTGTTCAGGCAATGTACAGAAATGCTGAAAGTCGGGTAAGGGTCAACAGTTCCTATACTGAGAGTTTTGGTGTGGGAGTTGGAGTTCATCAGGGATCTGTACTAAGTTCACTGCTTTTTATTTGTGTTTTGGAAGCACTGTCAAGAGAGTTTCAAAAGGGTTGCCCAGAGGAATTGCTATATGCAGATGACCTGGTTCTCTCCAGTAAGACATTGGATGGTCTACTTGCTAAGTTAGAACAAAAGAAAAGAAGATAGCCTTTAAACAGTGGAAAATGGAAAGAACGGATGAAGCAAAAGAGCATTACCAACAAATGAACAAGATCAGCAAGGAAAAGTGTCAAGACTTCACCAAGACTCCTTCTCTAAGTATTTCCCAGGTACTTATGTTCTATTATATCGGGGTAGGTTGTCTGCCACTTCATTTTCGTCTCGTCTTCAGTGTCTTCCAGTATTTCTTCCAGCTTCTCTACTAGCTCTCTTCCTTCCTGTTTTTTCAGTTTCCACCAACAGATCCTCTTGTCCCTCTTTCTCCTTCTCTTCTTCTGTTTTATATAGATGTAATCCATCACTAGTAGGCGGTGTTGAGGAGTTACACACTCCCCAACAATCACCTTGCAGTTCTTTATTCTGCTCAGACCTTCTCTCCTTGTCGTGATGTAATCAATAATTGCCTTATTAGGGCCGCTCTCAAAGGTATAACTCTGCGCGTCGCTCTTAACGAAAAAGGTGTTCACCAGGGCCAGATCACTAGCTCTAACAAAGTCAAGGATCTTCTCTCCTTCCGCATTGATGTTACCACTACTACCCTCCATGCCATCCCTCGTATCCCTGTCTACTGCTTCCTACATGTCCGTTTAGGTCTAAGCTGCCTCTGAATATCCGCACTCCACACATAGAATCACACACACACATACACACAAATAGATAGATATGTGTGTGTTTGTGTGCGTGTGTGTGTGTGTGTGTGTGTGAATATAAATAAAACAGGGAATTATCGATAAATACACGAAGAGAAATAGACATACAGAAGGTAGAGAATACAAAATAATTTGAAAAACGAACTTACTGCTTGTGTTCCTTGAAACTGGTGTTGGATTGTCAGAGGAAGATGCTTTCATGTTCTAATAAAATGGAACAAAACATATAGGACAAGAGAAGATGTAATTCTAAAAAAAAATAATAAATGGCTTTACGTTAAACATCTACGTCAAAAACGTGCTTGAAAATAAATCAGTGAAAAAAGGAAGACTTAACACCTAAATTAAATGGTCATACTAGTGACATTGTTACTTATTCTCCTACGTAACCTTGGAGACTTTACCAAGGCAATAGGTTTGGCCATTTGAAGCGGCAGATTTGTATTTCGTCCAACTATTAGCTGATTCTGTGCGGCCCTGCACCTGCTCCTTAGCTCTTTAAGTTCAGTTTGTGCGGTAGGTTGCTGAAGATGCAACACAATGTTCTCACTATCAGACGCCCAGGAAAACCAACCGTGGTGTTTTCTAAGTACAGCGTTTTTTGTATATCACTAAAACGTAGCCTATTTCCTCTTAAGGCACCGGAAAAGAGGTTAGGCATTCGGTTGCAAGCAGCACTCATTTAGCACATAAAAAAGTTCTCCATCCTAGTGCATAAAAATAATTTCAAAAAAGCTTCGAATAAAATGCCCATTTCACAACATATATACAGATTTTCATACTGACAAGAATTGCTTGGTATAATACCGGTCCACACATGCAGCTACACCTTATGTCGCCAGTTAGAGCGAGAGGGAGAGCGAGGGTGAGGGATATATACAGTGAAAAGCAGGCATATTTTCCTTGATTACAAAACCTCCATGACCAACTGGTCAAGCTGTGAATAAGAAATTTAGACTCCATGGATAAGCTCAACTTGAAATTCCGAAGGATCGGATATCTATGCTTGACACGTTCAGGTTTCAAATGTAAACCATAGATTTTATCGTAATACAACTATTGGTGTCGTTAATCTAAAGGACTATATGCTACAAAAAAATCTGTTTAACTCAGAAAACGTAATAATGATAGGTGGTTTAGCGTGTCCTGTGGGAATATTGGTCCCCATATCAAGCTACAGTTTAGGGCGCCCTGCTCGGGGCACTGGGAAACAAAGTTCTCTGAGAAATCTCATTTGGGGAGATTTATCTGCTTGATTCATCTGTTTTACCCTTAGTTTTCTAAAGTATCTACCAACTTTAGCTCATACTGAAACCTGTGGGTACTTTCCGAAAGTTTTTTTACCGTGATTGCTACGAAGCATATTTCTTTAAGAGATTCTTTTCAATTATATAATATAGATTATGAGGAAATACCAACATTGGCTACTGATTTAAATTCTACGGTGATGATGGGAAAAACAATAAATGTATAAATGAAAATACAACCAAATATCTACCTGGCATTTCTTCTTTCGATATACTTTTTCTGACTCCACTGTGCTTTTCGTCTTTTTAGAGCTTTCAGTGTGAGAAACAGATGCCTTACAACACTCGTGTCCACACCTTAACAAGATGTCAAGGGTTAATGTATAACAGTATTTTAGCTTATGTAGTACTACATCGCCACATACTCCCGAAAAAAATAGCAAAGGCTTTGATAATTAAAGGCTGTTTACACTATCACCAAAAATTCTCAACTATCTTTCCTTTACTCATCCAAATTAAGTACATATGTACAATATTTCGAAATGGATTCAAACCAGTCATTATGATTTGCAAGTCATGTGAGCTGTCGAAACTATATTCTTCAAGAGATTATTTTTGTGACTTACTGTTCATCTTGACTGCACCACTATAATCCCAAAATTATTAATTGGTTAGCATTTCATCCAGATTTACGCGAGGCAGGGCTGAGCCTCCCATATAACATATTTTTTTTTTAAAGGCGAAAATTCTAGTTTAGTCACTTCTACAAATATAGTAGTATCATAAAAGAACAGGCCAATTTAAGTAAGATTATACTGGCTCTTTAGATTTTTTAGATTTTTTAACAACAAAAATCCCTTCGCCTAAAAATTTACCAAAAAGGTGTTAGTAGAGATACCACTGCGCTCCTCAAAAAACGCAACGATATCTTGCGCCAAATCAACAAACGACTCAAAAACATTGCCATAGAAGAAGCAGACAGCCTGGCAGATGAAATCGCATCTGCTGATGACAGCCGTAGAATGTTCAAAGCCGCAAAGAAACTTTATACCATGAAACCGACACCAGCCATCATCGTCCAGAATGAAGAAGGCAGCTTCAAGGGCTCAAATACTAACAAAGCAAAACTAATAAGAGAATGGTTTCAACGACAATTCACTGATGATACTGACATCCCACCAGAACCA
>RDPX01000240.1:521712-545518 GCA_003991215.1 Morbakka virulenta
ACATGACCCCCCCCCCCTGCCTTTTATAGTCAAATTGCCCTGATAATTACACCAGGCACTGGCTATTATTGTCAGCAAGTGGCGTAGCGTCGTGAGACGTATGACCTCTGATCTTAATTGATTAGTGTGGTACACGAACTAGTTTTGCCTGGTAATTATGAATGGGCAAGATCAAACATTCCCGCTTAAACCGCAGACTTGTCAGTCAGTTGCCTGACCTTAATCAGTTGTGCATGTCCCGAAAGGCCTGACACACCACGCATTTCTGTTTAATGGGCGGGAGTAGTGGGGAGGCATCATATCTGGGTGTCGTGAGGGTGGATCTCAAGTTCTAAAGGGCTGAGTACCGAGTCCGCACTTGTTACTTAGTCTTAAGGTCTTGGGTGAAGTCTCGCTACGGAGATCATTTTAAGCAGAATGGGTCACCTAAACTGGGAAACCTAACTAGGCCCTACCTGCAAGGTCATGTGCTGTTTTAATTCACATCAATATCGCAATATCGCACACACTTGGGTGTGATGCATGCACCCAGCTTACCCTTATCGGTGTAGGATTCGGATGGGTTTGCTGGGGTTTCTACCCCTGAGTCCTTTGTGGGCTCGTATCGCTCCGCCACTCAATAATAATAATAATAAAAATAAAATAATAATGTTAAGGTTCTGAATGACTGCTAATCCGAAGTGGTCGAGGAAGTTAAGGGTTCGATACCTACAAAATACCTCAATGGCAAGCGTAAAATACAGCCTCTGGCAGTCCAAGTCCAACTCCTGGCCTTCATGTGGCAGAACTGTTTGAAACTAACAGGAGAAGGGGCAAAAGGCGAGTATCTGGCGCCTTTTAATAACCAATGCTCCGGGTAGAACAAGCTCGTTAACGTTGCCACTAGTTGTTCTAAGAGAAGGAAAATCTCTGATTTCAAAAGCAGGGGAGACGAAACTCTTCAGTCTAGGAAGACAGTCCGTCTAGTGGAAACTACACGAACAATTGTATGGGTAGATGATATTCTTTAGCCTTGGGTGGCAAATCATCTAGTGGAGGTTACACGATCAATTATACTCGCAACCCGAAGGTACCGTGGCGATAGAGGTGAATGGCTGCTGCGTTATGAGGTCACCGAGAGCGGAACCTGGTAGAAGTGGCGACACTGCTAAAATCAATTGCCTTGTCTAGAGAGCCGGACAACTCTAGATCGACTTGAGAGAGAACTACAGGTACTGGATTCTTGCCGAGACTGAAAAGAAAATGGGACGAAACATTCCCTGACAAAAGTTATGTGTCGAAACAAAATCTCCGAGATAATGCATCTAGATTTAAAAAAGAAATGCCAAAACAATGGTGTTTCTGAAGAAAGTGGAAGGAGATTAGTGCAAGTGATTGTACCAAACGTCAGCAGAAAATTGACAAATGATATGAAGGTAAATCTATTGAGAATAGAAGAACGCAAAAGAAAGAAAGGAAGAGGATTGATGAAAAGAATGAAGGAAGCGTGGGATGAAATTTACGGTGACAACCAGATGAGTACCCAAACGTTGAGGGGCAATGCAGGAAGATTTCGGAAAGACAAATCTCTACTCAATCTCAGAGGTCAGAGATAAAGAAAATGTTGAGCCGCATGATATCGACCAGAGAAATGTTGAACAAGATAGGAACAAAGAGAATGACAACATAATTCAGAATGTTGAGCCAGATGAAAACGAGAATTAATCCGGTCAAAATAGTGAAAGGTCGGAAAACGAAAACGAAAACGAAAATGAAAATAACGAAGACGAAGAGACTATGATTTGAGAATAAGATTTGAAGATGTACTCGCCTCACGGACGCCGACAACGAAAGACAGTATTGCAAACAAAGAATGACTAGTAAAATTGAAAAAAGGGCTTCCAAGAAAGGAAATCGACACTGCAAAGAAGGTGTTAGAAAAACATCTCACCTACAATGTTGATATTTGTAAAGTGGCATATACAGTCTACGCAATGGCAAGGACATTGGAAGAGAGATGAGGAGTAAATAGAAATGAAAAGAGGGAAAAAGAAACGTCATCAAAACCAGAAAAACAGGAGGATAAGAAAAAGCAAGGAAAAGATAAAATCATTGAGGCAGATTTTAGCATGGGTAACCAATGAAATACACAGCAGGAAGACTGAAAGGAAATCAACAAGAAAGGGGGAAAGTGCTTCAGAAACTGAGAGAAAGACCTGAACTACAACTTCAAAAACAAGAATAATTAATACTGTTGAAAGAAAGTACGCTGAATGAATTAAGATACTGAAGTACAAAGATAAAACATGTTAAGAATACAGATGCAAAGATACGTAGCAACAAAATGTTTCACGAGGATCAAGGCATGTTTTACAGAAACCTAAAATGGAGAAGATTGAAGAATTTTGGGCTGGTATATGGGAGGATGAAACTCCAGCCCCATACAGGAAATGGATGAAAACAATTGCAAACAAAATACGAGAAACGGTCACTGATGTAAAAGCCTTAATACAGTAGACTCTCGCTAATTCGAACTTCTATTATTCGAATCTTTCTATAATTCGAACGAAATCTCAGTCACCGCCAGTTTTCCTTAGGAAACTCTAATAAAACACTTTCTATTATTCGAACTTCTGTAATTCGAAACTTTCTATAATTCGAACAATTTTTCGTCCCCCTCTTCAGACAAATTCTCTCGCTAATTCGAATTTTGAATGTGTAGATGGGGCTTAAACTCATTCGAATGCCATGAAAAATTCGAAATTTCCATTTCGAATGTTTTTGAAAAGTNTAGAAAGGGAAGAAGAAGGGAACCTCTTGGCCTTTGGCTGCTAGTGTTGGCTTTCCCAAGAGGAACAAAGCGCCATAAAGAACAGCCTGTGCAAAGTCTACAAACTAAGATAATAATAATAATAATAATAATAATAATAATAATAATAATAAAGTTGAACTTGCCTTAATTGGCCGGCTTAACTTAGTACTGCCCAGTACTGCTGGAAAGGGACATTGACCCCCCCCCCTGCCTTTTATAGTCAAATTGCCATAATAATTACACCAGGCACTGACTATTATTGTCACCAAGTGGCGTAGCGTCGTGAGACGCTACGCCACTTGGTGACAATAATAGTCAGTTAATTGATTAGTCAGTTAATTGATAGTCAGTTAATTGATTAGTCAGTTAATTGATTAGTCAGTTAATTGATTAGTGGGGTACACGAACTAGTTTTGCCTGGTAATTATTAATGGGCAAGATCAAACATTCCCGCTTAAACCGCAGACTTGTCAGTCAGTTGCCTGACCTTAATCAGTTGTGCATGTCCCGAAAGGGCTGACACATCACGCATTTCTGTTTAATGGGCGGGAGTAGTGGGGGAGCATCATATCTAGGTGTCGTGAGGGTGGATCTCAAGTTCTAAAGGGCTGAGTACCGAGTCCGCACTTGTTACTTAGTCTTAAGGTCTGGGTGAAGTCTCGCTACGGAGATCATTTTAAGCATAATGGGTCACCTAAACTGGAAAACGTAACCAGGCCCTACCTGCATGGTCATGTGCTGTTTTAATTCACATCAATATCGCAATATCGCACACACTTGGGTGTGATGCATGCACCCAGCTTACCCTTATCGGTGTAGGATTCGGGTGGCTTTGCTGGGGTTTCTACCCCTGAGTCCTTTGTGGGCTCGTATTGCTCCGCCACTCAATAATAATAAAATAATAATAATAATAATAATAATAATAATAATAATAAAAATAAAATAATAATGTTAAGGTTCTGAATGACTGCTAATCCGAAGTGGTCGAGGAAGTTAAGGGTTCGATACCTACAAAACATCTCAATGGCAAGCATAAAATACAGCCTCTGGTAGTCCAAGTCCAACTCCTGGCCTTCACGTGGCAGAACTGTTTGAAACTAACAGGAGAAGGGGCAAAAGGCGAGTATCTGGCGCCTTTTAATAACCAATGCTCCGGGTAGAACAAGCTCGTTAACGTTGCCACTAGTTGTTCTAAGAGAAGGAAAATCTCTGATTTCAAAAGCAGGGGAGACGGAACTCTTCAGTCTAGGAAGACAGTCCGTCTAGTGGAAACTACACGAACAATTGTATGGGTAGATGATATTCTTTAGCCTTGGGTCGCAAATCATCTAGTGAGGTTACACGATCAATTATACTCGCAACCCGAAGGTACCGTGGCGATAGAGGTGAATGGCTCCTGCGTTATGAGGTCACCGAGAGCGGAACCTGGTAGAAGTGGCAACACTGCTAAAATCAATTGCCTTGTCTAGAGAGCCGGACAACTCTAGATCGACTTGAGAGAGAACTACAGGTACTGGATTTTTGCCGAGACTGAAAAGAAAATGGGACGAAACATTCCCTGACAAAAGTTATGTGTCGAAACAAAATCTCCGAGATAAAGCAGCTAGATTTAAAAAAGAAATGCCAAAACAATGGTGTTTCTGAAGAAAGTGGAAGGAGATTAGTGCAAGTGATTGTACCAAACGTCAGCAGAAAATGTACAAATGAGATGAAGGTAAATCTATTGAGAATAGAAGAACGCAAAAGAAAGAAAGTAAGAGGACTGATGAAAAGAATGAAGGAAGCATGGGATGAAATTTATGGTGACAACCAGATGAGTACCCAAACGTTGAGGAGCAATGCAGGAAGATTTCGGAAAGACAAATCTCTACTCAATCTCAGAGGTCAGAGATAAAGAAAATGTTGAGCCGCATGATATCGACCAGAGAAATGTTGAACAAGATAGGAACAAAGAGAATGACAACATAATTCAGAATGTTGAGCCAGATGAAAACGAGAATTAATCCGGTCAAAATAGTGAAAGTTCGGAAAACGAAAACGAAAATGAAAATAACGAAGACGAAGAGACTATGATTTTGAGAATAAGATTTGAAGATGTACTCGCCTCACGGACGCCGACAACGAAAGACAGTATTGCAAAAAGAGAAAGACTAGTAAAATTGAAAAAAGGGCTTCCAAGAAAGGAAATCGACACTGCAAAGAAGGTGTTAGAAAAACATCTCACTTACAATGTTGATATTTGTAAAGTGGCATATACAGTCTACGCAATGGCAAGGACATTGGAAGAGAGATGAGGAGTAAATAGAAATGAAAAGAGGGAAAAAGAAACGTCATCAAAACCAGACAAACAGGAGGATAAGAAAAAGCAAGGAAAAGATAAAATCATTGAGGCAGATTTTAGCATGGGTAACCAATGAAATACACAGCAAGAAGACTGAAAGGAAATCAACAAGAAAGGGGGGAAATGCTGCAGAAACTGAGAGAAAGACCTGAGCTACAACTTCAAAAACAAGAATAATTAATACTGTTGAAAGAAAGTACGCTGTATGAATTAAGATACTGAAGTACAAAGCTAAAACATGTTAAGAATACATATGCTAAGATACGTAGCAACAAAATGTTTCACGAGGATCAAGGCATGTTTTACAGAAACCTAAAATGGAGAAGATTGAAGAATTTTGGGCTGGTATATGGGAGGATGAAACTCCAGCCCCATACAGGAAATGGATGAAAACAGTTGCAAACAAAATACGAGAAACGGTCACTGATGTAAAAGCCTTAATAATTGATTACGAGAAACTTTTTGAGGCGGTCAGAAAAAGCTCAAAGGTGCATGACAATCCAAGGTGAGATGTTTCAACCAATGGATTAAACAGCCTGATGACACACCTATATGGATAACAGAGGGAAGGACAGTATTATTGCCGAAGTCGGAAGATTTGAATAACGAGAGAAATTACAGGGCCAATTACATGTCTTATCACTTGTTACAAAATATTCACTGGCATGGTAGGAAACTATATGAAGGAACATGCAGATAGATCTGGGACAGGAGTCAGCCTAGAACATGTTCAGGAGTCTTAGGAACAGTCGATCAAGTGATCATAGATAATGCCATTATGCATGAAGGGAGGTTAGCAACGAAATGTAGCAGTGGCATTTTATGACTATCAAAAGGCGTACGACATGGTCAGACATGACTCGATTATCAGAGTGCACAGATGGATGGAAGTATCAGTGACATTATTAAACTAATGAAAGGATGGAAAACTAAACTGGACGTTACAGAGAATGGGAAAACCATCACCAGGCGTATGAAAAATTTTAAGAAGGATTTTTTGCAAGGTGACAGTTTCTCGCCAATTGGATTTTGTCTGACAGAAGTTCCAGTGGCAATGCTGATTGAGGAAACTGATGGCTACAGAATGGGAAACAAAGATGGCGAAAGAATAAAAAGATGATGATTTGAAGATCTACCAAGAAAGCCACCAAAAACTCGAGATTGTCAACGAGATGATAGTAAAAGCGAGTGTGAACACTGGAGCTTGCTATGGAGTAAACAAATGTACAGAAATAGTCTCCAAAAGGGGGGAAATGGTCAAAGGAGATGGGTTGACAGTGTTGGAAGAAAAGATGGAGGCGTTGGACCATGACAAAAACAAAATTTATAAATTTCTGATAAAATTGACGTACAAAGAGTAATAGAGAGAGTGAAGAAAGAAATCCGAAAGATGATGTACCACCAAGTAGGACTTAACTTAAATGATCAAAACTTAATGAAAGCTATAAATTGCCATGTGATATCAGTGACAGGGTATGTGGTGAATGTAGTTAGCCTTAGAAAAGGAGAACTAGAAGTACTAGATAAAATTGTGAAAAGTATTCTACGGAGAGAAGGTTTCCATGGAAGACAAACAAGTGATGAGAGATTATACGCAAAAAGGTGTGATGGTGGAAGAGGACTTAAAAGTTTCAAAGACGTGTATGACAAGACCAAAACAAGAGTAGCATGTTATGTGGCTACATCGAGTGACAATTGGATCAGGGTAGCGAGGAAACATTAAATAAATATAGAGAATTCCTTATTAAAGATAGATACGGAAGCAGCAGTGAGAAAGATGGTTGCAGATGCAACATTTGACGAAGGTCACGTAACAATTTGTCAAGTCAGATTTGATGATTGGAAGGAGGCGTGGACAAACTGAAGAAGCAGTTAGATTCAGGACAATAAAGAAACCGTGAAAGAAGTTTGGCAGAAAGAATATTGCAGAGCGAGGTTACATTGAGATTACATTGAGATAGAAGGAAGGTTACGTGTGGTTAAAGTGCAAAACAGATCCAAGAAAAACGGCATCAATATTCACTTAACAGGAGCAGATGATGAAATCAAGAGCGTGGAAGAAGATAAGAGGACTCGTTGATACTGATTAATGTAGGTTGTGTGGAGAACAGAGAGAGACCATACAACATCTCCTGTCTGGATGTAAGAAGCTTGCAGGATCAGAATACGTGAAACGACACAACAAAGCACTCAACGTTTTAGCAGTCAAATGGGCAATGGAGAAAGTATTACTTCCAGAAGGAACGAATAGGTACACCGAGAGATAGGAAAAAATAAAGTGTTAGAGACTGAAGGCAAGAAGCTGTATTGGGAGCACCGAATGTGAACGAACTGCACCGCGAGGAGACCATACCTTACCTTAGAAGACGGAGAGAAAACAATTTTGCTGGTCGATATGGCATGTCCAAACGAAATGAAGAGACGCCTTAAACGAGATGAAAAGATTAAGAAATACGAACAATTATGTTTTGAGATACGTGAAAGACGGGAAAATTATAACGTGAAAGTGGTTCAAATAGTTGTTAGAGGTCTCGGTGGAGGAATGAAAGAACTGAAAACGGACAATCAAAAAATCTTTGATTTCGATAATGAGAAAGAACTCCAAGCGTTATCGAGAGAAATCTAAAAGACAGTACTTTGGGAAAGTGAATCAATAATTAGAAAAGTGTTGACTATTGACTTGATGTATTTTATGAGCTAACAAAAATTGGTGGCTCAAGCCATCCAGGGCTGCTTAGGGTAGAAAAATGTTCGGATTACTACTTCATACTCATAAGCTAACGTGAGCAGAATTGGGTGATAATGGCTGACTTTATTATTATCATTAGTATCTTGTAATTTGATACATAGGATGATAATTGTATTTTTAGTTAATCCAAGAAATAATGTTAACAATATCTATTCGCTTTCTATCAAGACTCTACAACTACCTTCCTAGCTCCATGTTCATGTCTTCATTCACATTTCTTGTCGGTTACCACGAGATCTGCAAGTATAAACTGGCCCCAGGTTTTTATTTTGCAACTAACTAGTTATCTGATGTACAAAATAGCTTTCGATTTTAATGTGGCTGCTTGCAAGTAAATAGGTATTTAAAAAAGAATGACCATCGTGGCCAATCAAAAAAGTTTCATTATCTTTCTTAGTTGAAATTTTTGAAAAATGTGGATTATCTGATAAAGAAAACGGAAGCCGAGTCAAGAAAATTTTAACAATAAAAAGACAAAAGTAAATATCAGTAGAAAAGTCTAAAAAAGATTTTTCAAATTCGTGAGGCAGATAAACATTTTTAGCTGATTGTCTTTGTATGCCAAAGAATAAAACCTTACAGAGCCTTTATCTTAAGTAACTGGGATATTATTAACCACTCTCACAGTTGTTAACACTATTCTTCTCACCATTATCAATACTATTATCTCATAATTGATAAAAAATTATATACTTAAAAAGACGCAACGTAAATTGTTTCAACAGATAATGTTTGGAAGCACCTTACTCTATCACCAGTGAATACAGTAACAGATTTTTCGCTACGACACATTAGTACATATTTATGGGCCCAAATATACAGCTTTATGCGAAGGTACCTGAGGGTACAATGGCTTATGACTCGTAACGCAAATTTGATACCTGAGGTTAGTTACCAAAATACAATTGTTTTGTGTACAAGAAGTGTTAAGTAGAAAGTGTAAAGAAGAAAGTTTTTGACACCGCATTCCTACCTGCACTCTTGTTTAATAGCGAATCCTGGTCGATGAATGCATATGGCATGCTGGAGAGTATGTTCATAACGGCGATAAAATTTATAATACCACAAAATTATTATATTGTACACTTACGGGAGTTTGTGTCTCAATATCAAATTACTGGCACTGTCTGCTACAATCAGAGTGCAACTGTGTTGAAATTGCTGTTTTTTCGATTTGAGGTATTCTCTACGTTTCATAAAGTTTGTCATCGACACTTTTAGAGCAAGTGCTGCAGTTGACGCTTTAAATCCATCCTTTGTGTAAAAAAAAGGAGATATATACAAAATTCTAATTACTATTCATAACCGATCATAAAAATCGACGGATGTGTAATGCAATATATTAAGGAATTAAAGTTCGAGCCGAGCCTTACTTGAAAAATCTCCATGGTGTACTTAGGTAGTGAGGCAATCAAATCTTTAATCTGTAATTAAAAATAAGATAGTTTTGCTGATCAAAGGCAGTGGATAAGGGCGGGGGGAAGTGAGAGAATTACAAAATTAGTATAGGTTGCTATTCGATTTAAGTAAGGAGTTATTACCCTAGAAAAGGGTGGGGCAAAAGGGACAGGATACTTTAAAGAGCTTGGCCCTAGCCGATAAACAAACAGCTCTGTTTGTACACGTATAAACAGAAGTGTCTTTCCAGGAATGCTAATTTTTGAAAGAGATTCTTAATCGCAAACAAAAACTACTAAACAAAAAGGCTGTCGAAAAATATCACAGTCTTGAGAGAAAATACTGAAGAACAAATTGCGAATTTTGTCAATTGAATTAGGTTTGACAGTGATTTTAGGTAATATGGATGTCCTGAGCATGAATTTTAACCACGTTTTGCTCTATCAGGTCCTGATTTTGTTCAACAACCCTCCTCTTTTGTCGTGTTCATAGAAAGAGGTTTTTTGCAGTTACACACTATAACTATCTATTAGTATGTATTAATGAAAAATTTGTTTTAATATTTTTAGAATTTGAAATAGAGGTTTGAAACACTTTTACAACTTGGGAGAACAATCAAGCAACATGTCCTCACGTACTTGAAAGTTCAAATACAAAACCCTCCTGATTCTTGTTGTTAGATATGTGATGCCAACAGGTTTTGACAATATTAACGTGTGTTCGAAAATTCTGCGAATTTTGCCAATTACCTCTTGTGATTGTTAAAGATCATTATCTAAATTCGACACTTAAAGGACTATACCGAAAGAATCATGAGTGGTGATCGACCCAATGGGTTAGCCTTTTTATATAATCATAAAGAACTAATAAATGATATTAATAAAGTTATCGATAAATTTGCTAAAAACAACAGGTGATTAGAATTTTAAACCATCAGTGTTGCTGTAAACAACATAATTTTAATATTGATGTTAAATGTAATTGATATAATATATATCAAATATAGTGCATTCATATTTTTGCATGGTATATAGTCCTACTTAGTAGCACTTTGTACCGTTTATTTCACTGCGCTGTTTTCATTTTTTGCTCATTTTAATTTTATCGTAATTATGTTCCTGTTAAATTTAATTCAGTATTTACCTTAAAATCTCTTGTTAACGTTATATTCAAATTTTTGATTAACATATCTTACTGCTTAGTAGCACTTTGTACAGTTGATTTTACTGGAGTAGTCTCATTTTTTTAATGATGATATTCTTAATTTAATCTTACTTATCTCATAGATTCTGTTACATATTCCGTCAGCCTGTCCTGCTATTAATGACACTGACCTGCATTTACAAACTTTTTGCAAAGGTTTTTTAACTGATTTGTGTAATTTTTGGTGTGCTGAATCCAAAAATGCCATCCATTTTCTTTGGTCAGGTCAAGATTTTGAGATATGATTATTGCATTTTTTGACCCTTGAAAAATACTCAGTTCAAGGGAAACTGGGCTATACCTGGCCCTTCTTTGTTTTTTTATAGAAAACGAAACTGGAGCAGCCTCAATCTGAAACCAAAAATGCAGCTGTCTTTAAGTTTAAGAAACTGAAACGCTTTCTGTTTACGCCTGAATGGTCATTTGTTGTTTAGCAGAGCTGAATTCCAGGCAATGCGACTTGGAACCCTAAGGAACAGATGCAGTGTTTCTATTTGGTAAGGAAAACTATGCCATTCACTGTTCCTGTGGTGTCGAGAGAAGGTGAAGATCAGGTGACCTACAGCTATTTTTGCATGACTACTCTTCAAGGAATCAATTGCAAGAATAAACGTTTTTTTCGGTATCCTGACGTTCCGTCTGGCATAAGACCAGTCCCTAATGGTTCAGACCTACCTGTTCCCAAGCCAAATGTTGCAATGGAATCTAGCTTTGAATTGGAATCCGACAACACATATGACAGAACAGAGGGTGGAGAATACATGCCAGAAGAGAATGATCGTCCACTGCCTCTAACACAAGCAGGTCTTGGTGATCAGACACGAGACCTAAACATCTCAAAATCGACACAGCTTCTAGGTTCTCGTTTTTTTGAGAACACTTTTCTTGCACCTGGAACATTCTACAGGTATCGTGAGCATAAAAGAAAATTTAGACAGTTCTTCACAACCCAGAGAGACTCGTGATTGGTTTAAAGTAAAAACATTGCTGATTTTATGAAATCAATGGAGATGAAGCATGTTACTACCGAATTGAGGCTTTTCATCGACTCGTACAGCAGAAGCCTCAAGGGAGTTTTTCTTCATAATAGGAATAAATACTCTTCGATTCCAATTGGTCATTCTGTGGAATGAAAGAAACCCAAGACAGCATGGATCGGTTGCTGTCTGCTTTGAACTACCATTACCATGGTTGGATATCTGTCGTGATCTTAAGGTTATTGGATTGGTTTTAGGACTACAGGGTGGTTATATAAAGTAGCCATGCTTTCTGTGCTTGTGGGACAGTCGGTGTGGGGGGTGATCATCATTATATGATGATCACAAGAATCACAGTCAGACAAGAATAACTGTCCCATGATCCCGTCATTCATGATTAGCTTTTGTGTAATGTATAATCTTTATTTTCTGAAGTTTGTTAAATAAAAGGCGTGTATTTTGTGAAGCACTAAATTCAAGAGTATGATTTTTGAATTTTGCACAGCAAACTACCCTAGAATCAGCTATCATATGCTTGACCTTTAAAACTTCGTAGGCCAGTGAAATGCTTTTCACAGCTGCTATTTGGTACAGTATCCTTTAATTTCCATTCATATTTCGCCCCAGTTTCATTATTGACGTGTTCATTATAAGTTAATAGCCTTTTTAATGGCTCATGATTGAAAGTTATTAACATATGCCAAAGGTCTGCGTGTGCTTGTCATTCTTGTCGGAGAGTTTATTAGCTGTTTCAATCCATTGTTTGAAATGACAGGATTTATCTCTTTGTTTTCTGACCTCTCTAGATTTCTCTCTGCATTTCATATTCCCCAACAGAATACTTTTTTCCATCCATAGCAATTTCGAGCATCTCATTCAATACCTCCTCGAAATTTTCTGCTGAATGATTTAAAGAGTCGGAAGCCTTGTAAATAACACCCACAAAAAAATGCTTAGTTTCGGGGAAAATGATCTCAGCCAAAATACACTCCAAGTCGTTCCATTCCAGATCGAATCTCCTTTGATAGGGAACGTTATCCGAAACATAAAAAGCAACTTCACCGCCTTGTCCAGTTTCCGCGCGCTATTTAAGTAGGAGCAAATAGAACAGCAACAAATGACAATCCTTCATTATAATTCACTGATAAAATCTCTAGTTAAGTCTCCAAAATGATTATTATTCAGTTCTTGACAAGTATCCTAAAAAACATTGAGTAAAGTCTTATAAAAAAACACAGCTCATGTAATATTCCCGCTTTACTGAAGCCTTAATAATCAAGCTATCGAAATGACATATGGCACATTATGGGACATAAGACTGCGACTGTCTATTTTGAAAAAGTACTGCAGTGTGTAAATCTTCTAACATGAAGATATTTTGTTGTTCAACAGAGGCTAAAGAGTATACTGAATAACCTAACTTTACTGATTGAACCTGTTTATCCTTTTATTTTCAGAAACCCATAAATCTGCCTCACTGTGTGTGTCTTTGTACAGGTTTCCCTTATAGACGGTATCTACAACCTGCAACAAATTTGGTGATATTTTAGTAAAGGAATTTACAGATACAGAATGCTTAGGTCCTTCTTGGACAGTAGTTAGGTGAAAGAATGTTTTAGGCACAATATATATGCTGTGCGTAAAGTATGGGTTGACAAATAGCTTGCAATTGTATCCTTATTTGACAATTCTACTGAGGCATCTCCACTTACACTGGGGATAGTGCTAATGTTTGAAGTGAAAATTATAACATTACCTTACTACACTATTTAAAGAAGTTTTACTGTTTTTATTGAAAACTTTCTTAAACTGATTAAACAGTCGTACAAACAGGGGACCTAAGAGGCCTACATATCATCGACAGTAAATAATACAAGATAACCGTTGTTCATTACACTTTATTGGCTCTTACGTTACATCAGTTACCAATTTCGTTAGGAATCAACATATTAAATGCGGCTTGAAAGCATACAACGAAAATTAATCCAAATTACGGCAGAGAATCTACTAAAATGAATAGCTGAATGAATGAGACCTATGCCGTGACTGAAATTGATATTAACATGCTATAAATGGAATATCATGTGTCTCCTCCACTTCCAGTTTCCAATTACGACTTGTCATGTTTTCTTTTGCTATCTTTTCCTCATTCTGGAAAGGAAATTTTTTGACTAACTTCAAAATCCATCGTACATCTGGAATTTTGCAATCTCAAGTTACTCCCCATCATAATTTTGGAGAGTATAGCTTGGTTTTTAGCGCGATATATCGTCAGATGCCCTCTAAGTCCAGGCATTGAACGCAAATACGTCTATTAAATACAGTTGGAAAACCATTGGCATGTGCAAACGGATGTCAAATTTAAAAAATACATCTTTTACATTACCTGAGTTCCAAAAGGTGGGTGCCGGTTAACAATCTATAAAAAATGTGTAATAAATATAAAATATAAAAAAGTATTTCAGACTAAATGAGTACAAAGAAATTTTGTGAAATGAATGATATCAAAAAGGGCTTCAACAAATTCTAATATGCTTGTGTTAAACATAAATGATCGGAAGAGGGCCTCCAATTTGATAATGAACCATCGCTAGTCTTTAACTTTTCTTACTAGTTCTGGCTTGCCTCGCATATGTAATGTTTCAAACACTCAAAATTAGCAGATGTAATATTAGAGGAGAGGCAAGTCCTACATAATGTTTTTATTGAAATAAATGACATGCAGTAAAAAAATCAAAACCTGGAATTGTAAGCAAGCTTATTTTAATTGTAAAGTAGTTTTGATTACAATTCTCATAAAGGTGGGATCAAAGTGTCCACTTGATATCACCAAAATGGTATCAGTAGCCTGAGAACAGCTGCCATCGTCAAGTTTAGTATAAAAAACTCACTTGTTTCAATAAAGACGTCGAACAAAGGACATATTCTTATAAATCAGATAATCTTTTTTTACAAAAAGCACTAGAATGCGTTTACTAGACAGGAAGCAATCATTCATATTTGCAAATCAATGCATACAAAATTCCGAACTTTCTATATGCTGCTCTAGAGCATTATTTGACAGGGTAAACTATCAGAACATGTATTAAAAGAAACGTCTAAACCGAGAAGCACTACCTTACATTAGAATATACAATACCAGTTCAATTTCTCGTGGATTTGTATCTTCAATTTTTGAAAATGAAGTAAGACCAGCATTTACTAAAGCCGTTGACATCGTTGGCCCTAAAAAAAATTATCCTGCTCATTGACGACGTGAATAGCATGGAGTAAATCATTTGAAAAGCTATAATCTTATAAAGATGGCTACTCTTACTACCATTGACACTTCTTCTAACTCTAACACTGCTTCTAACTACTAAACTACTAAACGTTATTAAAACCACTGCTCCTGTAATAGCTACCACAATACCTTTGTTACTATTGCCATCAATATTATTACTACTACTACTACTACTACTACTACTACTACTACTTCTACTACTACCACTACTACTGCTGCCACTACGACCACTACCACTACTACTACCACTACTACTACTACTACTACTACTACTACTACTACTACTACTACTACTACCACTACTACTGCTGCCATTAAGGCCACTTCCACTACTTCTACTACTACTACTACTACCACTACTACTGCTGCCATTAAGGCCACTTCCACTACTTCTACTACTACTACTACTACTACTACTACTACTACTACCACTACTACTGCCATTAAAGCTTCTTCCACTACTTCTACTAGGACCCCCACTATCAATACTACTATCCCTACCACTGCTACTGCATCTACAGTTAATAGCACAACTACAACAATTAAAACTTGTACGGCTTCCCTTTCTTCCGCCCCTCTCCTTCTCCTCCTATCATGGCTACTACCAGTGCCATAATAAACACCTATTGCTAATACATAAATTACTACTACTACTGCTATTGCTACCACTACTGTTTTTTCTTATACCTCAGAAAGGAGAACGTGAAATGCTTTACTTTCTTAGCCCAGCTAATTTCATTAAGACATAAACTACATGAAGCCCATGACTAAAAATATAGGAACAGATTATTGTGTAAAAAAAAAACTAAGGAAAATTAAAGATAAGAATATGGGTAAAGTATATTAAAAACAAAGTATCATTTTGTAACTTCGTTAGAAAAGTTGTGAATACATGTAACATAGCGATAGAAGAATTGGAAATACTACTCAAAATTTTAATAATCTAAAACTTAATGGATCCAATTTATGGAGAATTAAAGAAAGTTGCAAAACTTGTCATTTACCTATTTTTTCTATTTGTCGAGCGACAAATTTTGAATTTTCCCAAATTCTACAGCCGAAAATAAAGAAAAATATACGTGATTGTTTGAGGTGTTGGATAACCTCAAATAACAACTGTATACAGCTAAGAAAAATAGAAATATTTGAGAGCAATATGTTTGTTAAAAAGGCAACCCTATCAGTTACAAGGTGGTTTATTAAGTTTCGAAATTTCCTTAAAACCTGAAGCTCACACCAATATCACCAAATTGTATCTGATTTGTCTGATATTCTGTGAAGGAAATAGGCAAAAATCAAATTTAGGATGATACATTTTCCTGATGTCTATACCAAACCATAAGCCTCATCTATCTTTACGACTTTACACATTCAAGATGAAACAATATACATCCTTCTTTCAGCTGCTTTCCCTACAACCACACCCATAGACAACGGTGTCTAAAATTTTAAATTTTCCTATCTTTTCTGGGTAGGACCCATGCTTAAAGGTCTCCAAATTTCTGTGCGTAATCGTTTGAAAGAAAAATGAAGGAATTAAAAGTACGAAATCATGTACTCAAGGTCAGTGACTTTAGGTGGCACACAATGACAGCATAAGGGCACCACTTCATATTCAAATCTGACGGTGTGGACTCTTTGGTATGCTAAATAGGTATGAATTATTAGTTCTTAAGTATCGGCACTTGCTATTTCATGAAATGGTATGGTCACAACATACTTCAAAAACCAAAATTATATCGACTGTTTCCTTCTCCTTTTCTGCATTGTCCCAGTGAATCTCTTCATCTCGGCTTCTACCCCTTTATGTTACTTTTGTTGTGAAAATCTGGCAGCTCTGCGTATCTGAAGTGTCTATTTTCATCTCTTCTGCTAAAACCTTAGTCTTTTAATCTCCTGCTTCCTCTAGAATNCACATAACAGCATAAGGGCACCATTTCATATTCAAATCTGACGGTGTGGACTCTTTGGTATACTAAATAGGTATGAATTATTAGTTATTAAGTATCGGCACTTGCTATTTCATGAAATGGTATGGTCACAACATACTTCAAAAACCAAAATTATATCGACTGTTTCCTCCTCCTTTTCTGCATTGTCCCAGTGAATCTCTTCATCTCGGCTTCTACCCCTTTATGTTACTTTTGTTGTGAAAATCTGGCAGCTCTGCGTGTCTGAAGTGTCTATTTTCATCTCTTCTGCTAAAACCTTAGTCGTTTAATCTCCTGCTTCCTCTAGAATGCGATAAACATTTGATATTCTGGAGATGTCATTATTTTTTACGATGACCAAGTATGCACTGTATCTTCCTCATATATACTTTAACAAGTTGTCTCTCTTTCACTCCCTTTAGAATACAGACCTGTAAACAATACAGGAGTACATGGTTGAACATTGTTACAAACATTCCCAATTATAGATTCAAAGACATTTTTGGCCACGTCCTTTTCCTACCTTTTTCTGTTCTCCTTGCTATACCTTTCTACTTCGCTAAAAGGTTTACTCTCAGTATCTGTGGTTTTCATCTTTTATTCACCCTCTTTCCTCCGGCCTACCATTTCTATCTTTTGTATGGTTATCTATATCCCCCTGCTCTGAAATTCTACGAACCACAGAGATAGAATTATTGGAGTTCTATGGCTGTGACCTCTATTATAAACACGTTGTCACCAAATGAGCATACCCTTGTGTCCTTGCCGATTGTGTCCGTCAGTGCTGCATATAAATATCCACTTAGTATCGACCCATGATAAAATCCTGCATTAATGGGGAAAGATTATATAACAATACCTCAGATCCATATTGCCTTGCAGCCTTTGTACAGGTGAACACCACTCTCACCATCACTTCCGAGACTCCTATTTGCCTCAGGCATCAGCAGACAACGTCTCTTTGAATCCTTTTGTATGCTTTCTTAAGATCAAAGTTCAGGTATAGTTTCGGTTGTTGTCGTTATGTTGTATATCTCTAGTGTAATCTTTCTGAGTTAAACCGGTGCTTAAATTAGATATTAATTTAGATTGTAGTAGGAATAAACCCTTTGTTTTTCAATAATTACACAAGATAAAAGTAAAAGCGCCTAAAGTTAACTAGGAGTTGAAACAGAAGCGTAAGAGGATTAGTTGAAAAGACGAAGTCCTGAGAATAAAATAAATAATTGGTACTTCAGGAGTATCACTGCGTAATACAGTGGCAGTTGGACTCAATATGCCATTGGGATTATGAAATCACATTGTTCATCCAATACTTTATTAGTTTCAAATTATGGTGCATCAATCAGTTTTATGTGCAATCAGGACAGAGAAATCATTCACCGCCATGCTATCATGACTCCCGTCCTCAATAGAATTTTTGAATAATATAGACAAAAGCTCCCAAGTCTTTTGAAGAATTTAACATTCATAACATTCCTTTTTATAGATCGGATACCAGCATAAACCTATTCCATTGGCGATCTGTATTTACTGGTTTTTTTCTAAGGTATGCGGTATAGTTGGTCTCTTTACATAATGCCTCGTCACAACAATGTTGTACATTCACAATTAGTATATTTGAGGAGCTTGCCTTCCCTTTGATAACATGGTTTCTGCTACTTCTTATCAAGTGACTTGATCATCGGTGTTCATTTTTTTCATAAAAATAATCTTAACATTTTTTGTACATGAATAGCTTCACTAAGGTAGAAAATGCTTATTTTTCAGACTCATAAATAACATCCAACACACTCTAGGATAGTACAAGCATTGTTGCTATAAAACACTCTCTCATGCCTATTGCTAGTAAAATTAGACAAACTGGACCTAGATTCGAGGGCCACTGCAAGCCTGGAAGTAATCTATCAACCTATTTCTTTTAGAAAGTATTTGGCTAAGACATTTGTTCATGTTTAACAAAGAGATGTGGTGCAGTGATGGTTTCAGCGATTTAAAAAACTAATAAAAGTCAATCAAAAAAATATACCCAAAATTTGAAGATTTTTACGGATATGTATTCGAGCACGAATAATTGTAATCTTAACAAAATAAAAACATCAGTCTGATATTGATTGGTATTAGTGCTTCTAAAAATCAATAAATGGTTTTTGCTTAACGAAAATCACATTAGTTATTATTTACCTTGCACGGATACATTTACAGAGAACTGTTGCGTTTAATCCTGCATGAAAGTATCTTTTCAGCAAACAAAATTCCATTAAGCCTACAGCAAAATCCAACAAAATGAATTCTAAAAAGTTTGTTAACAGACAGCAAATGGGATGAAAGTACACTAATGTGATTTTACAGGTAGAAAAATGAAAACCATCTCTCTCCTCGTAAGGTTGTGACAGGATTTAAACACTAATGAGTAATTGGAGCTTCTTTCATACTTCGTGTTCCATGGATACGATAAAAAATGTTAAAAAATGCTTTCAATGATTTGAAGTAAAACAAAACAATCTGGAATGTGGTGTCGTAGTGCCATATCCAAGTGACACAGTACACGACTAAGGGAAGTTTGTATTCACCATTATTTTGTTAGGTTCAATATTGGTTAGACGAATTAGTGTCTGAGCGAAAAATATTGAATTCAAATAAAATTATGGTTGGTAAACTATTGCAAATTTCTTTTAAACCCCTAAAATGGTCGAGTCAAATTTATTTGTGTAATAATTGGCTATAAAAGTTAACCAAACATGGCGGAAGCTCTTAACCGTAGAAAACAAGATCACTTTTAACGAAATTATAATGGACTTTATTAATACTTACTTCAAACATTGTGTTTTCTACTGTTTTTCGTGCTTTTTAATCCTTCTACTTATACAATCTATTTTGATGTCTATATTACCAGGTTGGTGTCAATATTAAACACGCTAAACAACTTTAATGGGGCCCTGGTCAGTGACTACGGAATCGCTAACCAGGGCCTCATTAAAGGTGACTACGGAATCTATGCAGGACTCTGTAAAATAATTAAAGCAAAAAAGCCCTGGGTTTGGAAAGAATATAGTTTATATTTAGAAAGGTTGAAGAAAGTTTGTCTACGATACACTAGCTTTTTTATAATATTGTCCGGAAGTTGTCAAGATTTGGCGAGAGCTTCTGTAACCCTGCGCTTCTTCCCAGGACCAAATTTACAAAGCTCTCTTTTGGCCTTTTTTAAACAACAGTGGACTCAGTTGGGAAAAAATACATGATGCTTTAAGTCTGGGCAGAGCTCTGAAAGTTCACACAGTATTCACCATACCATACTACATTGATTTTTGCCGAGAGCAAAAATATGCTTCCTCCTTAATGCACGTCCCCCTTTTGAAGGGGTGCTATGTACTACGGTAAAGCAATATGAATGGCCTTTTTGTCAATATGTGGTTATGTGATTACGTGATCAGAAATTTGATGCTGATTCTTAATAACATGGAAAAAATTTCAAAAATATACAATTTTTGGTCATTATTACACCTTTTTAGCTGAATGTTAAATGCATTAAAAATTTTTCCAAATGTAATCATTTTAGAAATCGTTAAATCAGACATTTTGTGGTACTTCTGAATGAAACACTGTCACGGGCCTATATTCAACATTATAGTTGATTCAAGCCATTTTCAGCGAGGACCATTTTTAGGACAATAATTATGCCCTTGTAAGAATTCATTGTCACTCAAGAAAGTAACGTAATTGCATTTTTATTTTCCCTTCAAATGACAAACGAGAATGCTTGCACTCTGATAAAGCATGATTTCTCATTGTTTTAGATATGAATAACGAATAACTGAAATATTTCTTGATTTGTCGTTGATGTTGTTTTGCTGTTAATGCTGGTTAGCTCAGATTCACGGCGGTGAAAATTTTAATATAAATAAGATGAACATTATTATTCGGAAATTATGTTGCTTGTGCCAAGATGTTTCGCCAGTTATTTGTGATCTAAAGACGGTGGGAGGCAAACACTTGCAAAGCAGATCATTACACATCGTACCACAAAAACTGTTATAACAAATACAGTACAAAGATTAGCACCTAGTTAAAGCGAAAGACTCTCTCAACTCCAAGAAATCGGTTCCTGCAAAAGATTCCAGAAAATTATCGAGTGACTGTTAGGTGATTTATGTTGTAGAGTTTGTTCTACAAGTGATTATCACAAAATTTTGCAAGCTACACTGGTAAACGAAATAGAAAAAATGGGCACTGAACTATTTAAATCTTAATTACAGGAGGTTTATGGTGGTGGCCCGCTCGCAATATTTGTTCAAACTACGAAAAACAATGTGTCTTTAGGTTAAATTTAAAAATTTCTGAAAAAACAAAAGTATAAAGAAAATGAAATCGGCTCAAGCATGCGGTAAAGTAGTTAGCAATTTACGTATTGCTTTACAACAAAGGGATCAAGACATAGATTGGATGATTCAATTTGAGGTTTCTGTTTCACCACCACCTTTATCCTCTGCTGCAGAAAAAAAATTTTTTAAGTCGAAATCTGCGCTGATTGACTGCATGATAAGTGAATATATTGTTCTTTCAAGAATTGTTGACTGTTACTCAACATTGACAGATGGATCACTAGTTGTTCACTCTCATGAGTCAAAAGATGTCAAGAACGTTGATGAGTTCTTTCAAAGTACCGTAATCGTTCAAATAAGCGCCCAGGCGCTTATTTATTTTTTATACTTTTCAGGGGGGCGCTCATTCGAGATGAGCGCTTATAAAATATTTCTCGAAAAATATGAATTAAAAATTCAAAGATCAACGTTCTTTTTCACATTTTACATCTCTCCGGAGAACAAAAGTCAAACACGTAAATACCCGATAACCAATACACTACAAAATATCAATATTCTCGTCACTTCCACGAAACGCCAAGTGCCTGGCTGTAATGCGTACAGCCACCTGGAATCAAGACTACGTCAAATTTCTTGTTTTTTAACGAGTTGCTCGTGTAATCTTCGATATGACATGAATATGTATCCCATGCCAGTAAACGCCTTGTGAATGAGTACCCGATCGATCCACTGAGTCCCCAGCTCAGAGTTCATCCAACCATTAGGCGACAAGGTGATGGTACATTTTCCTTGGAATTCCTTGTTAAGCTTTTCGACATCTGGCTTTTCTCCCTTGAATACGATAAATGGCTTAAGGATTTTCCCATTTGCTTGAGCAGTTAAACAAACTGTTACCCGACTCTTTTCATGGCCTGTAGATTTTAAAGTTACAGTTTTCGATCCAGTTTTTTCAACAGTCGAAGACGAGATCATGTCAGTCCAAACGGCGGTTTCGTCCATGGCATAGATATTATCCATCCTATAGCTGTGCTGCAAACGCAGTCTGCAAATTCGTAACACGTAGGCTACGAGTTTAGAAATCACCATATCCGGGGTCCTTCTGACATATAGACGTCTTTCTGCGCAACGACAAGCCATTTCGTCTCATGAAATTGCGACACCAACCTTCACTAGTAGAGAAATCCGTTTCGTCTGAGTTTTCCACTTCTTTGGAAAAAACTGGTGCTTTTTTCGTGATAACGGTGCGGAAAACACGCAATCCTTTAGACCTTCTTTCTAAAATCCACTCCAATACCTTCTCTTCTAGTTCCTCACTTAAAGGTTTCCCTCCACCACCAGGCACTCTTTTCTTATCCTTTCCTTTCGTTGCAGTTGTCTGAGCCTGCATTTTATTACGGTTTGAAATTTAACGAGCGACCATTCTTCGGTCAACACCAAAATGTCTGGCAGAGGCACTTATGTTAAACTGGTCAGCGTACTGAATTGCCTTTAGTTTGAACACCGCTGCATAACTTTTCAAGTTTTCTCCTTTGTGATAAACAGCCGAATCATCACTTTGATTTTTACTTGCCATGTTAATGCAAAAATAGAAACACGCTTCATTGAAAACTGTTCTGTTCAAAATATTATAGAATTCGAATGTAGAAGTTGAATGTCGAAGAAGATACTTAATATTGATAGTGGTGAATTGAAGAAGTTTCCTGATAAGAAAAACACAAAAAAAATTGTCAAAGAAAAAGTGTTATTCTTTCTTTTCCAAGCGTTCCCTTCCCTCCATGCAAGGTATTAAATTTTTTAATCGATTTTCTCCGTGAATTCCGAAAATTCGAATAAGCGCCCTCCAGAACAAAGGGGGGCGTTTATTCGAGAGGGGCGCTTATTGAAGAGGACGGCTTATTGAAGAGGGGCGCTTATTCAAGCGATTACGGTATATTCATTTCTTTGATAAACAAACACTTACTAGAATATCAACGGGTTGATTTGTTGGTTGACCGTTACTTTATGAAAAGCATTAAGAATATTTCCATGGGGAGTAAAAGAGACGTTGTACTATATCATATTGCATCAAACACTACAATCTCTAGAAACTGGAAGGAACTTATGAAAAAGGCGAAAAACATGCAAGAATGAATTGTTCAGACGTCTTGCAGGATTCGTTACAGCTCTCATTCCACCCGAAGGAAAACAGATCATATGCACATCCGATGACGATGTTGTTGCTCAGTGAAGACAATCTTTGTTTGGCATCGGGTGTAAATTAATAGAATGAATACTTACACCTTGTTACCCTTTGTGCAGCTCTAAATATTTTCTAAATGGAAGGGAAATAAAATTTTATGTAAACGTTCCATCTTAATGATAATAAACAACTAGAGATATATTAATAACTATTAAAAGTAACATTTTATGTCATCTTAAACCACAAACTGTCTTTGTCCTTAACAATAAAAAGTTGTGATCTGCAAATTCAAAGTTAATTGGCAAAACTGGCAACCGAATCCACTAACGTTTACTCCTATGAACCATGTGGAGTAAACCTTAAGTTATCTAGAGAAAACCCCTCAGGAAACTTAAACAGCATCATTCCTATTATTCTTTTCTGTCACTGTACTGAGCATATCCTGTTCAACATAGTAAATAAGGCGATCTGCAACTTATAATTTTGCAATAAGGAGAAATGGAAATTGAAATAGTTAGTATCCACACGCAATTGCCGTAAAATGATTGGAAGGGTATTTCTGTGTAGATAAACCAAACGTATCCACTTTGCAATTTCTCCAAGCAAAGAAAAATTAAATCTAGGTGAATTGA
>RDPX01000240.1:550920-630047 GCA_003991215.1 Morbakka virulenta
TATTTATCTATCTATCTATTTATCTATCTATCTATTTATCTATCTATCTATTTATCTATCTATCTATCTATCTATCTATCATTTCATATATATATATATATATATAAATATATATATATATATAAATATATATATATATATATATATCTGTCTATCTATCTACCTTTCTATCTATCTATCTATCTATCTATCTATCTATCTATCTATCTATCTATCTATCTATCTATTTATTTATTTATTTATCTATCTTTGTGTACAGAAAGAATTAGGTCACAAGGCAATATGTGTCCTTCGGTACCAAGAAGTATATAATCTTGCTTCCTTTGGACGGTAATATTCTGGGATAGGTTTTATTGGTTACTAGAACGCACAGCTAGTTGTGTTGCAATGAAAGAGAAACAAGGCTCTATGGTTGGACCAAGTCCAACGTCCTAAATTTTATCTGCGGCTAAGGAAGCATGACACATGTGTTGTACTGTGCAACCCCTTCAGGCTGGTGCTTAATCGGTGGAGTGAATTGACTTCCCACTTATAGTGGTATTCAAGTGACAGTCGTTTTATGGAACGTCATTTGGTTATTTATTTATGTGGATATATTTTGTGGAGAAATTTTTCATTGATTCAAGTGCTTGCATATTACGATTTCGTCTAAATGGGTTGTTGAAAGTACAAAGCACTGTATCAGAGCATAATATAATTTTAATGTATCTATCGGCTTGGCTCCTTCACTCCGATATAACAGTTAGTAGTAGTAGAGGGGATTATCGTGTTTAACACTTTGCCTTTAAACCATTCAAAATAAACTTATTATATACATTACAAACTGTTTTGAAAGAATACACAGTACATTTAAGAGTAAGTTTTGGATTTCAACAATCATACTTTTGAAAAAAACCGCATCATTATATTCTGATTTGATTAACAATATTTCAAGCAGTGTCACACTTGCCCCTCGTCAAAGGATTGGCAACGAAAGGAAAAAAAGGTAATTGTAGAAAACAAAACATAATTGCATTCTCATATATATAATCACGTACCAGTTGGAAGTAAAATTCCATCTTTTCTCAAATCAATTAACTCCATTGATTCAAGAGACTGGATTGCTCCAACACAAATCCCTAGAAAAAAGAGAAAAATATAGCTAAGATTTTCACAAATTACAAGGTAAACAAGAAAACACAAAGGGAAGCTGCCATCTTGTACTGTTACTAAAATTTTATTTAAGGGCTCTGACAAAGGTATTTTAATCAATCAGTATTTACATGAGATTGTGATGAATGGGTAAAATAATGCGTCATATTTTCTGTGTATTATTTCCAATTGGCAAAGTACGACACAAATTAATTAAAAAGCAAACAAATGTCTTCAAGTTAAAGAAGCTGTGCAGAAATAGTTGTTCTCCATGTAATTTAAAGGTATGAATTCTGAATCATTTACTTAAGCATTCAAGACAAAATTAAGATATCCTACAAAGCTACAAACTAAGAGCGCAGTTTACCGAAGATGAATGAATGGAAAGGGTAGTCATGATCAAGTTGTAATCAGAGCTTCTTGATTACTTACACCGCGGAACAAACAAAAGGAGTTTTAGGAGCAGATTTCAAATCTGAAATTAGTTTTTCTCTACAAGCTCTAATTTGTATGCAATTTGAGGGTAATGAAACTGTACAAATGTGAACTTGCGTAAACCACGTATAAGCATTTTTACGTCCATATATATAGATAG
Source organism: Morbakka virulenta (assembly GCA_003991215.1). Classification (NCBI taxonomy): domain Eukaryota; kingdom Metazoa; phylum Cnidaria; class Cubozoa; order Carybdeida; family Carukiidae; genus Morbakka; species Morbakka virulenta. Next base: position 552,647 of record RDPX01000240.1, read on the forward strand.
CTTCTAATATTTTGATCATTCTTCTTTTGTTCCAGCTCAAACATGGCTTCAATAAGGATATATCATTGCAGAAACAAGCCTTTCGATAATTAGTAAAGTTTTTGAACCACTTATTTGAATCAATTATCAACAATACACTGTCAGGATTCTTTTCGAGCTTAAGGTTTTTGGCTGGTGTTCAGTAACCATTTAAAGGAATTCACTAAACTGGTGTCCTTTTGACAGCAATCTGAAAATTTCAGGTTGACGAGTATTCATTTAAATTCATTTTGGCACAAACACAGTTTCCCCAACATCTCTAAACATGTGAAAAGGATTTGGGGCTTAGATTTTTAATTGAAAATACTTACCCTTTAGCTTGTTTTNAATCTCTTGGCTAAACTTATTCCTGTCTTTCCTTCACAGTTCCATAGTGGCTCTATACCTTGTATGCTAATTATCAGGGGAAAATTGGTTGCATAGCTACATGTTCCTGGATTTTTGAATAGTTTTATCTTTTTGCATAAAATTTTTAATCCCTTTACCTCTTTTTTTAAAAAAATATATGTACAGCTCAGTGGTGTCGCTTTTAATGGAGCGAACAAATACTTAAGGTATTATTCATGGATTTGATAAACAAAGGAGCACGTCTATTGGAATTATGCAAAATTAGTAGGGTAACAGCATCTGAAAATTTCAGGTTGACGAGTATTCATTTAAATTCATTTTGGCACAAACACAGTTTCCCCAACATCTCTAAACATGTGAAAAGGATTTGGGGCTTAGATTTTTAATTGAAAATACTTACCCTTTAGCTTGTTTTCAATAAAATCACCGTCTTGTTTTCCCTTCACACCTGTAATGGATTGATCAAGAATGGATATTGCTGCTTTCTATGATAATGTACAAAATTTACGTACCTGTCCAATTTATTCCGATGTCTTTGAATTCAAATTTATATTAATTACATAGGAAAAAAACCAAGAAACTTTCTGTAATCTCCCTCATCTTGCAAGAGCTTAGACACATCCTGCAATGGCATTTTACAGGAGTACCAAAGAATGAATATAAGAAACAACTGTTAAAGAGTGCTGTTGTAGTAAGCTAGTAACCAGACAAAAAGATATCTAACAACTGTCAGTCAAAAGTAGACTTAAACTTTTAAAAATTACATGGATGCTTAATTATTGACTGGCAACTGGTGGTTATTCCGTAAAATTCTAAATTGCGATGCAAAAAGCGTATGGCAGACCACAAAAAAAAACAACACCGAGATAGAAAATGGAAGTAAATAACTCTTGTTAATAAGACACCAAGGCCAAACCAGTAAAATGTTTAGTCAGTTAGATAGTAATCTTCAAGTAAATTAACTAACCGATGAGAAAACAAGCTAAACAAAGTGCTTTTAAATTTAGGAGCTCTCTTGAAATCGAAATTGGTGTCATAATTAGCGGAGAGCAAAGACAAAAGCTAGTACATGTGATGTCTCAATTTTTCATTTACATCTGTACTTTTGTTTTAGACTAAAAATTGGACCACAACAATATTTATATGTGGTTATAGCTGTAAATATAAACACATGTATGCTTGTTTGTGTTTATATACATACATATGGTGTGTGTGTGTGTGTGATTTAGGAGACTGATTCTTGTTTCATTTACAAAGTGTACTTTTATTCTTATTTTAGCTGTGGCTTTTGCGTAAGCAGACCTCAGGAAAATCTTTACAATTCTCCAATAGAGTGCAACTGTTATGGTGCAGACTATAAAAACTAATCTCATCTGTCCCATATTTTTACTTGGGTTCCCTTTCACCGTGTTCCATATTTCTCTAATATTTGAATAACAAATACCACCCAGTTAATATGAGAAGCCATGCAAATTTAGTTATAAAGTAACAAATTATGAGAAGAACCTTAACAAGTAACTATGGAGTTATGCGAGAAATAAAACAAAAAATGACCAAAGAAAAAAAATCCTACTGTAATAAGACGGATTTTTCCGCATTCGCCGATACAGGAATGTCGACTGTAGCCATTCCAGTGCTACTGCGGTACTACCAATTGTTCCAAGTACTATTTCAGCATTAACATGTTCTGTGAGGTGCCTATGTAAGCTGTAAATAGAAGGTAATGCAGTTAGCTACAACAACAAAAAAGGCACCAAAATAGGTTTTCATTAACATTCATTTTCTTCCCATTTCCCTTCCTTCTCCTCGTCAAATTTTCCTCTAGTCAACTCCAAATTTGAAATGATACCAAAAGTACGACAAAAATAATATTTTCTAAGAACGAAGAAAGTCTTAAAATTGTAAAACTGTCAACAACAGACCAATAAGCCTTTTCATGATTCGTATTTAAGACATCAATTTTTTCAAGGTAGTTTCGTCAATCCTCCTTTATCAAATGTATTTTCCTTTACTTGCTGAAAATAAATAATATATTTTGTTGTTTCATACATTTCATTCGTAATTGATTCATTCCTGAACTCTTCGTCGTGTATGACCAATAACCCGTTATACCGGTTTGATTTTAAGTTTGGTTCGGTTTTAGACCAGTTCTAGGAAATACAAAAGTGTTCATTGAGTATTTTCCATAAGTGATGACAAATAGAAATACTTAAGAAATTATTTAGTGAATGTTTTACTGATCACGTTGTGCAAATTATTAGGCTAAAAGCGAAATAGGAAGGAAAAAAAAGAGGAAAAAGCAGGAAAAAGAATTTAGAAGTAAGTAGTTTGTGAAAGAGCAGCTGGCAATTTTGATAGGAAGCTAAACATACATTCACATCCCTGTCAGCCCCTAAACGGTGTTCACGTTACTTTCAAGCTCCCACGCCCTCACTAATGACTGTTTACACTGATTATTACTGATTATTTGTTACACGTATTATCCTGCGGAACTCAGTGTTTTACTTGGAACTTCAGTAAAGACAGCAGAAGTATCACATTTCCAACATCAATTTGTTGAAGTTTGAAACAAAATTGGCAGTGGAAATGTGGGAGGAGGAGGGTCGGGTTTGAAGTGAAGGTTTTACATCACAAGCTGGCTGAGAGCAGTATCACAATTCCAAAAGAGTGCTGTTGAAAATTTAGAAAAAAGATGATAGTGGTTGAACTGTGGGAGGAGGTGTGTCAGATACTGCCACACCAAAATGTAGCTTGAACTCGATTTTGACAACCAATCTAGCCACACAAATAGCTCAGCTGAAGGCCCAGCTCATCATGTATAACTGTAAGTAATATATCAGTTCCAGTAGCAGCACCTGCTGGCGAGCCACCAGGATAACTACCTTCTTGCTAATACCTGATGAACACTGAGGGAAAAGTATTAGTTGGAGGGCCGTCTATTCTTAGTATATTAATCCACGCCCACAAATTCAAAGACCATCGTTTCAGATCACTCGGCCATCGTGTCACACGTTCAGGCAGTGAGATTATTAGTGAAATAACAAAATTTTGTTTCATGAGCAAAATGTAATTACCTCATAACTCATTAACTACTAGGAATATAACTGCAAAATTAGGAAGGATAATAGTAAGTCATTAATACGGAAGTAGCGCATTATCAAGCATCTTTGTGCTAGTTTTCGTATCAAAAACGTACAAAATAAAAATTTTCCGGTGATTTTTCCGCTGAATGAATACCCACCTGGTACAGAATAGAACATAGATTTAGAACACAGGAAGGTTGTCTGTTGGCAAACTGTGTCTTGTGCTAGGCCTGCTGGCGAGCGAAGCGAGCCAGCAGGACAATTATTCCCATGCGGGGACAAAGCAATCCCTGATTATACACCGTATGTAGAATTCACTGTATATTAGCACGATAAACGCTTTATACTTTCTTAAGATAAGCAGCTTGAGAAGATATAAACTTTGCGGTCACAAATAGCTTATTTCCTGTAGCTCCTTTCAGGGTACAAACTTAATCTAATTTGAAATATAGCGACACGTTTTTGGTTTTCGATAAAGTGGAGATTTAGCCTTTTATCCAAACAAAAGAACACATGGATAGCCGGAAAGAAATTGATAAAGGTCCATAAAACCTTTTTGCTGGAATCACAAAGTATTTTATGGAGTTCTGGAGGTTTGAGCCTGAGGTTTTAGAAGCATACCAACTTTTCTTTAGGAAAAGCCCTCTTTGAAGAGATGTATGCTACAAAAAAACAAAAATATTGGTAAGTAAAGTAGGCCTATGCTTATTATTGCACGTGCTAAAAATATTCAAAACCCACAAGCATTCCTCCAAATGCAATCCATCATATAATGCCAAGGAAACAATACAAATAGTCAAAACATTAAGATTTGAAACGGAATAGCTTCATTCCAGAGCCGCTTTGTTTACAGACCCCAATTTAACTGCTGATGATGTCGGCAAGCCAAGAAAAACAGAGGAAGGCTGTTAGTAATGTATCTTGAATACCATTGCAAACACAACAAAAACGACCACCCAGTGTCAATAGCTCTCATGTTAAACGGATTAACTTACGGCAGAAAGAATTCATTATCAATACTGTAGTCATCATTTGAAATGGATTAGTGAGTAATTATCGATTCCATTTGGCAAAGCCGTGAAAACATTTAAGTGTCCACTGCTCCAGAACGAAGAGAAGGACAATTCCTTAAAAGCTGCCAATTACAGCACCCTAATGTGGGGTCGTAAAACCTCAGGTCACAATACTTGCATTTTGTTTTCTACTTGGCCACATTATTATACGAGATATAAAAAAAATCCTTGAGTACTTTGTAGCTGCCTGCTTTATATTGATGAAATGCCTTTCCTTCAACTTCAGGAAAGAATTAAAACGTTCGTACAAATAAAAAATTGAACCAACCAACAACAAATATAAGTTTTAACGGCATTACTCATTATTTTCACAAGAGCCAGGGCAACGCCAGTATTCTTTGCTAATCATTGAATACTTGTGATAGCTGCCCTGCTACCAACTCAGTGTCATATGAACCCTGAAGCTCTATGCTTTGTGACATACGTCTAAGGTTGTTTTGAATTATTTTGGTTACATATAAAAACATCACTTAACAACGGGTTAGGAATGACATTGTCTTCCAAAAATGAAACAATTTTTCTGCTAAAAGATTAGTTTTTGAGAATAGCTTGAATAACCGCAAGCGCTTTCACTGACACAACAGTTTTAATGTTGATTAATTTCCCGCGACAAGGTCACTGATGACTCCCTTCATAAGGTGCAAACCTTTGTCTATATATAATGCCTTCACGATAGGCATTATCCGAATAAAACTTAATGAAGAGAAAAACAGTACTCTTTAATACGTCAGCAATAATGGCATAAAAGTTTTTTCATATTTTTGTTGAAATTTTTCAATTGGCCTCTTAAAAACTGAGTTAATCAAGAAGTCAATGGCTATCATAGAAGAAGGCTATTGAATTGTACTTACCTACTTTCCATCAACTGTGTTCCAGAGACCAGAGCTTGATATTTTGCCTATATTTTCAAAAAGTTAGCATGTAATAATAAAAAGATCAAGCTTTTATTATATGCCGGTGAAATATACATTCTTAAAGCCTTAGAATTGTTGACATTCAAGTCACAAATTTACCTTGGCATGTTTTACAATTATTTCCGTATCGGAGTTGGGGTTGAATTTTGTAATAACCGTTTGGTGCTTATTGTAATAAAGGTGGTCACTTTTTAACAGCCTTGCTTTTCTTCCAAAATGTTGGATAAAATTTAAAACAGTTCCTTATTTGGAAGTTTTTATGGGCAAAATTCACTTAGGTTAAAATCGATGTTGAAATTATATTGATTAAGTACTCTCTAAAAACATGCTTATGTTCCACTGCACTAAACGTTCGAAACTCCTTCCTACTTCTAAATCCAATTGGACATGACATAATTTTTTAATCAATTGAAGGTATAAAGTTTGTTGATTAGAACTTTTCATTTGGAAACTGTCTACTTGCTTCAATTTCCTTTGAATTGATCATCATCGTCATGATCATCATCATCATTAAATTCGGCTTAACGTCCGTTTCATATGCTAGCATGCGTTGGAATGCAATATTCAATAATGATTAATAACCAACGAAGCACTAAAATCTGCCAGGAAGACTCTAAAGATGTCACGGAATCATTCCAAATCACTGACAATGATCACAATGTGTACAACAATATCTTGATTCGAACTTAGTTTCTTAAAGTCTGGTAAATGTAAACACCAGAAATTCATTTTTGATTAAAACCTACTTCCAGTTATATTAAAAAAAAATCCTTTAATTCCTTACACACCACATAACTTTTGCTTAGACGTTACGAACTGGTAACTTCATTTCGTGATTAGCAAAAAAAATTTGGGCATAAGAGTAACAAAAATATCAAAGTGTTGAACTATTTCATTTACTTCAAGTCCAAATTAATAGCCTTTTCAAACAAGTACTTAGGCTAAAAATAAAATTTCTTATCTTACATATCAGGACATTAAATTAGTCATTAACGGCCCTTTAAAACCAAATAAAAGGATGCATGAAGCTCTCAATATCCTTTTAAATCCGCTTAACGTTATTTGGACTGAACGATTTTGCTGGTATGCAAATAATCAAGCAAAATAATTTGTTTTCACTTTCGAGGGTGGTCTCTAAGCTAAGTTAGAGACTATGTTCTTCTTTAATTTATGTAAATCTTTTTATTTCTGATCGATTATTTAGTAATTGAGCTAATCTATTAATTGTAGGTCCATTGCTGTCAGTGGGTTATTTGAAGTTCTTAACATAAATAATAAGACACTGATAGTCTTAAAAGACTCTGGTAGAGAAACTAACGAGTGCCTTTTACCTATAACAAAACTCCCAAAGGTCTATTTCCAAAGTACATTCTCAAAAACACATGCAGGTGGGATAAAAACGAAATTTCTCCTTAGATAAAATGGAAGCAATGAATATTTTATTTTTATTTCAAGTAAAGTAATCAAGACATAAGTGAACCACATACTGTGAAAAACAGAATACATTTAAATTATTTCACCTTTGTTGAATTTTTCGTCATAATGACAGCCGTTGCATCTGTATCAAACTAAAATAGAAGTATAATTTAAATGTATAATGTATAACGACAACTCATCACTGGGCGACCTTCTCATTTTTTTCTGCAGCACACCAGAAAACACATTATTAAACATGTTTTTAAGACGAAATTTTGCTGTAATTCTCCTTGAAAAGCTAGTAAAGGCCCGGGAAAATTAGTAGTACCTTGCTGCAGGCTATATGCTAAAAACTTTGATCCTCCTGTCCGATTTCAAAGTGTTTATTTACCATGACAAACGAAATTGTTTCAAAGGTTTTGGGCACTATTATCTGCGAAACTCTTGAAATTTGACTAATTAGACTCTTGTAACAAAGGAGAAATTTAACTTTACCAAGAAAAGGAAAGAACTACTATCCCAGATACAATAGGGAAAATGAAAATGTGAACGAAGACGAAAATGAAGATGAAGATAATATGAGGTAAAGTAAGACAAGAGAACAACGGATAACGAGAAGACAAGAAAAGAGTTTATACAAACATTGTCGAAAATCTTCGAGTCAGAAATACCACAGCTTATGGAGTGACAAAGAAAATAACCTTTGGAATTGGAATTAACAAACATTTCCTCGAAATCAAAAATCCAAGAGAGCAACTCACTCTCATTCATTGCTTATTAAGCTACTGGTAAAACGTAACGTTTATTATCGTTTCAATTTTACATATCGTGAGGGCAATTTACTACATAGCGCCGAAGGTATACAGAGCGATTATTATAAATCTATCAAATATCTACTTAAAGATACCAGTCACACTTGGAAAACGGAATCAAATTGCTGAGCCATTTAGTTTGCATTGGAATTTTCCGAATACCCTGGTATGATTGATGCGAAGCCTATACGATTTAAAAACCTGCTGTTAGTTGCTCGTTCCACTAAAACTATGCATACACATTACATCGTCCTGATGGATTTAGCAGGACATAATCACGTATGGTTATATGCAGATGTCGACACTAATGGTGGATGTAGTGATGGAGGAATTCGGAGTAATTCGGGCATTACAAAAAACAGATAGAAAATAATTTTGCTTTTCCTTGTCAAGAAAATTCAGAAATAGTAGCTGCACAACGCCATATCGTTCTACTCATGGATTACGCATTGTCCAATAGAAACCAAAAGGAGAGTTCATACAAAGACAGCGGCGGAGTAACATAGCACAAGCACCTACATTCTTCAATCTATCCATGATCGTCATAATCAAGAAACAACATCTTAAATGCAAAGAAAATTTGAAATATTTTCACTGACAATTTTGTTAATGACGGTCAAGTAGCATGGAAAACTAAATATTGTTGAAAATAAGAAATAAAACATTTGCAAAGAGATCTGGCTTTTCCTTAGCGTAAAAAGAAGACACAAAGCCATCAAAATGTGGAGGAATAACCGACTTTCCAGAATTAATAACACTATTCCAGATCTTCTCGTTTTCAAAGTCTTTAGGAAGAAACAGATTCACAAAAGTGTTCAGCATAGCAAAATTTAGCATTACAAATCACCGTTGTACAAGCAAGTTTTGGCCCACCTGAAAGAAATCCCAGAATCATAAGTTCAACCACGAAATTAGAGGAGAACAATGAGCATTAAACCTTGGAGGATAATGAGTTTGACTTTATAACTACGACTAGGTAAAAATGTTTGAATGGCAACCTGAGGCCATTCCGTGGATCCAGTTACAGCGTAAGAAGTCAATTTGTTAAGACTACATCTCAAGGTACATCATCATGAAATTTACAAAATCAGTCAGTTTGACCAAATTAAAAAGTCTAACTATGATTTGCCTTGTTGACAAGACCCGAACCAGTTTCCTTACGCTCTGCAGTGAAAACAACATCATCAGAAGATTCAAAAGGAGGTAATGATGAAGCTTTGCAATGGTCGGAAACAGAATTCAAAATAAGATATAAAGGAAAAGTTTCTCTTGAGCCTGAATGAGAAAGCCGTGTGGAAAAATCAACAAGGTGTGAAAGATCATGAGCAAAAACAAAGTTTTAAGTATGTTATCCTAATCTGTCAGTCCAATTATTATGAATACCCAGATCATGTGATGAGCAATGGAGTCACCAAAGAAAAGATGTTAGCAGTGCGATGCTTGTTGGCAGCCGAATCAGTGGAGTTTGATGTTAATTCAGTAACTGAGGAAGAACCAAAGGAAAGAAACTGATACAAGAGAAATAGGTACCAATTGACGATGAGACAATCTCTTGAACTCTTACACCTGTGAGGTCTTGTAGAACAAATATAAAAAGACCATGAAGATGAGTTGTATGATCCAGTCAAAACAAAGGTAAATGGCATCCAACATGAAGATCTCCGTCATTGAGGTTTATCCCACACAGCGCAAGAACACGAGAAGCGTAAAAAGGATGGTAACTTTCACAAGAGTAAAACTGGAAAGAAGATTTCTGACATTAATGAAAGGGGGGGGGGGGTATCTTATCAAGATGACAGGTTTTCATTGTTCTGTGTAGAGCATCTCGAGTCTACACTCCCATATACAAAGTCAGTTTTGGGGTCAGTAATTCTGTGCACCTTCTCACCACTGAAGGTCTGCCGGACACTGGGGGACGTTTGATTGAAATTGTCATAAGAAAAGTTGAAAATAGAAAGGGATGTATGAAATCATTATCCAGGCACAGTATATCAGCATCCCGCTAAATGACCTTATGGTACTGGAGATCGTTTTAAACAAGGCGATAGCAGAAACTGTCTAATACATTCCCTTTATAAAAAGGAGTGGTAACGTGATTTCACTAACACCGATGTTTTTATTGAACCACCATGTCCAGGAGGGAGGTTAATCAGTCCATATTAACCCGCTAGTGGCTTGATGATGGTATGTGTATGATGTGTCTGATGTGAATGATGTGTATGATGGTATGGTGTGTGGTTGCCACCCAGGTTTTACTGTACGGTTTCTGTCTCTAGTTTATTGGCGCTTGCTTATATATTCTTCGAACGCTATTTGAACACAATACAATAAAATTCCAATGTATTCTATACTATGTTACATGAAAAATTGTAGCATGTAACATCCGACGTTTTAATATCGTTTGCCCCATCCTTAAGAGACCATAAATTCTACAAAGAAAAAAACCTAAAAACTAATAAGTGAATATTAAGATAGGAACTAAAATTGAGATTTAAATTGCTGCTTGAAATGGTTTCGACTTTAATGTAAACAAATCAATTAAATACGATCATATAAGGGAGATTTTTATCTAATTTCCAGTAATCAGAGGGTGAAAAGGATGTCAACTCTTGACAAAAATAATGTGACATTACCTGAGGTCTACCAGCTCTGCCAATCATTTGCAATATTTGCGATTCTGGGTATTCCTCATACATCCCAACAGCATAATGCATTGTGGACTTTACGATTACTAAATGCGCTGGCAGATTGACCTACAAATATATAAAAAAGAGGGAAGTTGAACCAACATACATATGGTTTCTGTAAAGCAAGCCGTTGACCTACTTTTAACATTCAAATTTCAAGGTATGAAATCAAGATTTTGAGTTGCCAGGACAATTCCCAATTACATTTATATCTCTAATACATTTTGGTCCTTTTAACTTTTTTCAACGAAGTTTGAAAGGAAAATTTATTATCACATTGGCTGAAAACCAATGTGGTAATAAATTTTCAACTTAAATGCTTGCTGAACATTCAATGGTGCGCAGTCTTTATTTTGTCCTCTGAAAGTAAACACTCTTTCAATGTAATTATTATTGCGCATTGCGAAACATGACAACATAAGCAGTCTTGGAATGAAGTACTATTTTACGAAGTGTAGTGGTACCTGCATGATTCTTTGTAATAGGTAGTCTAGCTCTGTAGGGGCATAGCAAAATATGGCCAATGCAAACAGAGGCTAAAGAACATCATGTTATACACTATAAAGCAGAAGGGTTACCAAGAAAGAACAACGGAAAACCGCATAGGGCAGGATCAGTCGACAACATTTAAAAGTAAGTTGCTGCTGTAAAAAAGAAATTCCGAAGAGGTGCAGTACAAAAAAAAAAGGTACAGACGATTCAGTAATAGGCAATTACAAATACGGGAGGAAAGAGTCTACGCCCACAGCAATTAAATGTCAAAGTGAGTATACTAGTACTAGATAAAAATGTCATTATTACAAACCCTCTAGAAACTCTGTCTATAAAAAGTAATAAATAAGTACTTCATATCTGCATAAATAAACAAATGAGCTAATTCTTAGACTTATCGTAAAATGGTATAAAGAAGCACATTTTTAGTCTGCATTTAAAGATATCACCGCCTGTTGTAGCCATGTGTTTACGTAAAATTATGTAAAACGTTAGTTAGTACAAGGTACATGAAAGTGAAAAATAGCTTGAATACTACTTTATAAAACTTTTCAATGTTTTTTAAAGTTTGAATATTACTTTAATTACAATAAAAATGGAGTAAATATTAATAAAAAACGTGCATGGATTATTTATAGTTCAATAATATTGCGTCATATTTACATGAAAAAAATAGTTGAAAATAGATTCCGCCGATAAAATAGAAACAAATGCTATTCTAAATCACTTAAACTCACCCCCATTGCAAGCGTGCTTGTACAAACTAAAAATAAAAATAAAAAGTTTCTATATATGATTGGAAAATTAATTTTTGTCAGCTTCAGTTTAGTAAATTTTGACAAGTCAAATAAAGAGCATTAAAACAAAAATTTGAAGTTCAACATCTGACCCGATTACAAAATTAAGGGAACGATGTGGAATTGCTAATGTTAAGGGTATCCTAGGAAGTAAAAGACTTAGGTAAAATGGGCAGCTAAAGTGAGCTCATGATAACAATTGAATGAAATGAATTCATAGAGCTAAGCATTAAAAGTCAAACCTGTACAGAAAGCCACAGAAAACGTGGAACAAAATTTCAGCCCCCAAGCTAAGCGTTCCTGAAGAATAAAATACAAAAGGAAATAGTGAGAAAGAAGTCGTCTTTCAGAGTACATGCAAGGCGTAGAAACAGAGGCGTTACTAGGTAAGTTAAAAACCAAATGTTAACTAAATGTTACGAAAGAAAATAAACTCTTTATGAGATTAAATGAAAGGATGCTGAGTGTCCAGTAGTATAACCTTAACGGGTACCTGTTGTTTCGAAAATAGATTCATATACGTAGGTAATATTTCAAAGTTACATATTGAAGGAATCGAATTGACAAACGAAAGCATCATTGTAGTTGTTTCAGACTTACACAACACTGGTAGTTCCCCTTTGGCAAACATTCCTTCTACAGTTTTCCTGTCTGTCATATCCATGCCAGCATGATGATAACCGACACCAACTGCAACAATATCTAAAATTTTTGTAAGTGACTATACTATAGGTTCTTTAAAACTGAAAATAAAACAAGGTTAAGAAAGCGACAGAAATATCTTAGAAAAATTTTATATTGTATAAACACTAATAACCTCCCAAGATCCTAATGTTGAGATGGAAGATCATTATGTTGTCTACATTTGATTTCAAACTGTATCAGAAGGAACACGAATGTGATCATTCGAACATAAAAACGTAGCAACAGACGTAATGGGAACCTTTGGTTTATTATTACTCCACCAACAATGTCTCTCTATTATAAGACTTATAGTGTTTCTTCTTCTTCTTCTTCTTCTTTCGGCGTTTCCCTTTTCAGGGGTCGCCACAGCGAATTGACTTCTTCCACTTGAGTCGGTAACATGCGTCTTTCTCCGTCAACCCAAGTTCTCTCATGTCATCTCTCACACAGACTTATAGTGTTTCATCAAACGCTATTTCGGAAGTCCATTTTCTGCAAATGAGTACACTGGATTAGTTTTTCCTATTTTGAAGCTTTAGACGTAGTACGGAATAACTAATGCACACATTTCATCAGCTTTATTTCGTACGTTATTGCTGGTAAAGTAATGACTTTATACCTATTCTTACCTATTATACCCGACTTTATATCTATTCCATACAACAGTGTGTTTAAATTGCTTAGATAAAACTCAAACACTTTCTTATACAGCGGTTTAATGTCTGTTCAATCCATTTCTATCTTAAGAGGGTTACTTCATACATCATCAATGGCCATCGCAGTTGGAAGAGAAGTGAATAAAACTACAACTCTTCGACTCCTTTAAATGAGAGTATTGTAGTACCAAATTTTTTGAATTATCAAAGGCATTTTTATTACTGACGTGTAATTTCTCTTTTTTCTACTGTAACGGCTTGATCTCTGATGATCTGCCTTGAGTGGTTTTCAGCCTTGAAACATTGATGGGCGACTATTTGATATATTATCAACCCACTGTAAAAAGATAAGCAATGGGCTGGGGATCCAAAGGTACAGTGAAGAAAAAGTAACAACAAATATTACGAACCCCTGACCAGGTACCTTTTGATCCTTTTCACTACAATTATTGGAGTACCATGTTCCGTCATTTCTTGTATCACGGATCAAAATATTTCCGGTGAAAATGATCTCATCTTGCTTTCACTTCACATCAGGTCAGTTATTAATGTTCTGAGTAGCAATCCCTGTATGGCTCCAGCAGGCAATTAACAATTGTCAAACATATCACCCGTGAATGCTCCCATCCATGGTTTCAGGATATTACTCCCGTAATTATTCCTTTTCAAGAAACTTAGCATCTCCTGTACTTTTCCAAGAATTCAGTAAAATGCTATTACTCCTTGAATCAACTTACGTGAAATGTGTACAAAATCGCAGGCATACTTCAACAAAGTGTGAAAATCAGTCAATTTTCTTCTCCAGAAAACTCTTGGTAAAAGTATAGCGGCATATATCCATATATAATTAAAATGTCAGGAGTACTGCTTAGCATTCTAACTAAACAACATCTAGAATAACTTTTTAATTAACTCCTTGCAACCTTTTTACACTGGAGTCATCTGTGCTTCCTTGCAACTGTCACCCTATGGGGCCAATGTAGACAAAGGCCGTTTATCATACCATGTTCCGATATGAACATTTTTCATTTTGAGTACCCATAGGAAGTTTTCCTTGTTAATACAATTATTGGTTGAAAGGTATAAAAATACACATCACTTGAAGGAAATGGGGAAGAAAACTACCACAAGAAGAAAATAAGTGGTAATCATTCCAATGAAAATAATATAAAACACATAATGTGAATGGAGAAACTTCGTAAGACATAATCGGTTTTCTGTTTCATATATTCATAATTTGATGACATTCATCTTAAATTCAGTAAAGATGTTAATATACACGTGTCTTCAGAGAAAGGTTGAGGTGCAAGCAGACGTAATAAGCACACTGAAGATGTAGCTCAAACGCAGGAAAAAAGCAAGGTGTCTGGCTAAGCTGACATCAAACAAATCCAATCTTACCTTTTTATACGGAACTAAAAGCACTATGAATAGTCAAGTAAAATAAAAAGAATGAAGAGTAAGGTGTCATTGAGCAACATAACAGAAGTACAAAACGAAAGAAAATATGTGCATCTGATGCTTCAAATCTTTACCGACTGAAAAAAAGGGCTGACAGTGTCCAGATGGAGAAAACTGCTGGAATTGTTGGGACAGCAGATGATGGTGAAGGCGGCGTTGATAATTACATATATACATGTCATTACCTCAGTTAACAAAAGTTTTATACTCTACCTCGTAGTTTTGAATCCCGAAGCATATTGGCATATTTCAGCAGCCTTAAAACACAAATGTAGCACCAAATAGTCATTCAAAAGCTGCCAACAGAAACATGAGCTGAAAAAAAGTCTTTTAGTCTAATTATTAGGCTAACTTTTGGTAATATGAGAGAAAAATGCAAGAACCAATTCAGTTGCTTTAAACCAAATAAATAATTACTAATTCATTTGATTCACATCAGGGAACGGTTTAGCCACAATTTCTCTTTACGATATTTTTAGAGAAATAACCTGCTATTATACTCAACTTGTTTAATATCCTGGTTGACGTTTCGGTGCGTACATTTTTCAGGAAAAAACAATACGACAGCGAAGGACTAATAATATAAATTTGATGAAAAATCTAAGAATAAGTTGTATTGTTATGAAACTATTTGCACTAAAATAGCTTATGGGGCTGTTAAGGGGCATAATGGTGATTTGATAGTGACAAAACGAAACTTGTCATTAAACATTGTTTGAAATGTTTCTATTACCTACTTTTTGTTTCCTATAATACACAGTACTCTTTGGACTTTCTATATTATTTAATCCATCCCTTAAAAGTTGCTATTCTAAAGTAGACTTGACAGAATTTGCGTATTCAATGGTTTGGGTTAGCAAGTCAAGTAGCATTTTTGTATAAAAAAAGAAAGAAAAACGAAGGTTAAGCCAAGTGATATGATGCTGGAAAGCACTCAGAACCCAAAGAGATTCACAATCTTACAGTCTGATGGAAAAAAACTATAATCATAGAAAGATTTATTACAACGGGGTATAGCACCGGCATAACGATGAAGATGTGAGAAACGAGTCATACGAGATAGAACAAATTGAGGTGGTACAAACGTGAAATCATTAGGACACTTTCTATAATAACCCCTTTTGGAAGGGCTAAGATAAGCCACATTCCGTCGACGAGACAAAAATTGAAGAGCAGAAAAACGATGGACCTATTGGACCTATCAGGTTAAAAGCACATCTCCGAACACGATAAAAAACAACAACATGTGATGACGGAGCACTTGTTCAGATATGGGAACAGAACTCTATGCAAGAGCGGATGGTAGATTTATACAGATACAAGATGGCTTCAGATGTAAGGTAATTTCTAGCACGATACAGAGAACCAAATTTTTAAAAAGCAGACTTGCCAATACATTGAATATAAGAACCCCAAGAAAAATCTGGAAAAAAAGGACAAACCCAAGCATTTTCATTGATGGGGATTCCTCAAAGGGAGAGAAAATCTTACCAGGGTTAACATTAGAATGATATTTTTTGATTATTGGAGGGAGATAAAGGATCAGCTTTCTACTGAATGGCATCACTGTCATTTTAGCCCCACTAAAAGAACCACCCACTATTTTACCCATTTTCTGTCACATCTTGACAATGGAAAGAATCAGACATGGGGAAACAAGTGAAAAGAATGATAGGATCCATATTTTGTCATAAAATATTTTGTGTTTAATATTGAATAAGGATAAGTAAATTAAAGATGGCGTTTGAGCCATGTTTAGTCAGTCATTGTGATGAAGAAAGTTAGAGAACTTTGGATCGGAATTTTACTATACTTCCAGAATAATCAGCCATATACAACTGCAATAATAAAACAACTGAATGCTGGAGGATAGCTATGTTTTTAAGCTGCAATTGAAAAAAAAGTTGCAGCTACAATCAGGCTTTCTTGACTGCAGTCATCTCATCTTGTCCTCGGGTATATTCTATATATATATAATATTCTGTATTTTCTCAGGTGTTTTTGGCTGTAAATAAACCGAGGAAAGGAATTCGTTGAAGAATAATTGTAACAAAGGATATTTTAAACAAGCTGCTAAATGTCACATTTCGAGAAACGTTTCAATCGAGATTAAAAAGCATTTATTGATAATGTATATTTGGTCAGCAATGTTGTATCGACGTGGATCTTGTCTCCTCCCTGCTAAAACAAGAAGAAGTATAGAAACTAATTTTATACAGAAGAATACTGTTTAAGTTGAAAATAGGATGGAAAACCCCAGAAATATACTCTGACGAAGGCCCATAAGAGAAAAAAGAAAAGTAAATGCTCGTGGATAAACAGCCACAGTCTCTATCAAGTAAATGAGAGTAAAACTAAAGAATGGTACAAAATACACATAAATTGATTGATGATTAACTCCATGTACAGAAAGTCTAAAGTAAAAATAGCAGCATGAACAATTAAAGTAATGAAAACGAAACCTTCATCAAATTGAAAAAAAAACACCATGGAGCTTTAGTTCATGGGTATGTTGAAAAATAGTGATGGGAATTTTACATAATTTAATAGTAGCATAGGCGTATATTAAAGCACCAGTATTGTTTCAAGTCGTCAAAAAATACTGTTTGGTAAAGTATGCTGGAGGGTTAAGTGGCATCCCAATTGGAATCGTAAAGGTCTCAGAGTGTGTGATTAGTAACAGGTTTACGTTAGTCCATATATCACTTAGGAGTATTTTCAGAAGAACAAACAATTGCTGAACATATAAAAATTCTAAAGAAGCGAAAACTGATGAGATACAAAAAAAATTGATACTTATTCAGATTGGTTATATTCTTCAATAACTGTTATGACAACCATTTGCGTACAAATATTTGTAAAAGAAAAATTGGCTTTGTGTTTGGTTAAGTAACAGGGGGTGGTTTCTCTGCCTGAAGATGATAACATTGAACTGTCTAGAGAAACAGAAGGGTATTTTGTAGTTTGTTGCCTATAAGAAAGCAATAAACTTCAGTTGTCACACAAGAACTATTGAAATTTACAGAAGAGTCAATTCGGCCAAAATAACTCTTTGTTGTACGTAGCTTAAGCTTGAGTCAGAATGCAGCTTTAAAAAAGCAAGGGGCGAATCTCCATAAATTATAAAATGGGTGTACAGCACCTATATGCACTGCGAGCCTTTTGTTATTCAACCCTTCCGAAAAAGCTAGCTTTATACCTACACCCAAAGTCAATAAAATACAGACCTATTGGATATAATTTAGTTTATGATATGGGCAGGATAGAAGGCGTTTGGCTTAAGACATGGCAAATAAGGATGAAAAACGTAGAAGGAATGGCAATAACGAGACAGAAAGACGGGATTGTGATAGTGGTCAGCCAAGAAGAGTTAAAACCGAACTACTACAAGTCCTGGTTAGTTAATTAGTAAAATGAAACTTGTGTAAAACAAGACCTGAAATGATTTATATGTCCATTTTCCAAAATGCATTAAGTATTTTTTTAAATATAAAAGTATGAGACTTGGAGTCATAAAATGTTTCGCCTGTTACACACTTTTCTGTGCAATAGAGGCATAATTATCATTCAAAATCTGATTAAGCGATAAGACGTTTTTGCGATTAACTAAAAACTAATGAAGGAGGTTCCACAGACAGGTTAAAATAACGGCTGAATCTAGATGGGGATTTACAAAACTCGAGATTTTCTCTGATCTTTAATTTAGATAATGTTAAAACATCACAGAATTTTAAAAAATTCAAGTTTGAACGAGGAAGAAATATTACTTGTTCCAATATTACGCCGTGAATGACAAGATAAAATCTACTGCGGTTTGCGGAAGATTTCTGGTTATTAATAACAGGGATAAAGAATATTTTTGTTGATGACATATTGCAGAGTTTTCAAAACTAGGGTTTCTTAATAAGCCACAATTCCAACGTAAGCTGTACCTCCTGTATATTTCAGTAATTAGTTTACATTTGGTTGACACAACAAAACAAAGATGGATTTCTGTTATTAAATTATTTTCTAAATTTGAGGTACTTGTAATGAGCTAAGTTAGAGCATATTTCAAAAACCAGTACTCGGAGGGTTACAGAGAATACATATGTTCCAGTTACATCTTAGCCAATCATTTAAGTCTTCCTTTTAATGAGGACTAAGCCAAACACTGGCACGTTGAAACCAATTATGGCTTTAAGAGTGTCGCTATGGATCTACATTTTGTAAAGTCAGACAGACTAAATATTGATTCCACGGGAAATGGCAAAACGTTGCACCCGGGCTATCCCCCCCCCTTCCTCCACTTCCTAAAAAAGTAAATAATAAAGGCATAGTATTATCAATACAGCTAAAAAAAATCAGCTTTCAAATAAGAAATAAATATGCAAAACACTTCTTCTGTTCTCTCTTTCTCAATAAAACTACACTGACATCATATTGATCTTGTACTGTGCAAATAATTTTCTGTTGGATAAAATAACCTTATTATGATAAATTGTCGCAGGAACAGTTCGAGAGCAAAAAGGGCAAAATCAATCCTCCAAAATCGTCGGATACAAAGGGTTGCCCAGTTGATTAATAACATTGATCGGATAGTTAAGATGATATTTGGACAGACATAAGGCTGGCAAACAAAAAAATTATTCTTTCTTTTACAAGGTCTAATATGAACTCATCAAATCCAATACAAGGATGCAAAACTACACAACGTAACCAAGTTGTGATTTTAATTCGTATTAATATTACTGAGAATCAATTGATAAGAAACCAGATTATAAAAAATTAACTCTAACAATTTTTTTGTGTAGTTTCCTTAAAGTTCCGAACTGTTTAGATAAATCTTAATCTCCAACATCTATTTGTTTTAATAGTACAAGGTACCTGAAAAAGATACGTAAAGCCTACTGGGCCAAATTAGAGATTGGATATTTAAATATTCTAAGATACCAAACTAAAGCGTGTGCTCCCCAAAAGTTTGCCGGAACTATTATATGCTCTACTACTCCTCAAAAAATATTATTTCACACACTGGTCTGAATTCAAATCAACATATATCTTAATCAACAAAAATCAGTAATGGTTTTCACATACTTTTGTCTATGATCTTGCCCAAAAATAAATCGTGCATCTTTTACTAAGGTCCCTGCCGCTTGAGATGCACCCTTTCGAGTTGAACAAAACTATACACGAAAGAAGATAAAAAATTCTTTAAAAAACTAGGAAAAATAAACAAAATCAATTAAAAAATTAATCACGGTTTGCATTTTGCATTGACATACAAGTTATTATTCCACTCGTTTATTTTCCAACTGTTTTTTCTTTTGCTTTGTTGATCATTACTGAAATAATTCATGAAGAGAAACAACAAGAATATATAAACTTTACGGAATTGGACTTTTCATAGCAATTCCTATGGTTATATCCTGAGCTATCGTTTCTGCATTGCTAACCAAGTTACAAATCTTTTTTTTATTCTTTAACTTTTGCACTGGTTCAAATCCAGTCTGATAAACTTGTATCTTTTTCTTATCTCCCTTCATATTTCCCAGTACTATAATTTACTAGTATTTTCTAAATAATTAATATACACCCTCAACCATACATCACACCGTATCACTTCTCTCTGTCATAGGTGCAAAAGGGACCAAAGCTGTATCGCTTCCTTTGTCTTTGAGTGGGCTGAAAAATTCAAAATAATATGGGGCCAGTCCTAAATTCGTGCTCGACTTGAATTGCTTATCATTTTTGAGAGCAGAATTTCGACGCTTTAAAAGCAATACCGCAAATCATTCGGTCGCTGTTAACGACTGCCCACTGTACCAAAATTTGCCGATAAGTTACAATCAAATTATAATCTGTGCGGGAGAAACTATTCAAAAAGGGATACCTGCAACAGGCATATGATCCTGTTCCAATAGTGCCATTTTTTAGGAATTACAGTCCTCCAATGACCAAATCTTTACAAAAGCAAATAAGACTAAACGTGGGGTAAGCTAATCACATACGAAGGCTAATTTTTCCATAGTTGCTAATCTATCTCATATTTCATTCCATGCATGTGTCGAGCTCTGGTTTAAACTTCCTTGTGAAGTTTGATCCTAAAATAACCCCCACAATTAGGTCACTTGTTATGCCGATTTTTTTAAAACAATGATATGGATTGTTTCAGTAAAATGGCTCCACCTCTCTATATCCCTTTCATCAAACAGATAGGGGTGTATCATGAAAATACTTTCCTGCTCCTGAAACATGCAGTAGGCTGTACTAAAGCACAAATGTGTTGGCAAAAGCACGCTATGCAAAAAAACCCCCATGACCAAAAAAAACACAAAATCAGGTCTTTTGAGGAAAAGCATGGCCACAGTGTAAAACAGCTTAAGGGCTGCTTTTTAAAGATTTTCTCACAACAAGCTGCATTTGACATGAAATGGTTAATGTGGAAAAGCTTTTAATTACAGGCCGAATTATTTTTCCTTGCAAGTTAATTAGGTCATTTTTCTCCAAAAAGGACATTTTTCTCCTTACCTCTCCAGAAAGGTTTTCACGAGACTACAGAAAAAGAGAATGGACAATTTCTTTAACTGCCCTGCTAGCTCGCTTCGCTTACCAGCATTCTTTACACAAAACACAATTAGATAAGAGGCAACAATCTCATAAGCAAAAATCCATGTTCTATCCTGTACCACGGAGTAGGTATTCATTCGGTAGATTAAGGTACCGCTCGGGGCCTTTTCTAAATCTATCGCCATGGAATTTAGCATGGTGATGCACTAGGTCAATGCGCACAATCCCAGTTATAATTATAGCTATGTGTATATGCTAATTAATAAGTGATTAACTAATTGTTTGTCTTTGATACTAAAGTTGCAAAATCAACTAAAAAATTTGAATTATTATAGGGTCATAAAGAAAATTCTTCTGGAAACTTTCTGCAAGGGGGCAAAAATTTCGCTTTAAGGGGGAACCCCACATATCCCATTTGTGCATGTATGGTTACTTGGATGGTTAATATGCCATCAGTCTTATGGTCAGCATATGTGAAACCCTGTTTGGTCTGTATAGGGGGGTCTAATGATTTTTACCAAGGGGGTAATCTGAAGGTTTAAGCTGATGGAGGGAGGCATAAACTTTGGATGGTGGCATAAAGTTTTGGGAGTATAAAAAGCCCTCAACCTTATTACCAAATAATTCAATACTTTTAAGTACAAAAATGTTTTCAACTTTAGCACCTTTTAGTGACTATTCCCTGTTTTCAAGATTTACTTGTATGTTCAAAATTACCATCTTTGAAAAAAGAGAGCACAGATTTACATGAACAAAATTAACCTGAAAATAGTCACATAGTTACGTATAGCAAGGGCAAGGGTTTCTATGACAAATTCATCAAGTTGATCATCTCGAATACTTTTGACTTACTCTTTGCTAGCCTTCCTTGTCGTGGAGTTGTTGGCATCATACTTTAAAGGGGCACATTGGAATACTGTTAGAGAATACTTTGGTGTTTCTTTCCAAAAATCTTTGTAACAGCAATAGTAGCATTGCCTTTGGCTAAAGGGCTTTAGAAACAGTTGTGTCACGTTTGCAGAGGACTTTCTCACAAGGAATGACATCCATCTATCCATCTACGCATCTATCCATATATATATTCTCTCTCTCTCTCTCTCTCTCTCTCTCTCTCTCTCTCTCTCTCTCGTTTTTATCTGAAGACAAATGAAAAACCTTTGTCTATTGAACATAGTTTCTTTTGCAATAAGTAAAGTAACGTGTTCTTTCCGTATTCCTTATTTCTTGATATAAAACAATAAGGAAAAGTACATCTTGCTTCTCAATATGCCGCGTGCGTTCATCAACGTAGGACCCTCTCCTAATTCTAGTAATGTCAAGTTCACATCCAGATTTAATTTCCCGTTGATAGACAAGTAGACCTGAAACAAGCACCGCCTTATTTGAGAGGCTTTTTAGGTGGTATAAGACAAAGGCCTGGCGTTCTTTTCATGTATTTGTATAAGGCCTTTGTCAAACGTCAGTACAGTATTTATTTTTTGTAAAAAATGAAGCTGAAGTAAAACGGATGTTTAAAACGTTTATCTGAAATGTGGGGAGTGGGAAGAGGATAAATTGTATAAATCTAAAAGAAATCCATTAATAGCAGATTTTGTTTACACTTTTATTTATAATCTCTGTTTCCAATAGGTATATTCAGGCAATCCAGCCTTTCTTTTTTGGTCTTTGAACTCATATTCACATCACAATCAAGCGCATTCCTCGTCCCTTTCCAACAACCTCTCAATCCTTTTTTCCCATCCTTTTCACATTCCATTCACATTCACTGTTTTTTCATTCTTTTAGTATTATTTATATTTCGTTTTCTAAAAAGTCAATAAAACATGGTTTCCAAATACATAAAATAAGCTGTCAATAATCAAGCAGTCAAACAACAAAATATGTAAAATGACTTTTACTTACAACGATCGTTGGTTTGCAGTCTGAGTACGTTTGAATAATACTGCTCAGCTTGTAATTCAAAGAAAGGTCAAATCTAAAATCCGATTGGTTTTCGGGGCAGTTGTATCCAAGAACTACCTTTCTTAAGCGAACTGGACGATACTCCTCGCCTAAACTAAAAAAAGACTCAGAAAGTTAATTAGAGTTGTCGAAACTTGATGGAAGGGTGGGATGGGGTGGGGGTGGGTTAAAACGATTAATATAATAAAACTCACAAAAGTTCACAAAAAGTAGCAGGAAAACGATTTTCTCACCTCATGAAGTATTAGATAAAAGAAACACACAGCTACTTACAGTTATCTGGTAATAGAGTCTAATAATTTTTAAAAATCTGTTGTTTTTTTTCACATATTCAGTGTTATCTTTTCTCTGATATTTATTTTAGCGCTGTGGTCAGTATCGTTTGTATATTAAATCAACCTATAATTTGTGTTTATCTGAGTTAAAAAAATAAAAAGCAAATAGGAAGCCAACTGTTCTTACAACTGAACGTTTCGAAGACAACAAAAATTTGATAAATTGAATTAAATATCACTACATATTCAAGTTGTTATTATTGTTACTGTAATAAACCCACCAACCTATCCTAAGAGAACGGCATTTACAACAAATTGTTTGAAAGAATGTCTCCAGTTGGAGACCCTTTGGAACATTGGGAGTAAAATTCTGTCAGCTGACTTTGCTGTAACTCGAACACCAAGTAAATACTTTTGAAGGAAGTAAGAAAAGGTCCAATGTAACTAAGGCCTTTTAAAGTCTACGTAAACTAGCCTGCAAGGTGCTGAAAAGAGGCACTAGTCTACGCCGGGATTTCTTTGGTTACTTTATGAAAAAAACAGAAAGCTAATTAAGTGTTCTGATTATACCTGCGGGAAAATGGCTGTTGATATACACAACACGGTGATAGCTCAAATGCGTGTAAATTTCACGATTCTGTGCTGTTTGTCTACTTAAATAAAATAAAATCTTGTCAATGGAATTTCGGTCATCTGACTGTCAAATAACTGTTGTGATTTATGGATCAACATAAATGACTGAAAACAAAAATTAAATTTCGAATTTTTGTAAAAGGGGGAATTAATACTAAAGTCGCAAAAAGCGATGNACACAGTGATAGCTCAAATGCGTGTAAATTTCACGATTCTGTGCTGTTTGTCTACTTAAATAAAATAAAATCTTGTCAATGGAATTTCGGTCATCTGACTGTCAAATAACTGTTGTGATTTATGGATCAACATAAATGACTGAAAACAAAAATTAAATTTCGAATGTTTGTAAAAGGGGGAATTAATACTAAAGTCGCAAAAAGCGATGGTTTGGTTTGGTTTAAAAAGCGATGGTTTGGTTTGGTTTAAAAAGCGATGGTTTAGTTTGGTTTAAAAAAAGCTTATCAACGGTTAACTGTGAGGTTTGCCGTAGTTGTGCTACCCTTAAGGTATGTCAACTACAATCACTATAACTGAAACTTTAAAGTTTCATAGCTTTGCAGCTTCTACTACGGATAGCAATTACTTCTGTTACTCCTGCTACTACTACTATTACTATTGCTACTGCTATTACTATTTTTGCTGTATCTCCTGCTTCTCCTACTTAGTTTACTTAGAAACAGGTGAGTGATGATAACGACAGCTTTTAATTTTGAGTTTCCGGATAAAGAACTTGAAAGCAATGAAAAGGGAATATGTAACATGCAGAAAAAGTTGAATTTCTATATTTTTCTATGTATCATAGAAAAATAATATCAATGTAACTCTCAATACAAAGATTTCTTTACATTTCAGTCATTTATTTCATTTCAGTTGTCAAAACAGTAGTGTAAAACAATTTAAAGGTTGATTTATCATGGTTCTTGATCAAATTTACAACAAAGCTATATTTAGTGGCGATTACCAGCAATACTCTTGCAAGCCTTGATCCTTCGACGGAAGTTATCATATTTTGGTCATGTTATGAGGACAGCCAATGAAAGCATGGAAAAGGTGATAATGTTAGGCTTTTACGATGGCAAAAGAAGAAGAGGAACAGCTTGCAGCAGATGGTTGGACGGAATCACAGCATCCACAAGACTACAATAGCTGAATGGGATTACGGAATGGCTGGAGACGTGTCATGATGGAGGTCACCAGAAGTCGAATACGACTTGATGGAACAAGGTAACAAGGTAACAAGGTAACTCTTTCTTCGATACTTTACGTTATATAAAACGATTAGTACTGTTAATTAAATAACTTACCCGACCCTTTGTGTCTTGGTTTAGATATGGAATCATACCACACTCTATTCAGTGAGATTCATACTATTATTCACTAAAAAAACTCTCTGCCATTTCACTTGGAGAGTTAACATTGAGAAATGATGAATACAAACCTGTAGTAAGCCGTTTTGCAGTTCTCAGTACTCAGCCATTCTGCAACCTGGGCAAGAAAATATAAGAGCATAATTAGTTGGTTTGTTGCGTATCATTAATGAGGAAGAGGTTAAAAAATATGGCAACAACACTCTTCGCGAGAAACCCAAGTTATTGGTAAGAGCAGACTAGACAGTAAGAGCAGAATATTATTTAAAAGACACCAAGGTAGTTGTTCAAAGACACCGTGGAGGTCAATGTTGCAACCATGAATAAAAATACCTAAGCACTCGAGGGGGTAATTTTAAGTAGACTATTTTGAGTTGAAAACTAAGATGAACCTAAAAAAGACGACACGACTGCGTTAAAACAACTCAGAAGCTAAAGTACATACCTTCAACCGATTTAACGAAGACGATAATTAAATAAATCAACGAGGTGACACCTGGCATGACCCACACGTTATCAACATTTCAAAACAGAGCTTAATGGGTGAGTGGAGAAAGAAAAAAAAGCAAACCAAGCTAGTTAAATGTACAACAAACAAGAGATATTTTTATGAAATAATTTTTCTTCCAAGATGTACAGTCTTCTTTATCTTTCGGTTGCTTTCTGTTAGGGGTCGCCATAGCGGATCATACGCCTCCATTTGCTGCGGGCAGCAGGATCTTCCCTTCTCACACCCATCCCCCTCATGTCCTCTTTTATTACATCCATGTAGCGTCTTCTTGGTCTTCCTCTCTTCCTCCTCCCTGGTGGATTCATGTCTATCATTCTCCTCCTGATATAGTTCTCTTCCCTTATGATCACATGCGCATACCATCTGAGTCTTGCCTCCCTTTGATTCTCACTCAATCTCTTAACATGTGCTGTACCTCTGATGCATTCATTTCTGATTTTATCCAGGCGTGTGACTCCAAGTGCCCACCTCAGCATTCTCAATTCTGCCACCTCCAACTCTGCTTCATGTTTCTTCCAAGATATACAGTATGGTTGCTTTAAAGTAGGTTTTTTATTGTTTTCCGATGCATTTGCCTGATGATGTGTGTATAACAGAAAATGTATTGCAAGCAGTCGTTGGGTCCATTCATTCACATAAAAACAAATTGTCTAACCACTATTTTTATTTTATCCTTTTTTCCTATTCATGCACTGGCTGATGGTAATACTGATTTACTATCTATTTTAGCGGGTCATAACTAATAACCAAGGCCATTCAGAGTTCTCTCTCTTACATAATCAACATTTTTCTCAAGATCCTTGAATAACTAACAGAGCAGTTTTTGTAACAAAATTGTATTTACACCAATTTTCATATTTTCAATCCGCTTTTCAAGGGATTTAGAGACACTTCTGAGGACTCCAACGACTCCTGGGACAGCTTGGACTTGCCCAAATTCCACAATCTACTTATTTCCAATTTTCAATCTTGTCACCTTCTTTCTCTGCAACATTATTATCTCCATATAACCCAATCTCTATCAGCAAACAATTCTTCTCTATCTATAATTATGTCAGATCATCTTTCTTTAATTGCATTGTCTAGTTTGATATCAAAATCCCAAAGGACTCCAGCTCTGTCATTTTCAATCTACAATGGTATGAACACTACCTTTGTCAGGGTAGTGTCTATACTATCTTTACTCCTCTTGGATCTTTTCCACACATTTTTCAATGAATAAATTGTGCAACATTATCGTGCCGTCTTTTACATTCTTTTAGGCAGGTTTTGAACATGCACTAATTATGCGATGCACTGTTTCACCAGTTTTCCCACACACTCTACAAGTAGACGATTCACAACATCGATCTTGAACTTTATATAGTTTGTTCTGAGTGCCTGCTCTTGGGCGGCACATATTAGTGCTTCAGTTTCCACTTTCAAGTCACACTGAACAAATCCCTTTCATGACTTCCCACAATCTACATTCTCTGGCATATCTCTTACAAACTCCCCACACATCCTTTTCTCCTCTCATCTTATTTTCAGTTCATTATTTTTGCTTTCTTTAAACATCTTGCTATTTCCCTCCGTTATGATGACCTCATCTTTCTTTACTCCCTGTAAAAGAGGCTCGAAAGATTCTTGCAGATAATACCCAAGATTGTTTTCCTTGCTCCTTATGCAGTACTGAGCACTAACCAGTGCTCTTCAACCCTCGTTCCTACCAATGTATAACCTGACTACCTTACTCTTTCGTTGGAGAGCTCCGTATATGTTAAGGGTCTTTTTGGTCTTACTATCAATTTCCTTAGGTTCACTCGTTTTCCAGTCGGTTACGTCTTCCCCATATCTTAGTATTGAAACGGACCAAGCGTTTAGTGCAATTATCTTGTTCTTTCCGTTAACTTTGATTTCAAAATCAAACTTGGTCTCATCTTTACAGTCTTGATTTCACTTCTTCTACCATTACTTTGTCGATTCCTGCAATCCCAAGATAGGTATAACCCCTCTCATCTACATTCTTCATAACCTCTTCATTAGGAAGTCTAATTCCTTCAGTTTTAATTAATTTACCTCTTTTCAGCATTAATTAATTTACCTCTTTTAAAACCCAAACACCATTCCAATGCCTGTACTGAATAGGTAAACAGTATCAATCAATGATCCAATTTGATTTTCATATTTACTAAACAATTTCAGATCATCCATGAACAATAAGTGGTTGACCTTAATTCTTTATTTCCCCATTTATAGCAGGGATGTACTTCTCGCAGTATTAAAGACAATGGCATCATACTAAGAACAAATAAGAGTGGGAACAAAATACCCCATTGGAAAATATCTCTTTTAACATCAACATTCCCAAGAACTTCCCCATTTGATTTGACGATAATTTCCATTGCTTCAAGCTAATTTCTAAGAAAGGCCTCACATTCTCTGCTATTCCAAACATGTCCATACATCCGCTTAACCAGCTACGAGGTACAAAATCATAGGCTTTTCTATAATCAACCCGGGGCCATTGCAAGATTGGTGGGGATTTTTTTCTACAATCATTTAGCACAGTTTTATCAATTAGCAATTGAGCCTTTGTTCCTCTACTACCCTTGATAGTTTTTAATTTGGTCTGCTATGATCACTGTCATTAGTTTCCATATTAATGGAAGGAAGGTAATAATTCTAATAATAACATGGCAGGCAAGTCGATAATTTTCGACAGCCTAGTTATTATGCCTTTAGCTCGATCTTTCTGCTGAGTACAGCCTTTTCATATGTGAGCCATTTAGGAACCTCCTGTTTCATGCTCAATAGATCATCTAATGCATTTGAAATCCTTTCATGCAAGTTTCCTAAATTTTTAATCCAAAAATCCTTGTTGAGTCCCTGTTACTGCTTTCATTTGATGACAAGCAGCTTGTAAACTTTTATTGCAATACTGAAAAAACAGAATGCATAAAAATGTCGTTTTCTCCGTATAGACAGAACATCGATGTGGATTTTCATGCGGAAGTACAAAACGAATGAGATAATATCAGAGACAAAATCTGCATACAACTAATTGCATGCAAATTTTCACACAAACATCTGTTGGTTCCAAATCACAAATGAGATCTCTTTAATTAGTACAATATCTTTCAACCAATTACCAGATAGAAGTGGAGACAAAGGGGTTGGTGCAATGTTGTTTTTGAATTCTTTAGCGAAAAAGCGAGGAAAAACAGGGCAAAACCCAGTACCAACGTTAATTTGTATTCGTTTCCTAGTAAATGACTTTCACCAAAATGCACTATATACTTTGTTGCAGCATAAATTGCGTAGAGTACCGTCTGCTTAAGAAGAACGGGAAACAAAGAAATATCGTGACCGATAACAAAAGTGTACAAAGCCATAGATGAGTTTATCAAAGAGCTTCACCCTACAGAGCGGAATGGATCCTGGACTACGCTACAGTGCCTTTACGACGAAACTAAGATAGTTTCAAGGAAGAGGGCATGACATTTCATAATTGGATATCATTTTGCAAAGATATCAACTTACGTCATCGACATTCGGAATGGTAGCAGACACTGCAACGAAACGGATACTTCTTTTAAATCCCTTTGACTCTTCTTCCTTCATTTTATCTTCAATAATTGATTTCTGAACAGTTTTCATTCGGCTCACCACAGCCTCCATAGTAGCTCCTCTTGTATCATCTGCAATAACATGCGCCTTTAAACAAATGAAATAATACTAAATATAATTATTCAATATGAAATTGGGTGCTTGTCCATGTCTTACATTAAGCAATCATATGCAGTTACAGATGACCTCTACTTTTCTCTCTACTTCTTCGTTAGCGCTCCCCTCCGTCTCAACGGCTTTCGTACATCACTACCCCACAATTAGGGTAACATAATACGTTTTCTGACACTTTTTGGAATTATTATACAAAATGAAGTTTCCAAAATTTTATTAAATACCCCAATTCTTGCCCCCCATTTTAAGTGAAATAATTTTTTAAATAAAAAACACCATAGTTTTTAACCTCACCATCATTTACATGTTTCGGTATTCACATACCTTCTTCAGAATGTATATAAAAATGTACAAGAATTATCACGGCTTTACATATCCAGAAAACTAATCAAAACATAATTAAATGTTACAAAACGTATGTAACAATACACAAAAGATAACGTAGAATAAAGACATTAAATAAGTAATTGTCCTATGTAACAATATATGCGAGTTTTTGTCCTTGTAATGCTCTTTAATTCTTGTAGACAAATGCCTTTCGGTTTCCCCGACATAGCTGACATTACAGCTAGCGCAAACAAACTCATACCTTACATTAGATGCGCGTGAGAAATTGACCAATTAGGAAAGAAATCCCTGAGCTTACAAGTTGTAAAAATCAATTTAATACTAACCTCTTCGCAATGTCGGTTTACAACATTCATTTTGTTTTTCTGAATGATGGAATTCTTACCAATGTACGGCAATTTGAACTACCTCGTGTCCTGAATCTCAACATTTTCCACTTTTTCAGTTTCAACATAATATTTGTTGAGATAATTTCGAAGAATTTTATTTACAAGTTATGTAGGGTATTAATTACGACCTAATGTATTGTATAGACCTTTTTTGCTTTTTTTGATTATGAACAACAGGCCCTAGATTTTTTGGGATATTTGAATACCCGGCATCCTAATATTAAATTTACATGTAAAAAAGAGGATAACAAAAAGCTACAATGCATCCCTCGTTTACTGATAGCTCTCTAAATTCCACAAACCCCACCTCCTCCTTATCATTCCTCCTTTTCGGATTCCAAGTACAAAGTGTGTCTGCTATACCATCCTGTCAAAACAAATGGCCAGCCAGTCGCAAGCTATTTAGACATACGCTTTCCGCAGTTTGTTGTGTGCCTCGTATTTAAATACTCCATTTACTTCGGCGAAGACTGGTCTCAACAATATATAAAGTTTCGTAGTGTTAAAGATTTGTAATTTTAAACCGTACAGCCCTGAATACTGTCGGAAAATGCGTGGCTTTGAAATATGTACAGAAGCAGATAAATAAATTATTCTCATGGCATAAGTAGCTGACAATCCTAAACCGACATGACAAGTAATTTATTTTAAATGTGAACAACCTTCCTCAACAACATTAAGTCACCTAGTTCAGTAAGCATATATTGTCCAGCTGTTAATATTGAACCGCTAGTACTTCAACAAAAGTGGAAATATTACATTTTTGCAATGAAGGATTTGAAAACCAGTTTTCTTTGCTCTGGTCTTATAATTCCAGTAAAATACTCAGCATCACCAAACCAGAGTCAATTCAAAACAGTGATATAAGTCGCCAGAGATAACCAATATTCACACCAGGCGGTATTCCTTTGGTTTTCAAATTTTGTCTCTGTCTCTCTGTGTCTGTCTCTCTCTCTCTCTCTCTCTCTCTCTCTCTCTCTCTCTCTCTCTCTTCCTCTCTCTGTGCAAGTATGTTGGTATGGTGCATCACCCCTGGGAGTTAAGAAGTCAAAAATACCAGGATTTATTTTTATCTTCAGTCACTGCATACTCTAAGGCTGACTAAAAGACAACTTATTTGATAAGCTCTGAGAAAAACATACTTTAATAAAAACAAAAATCAATTAACCCGACGCTTGACACAATTGTACCACAGTTTACGATTCTTCAATATAAAGTAAAATGGATGCATCTGCTGTATCAATAGTACTTAAACAATAAGCAGTTGACCAGCAGTTTTTGATTATTCAAATAATATTCTCTTCGCTTTCAGGTGATGCAAATTATGAAATCTGGGCTATTTTGGTGATTACAATCAACAAAACATTTACTTTATCTCCGGTGCTTTTTATAAGTAAATGTGTACTAAAGTCACTCGGTCGACATTACGAATTCAACCTGTTTACTTAAAGTAGGATTTTTCACGACTTCCTTGTAAAGTACCACTGTAATGATTTTGTAGCTGTGACATGTTGTAGGTAGGCACTGATCCTGCGCAGCAATAATTACACCTTCAGCGTCGGGCTTGAGCCCATAGTTCCTGAGCCAGATGTCTGTCTGAAGTCTGTCAAGGTCTCCTTTCTCTAAACTTTAGGAGTATTTTTCAAGCATTACCTTGTTGTTCCTGGTTTCCTTAGGCTGTAAATAAATATCACTTCCAATATGTTGTTTAATTCACTTAGCTTTCGTAGTAGTTGGTTCATTTCCTTTCTACTCAATTTGAATAGGTTTGAATTTGTTCCTAAATCGACCAGCTTCTTTCACAATCCAGTGTACACCTTTACCATTCTCGTGCTTGTAAATTGTCCACATAAATCGATCTTCTTTTTCTCCACATAAGACTCCCAGTCCTATTGTAGCTGTTTCCTAGGCTTTGAAGATTTGTATTAGACCTCTTCCTCCGTCTTTTCGGGGAAGGTAGTGTAAGAAGGGAGGGCAAAACTCGTAGCTCAAGGCCGGGAAACCTTTATTAGAGCTTGAGAGATAGTGATCACGACTCTTTTCCACGGTAACAAAACGGAAAGACAATACATATTTTTAACCGAACAGTAACCAAATCTCGACGAAACCTTTACTTAACCTTCAAATATCTTAACCCTAATATTTCAACCCTACATTTATGTGATTTACAAAACAAAGGTAAGTGAACTTTGTCCTTTTTTTCATAGTAATAATAAAACGCTAGGTGACCTTCAACCAGCTGATCATTATAAGATTTAGAACTCTGATCGTTTACTAATGAAGTATTCTTTTGACCTTCGTAGTTACCTGAGAGGAGAATGACTTGGTGATGTCCATCAGTGCACAGTTCTCAGTCAAACCTTATCTACCTTTTTATTGTTCTATGGGTTGTACCAGTAAATGTTTCGGGCTTCTTATGACCTGGTCATAGTAAATTATATTCACATATACTTTCAGGTGGAGCAATCGGTGTATTGTCAACAACTTTCTTGTTTTCTATCAACTCATTTGTTATCTGTTATCGTTCAGTTAATGAAACTGAGGTTGTATGTAACAATCGCTGCTATGGTCTTAATTGCAGTCATATTATTGGCAGAATTCAGCTTACCTTTAGGAACTAATCAAACTCTTCTTGGATACTCTTTTCTGATTTTTTCTTCCATTCTTGGATGCTCAATTCCATCACTTTCATCCAGTGCTAAAAAACTATAAGATCCATCATTTCTGATTGCCATATCATTGTTCAGTTGGTCATTTCTGGTGTTTCAAGTACGTCTACCTGCTTTAGCACACTTGTCAAGACCGAACTCTATTTTGATACCATCGCGAAATTCTTTAACTGTCTGCAGTAATTCTTCAAGGTTGCTTATTTTCTGGTTATATAATTTTAGATCGTCCATGTAAAGGAGATGATCCATCTTCTCACCGCAAATTAAATAACCCTTCTTAGTTTTATTGTGGGTAAAGCTTAGAAGTGCTAGTGCTAAGTTGAAAATCAAAGGAGAAAAGAGTCTCCTTGAAAGATTCGACTTCATATTTTGATCGGATCTGTGGTAATTCGATTCGATGCATTCCGGAACATGGTGGTTTGCCACTTTTCCAAGAATACTTTGATTAATGTAATAAGAATAGGTGACAATTTGAAGATTTCCTTACATTTGACGCTAGCAAACGCCCTTTTGTAGTCTATACATGCGACGCTTAGGTTCTATCCTCTCTTTTTGCAGTTTTCAAGAAACATTTTATCAACTAGAAGTTGATCTTGGCACCCGTACAATTCTCTTTTGCATCCTTTCTGTCCTGTGGGGAGCAGCTTTATGTCATCTAGGAAAGTGTAAGTTCTCTAAGTAATTTTAGAGGAAACTAACTTGTACATTGTTGTAAGATATACCATTGACCGGTAATTTTCGGAAGTTTCGTATTCTCTAATTTAGGGGGAAGATAACTAGTCCCCTTCGGTATTCAGTCGGGTGAAGTTTCAGGGGTGTTGATTAGTTCATTCATCACCATAGCTGGATCCTAATGCAAAGAATTAACCATTTTAATCCAGACGTTGGGAACTTTGTCAGTAGCAGTTTATTTTTAGTTGCTGCCTTTTTGGGATACCCTTTAATCTGGATTTCTTTTTGCCAAGTTTCGATATAATGTCTTCTTGTCTTTTCTGAAGATTAGTTCTGTCGGTTGAATTTTGATCTTTTTTCGCACCCTTTTCCTCTCTGTGCTTTGACTTATATGTCTTCTTCAAGTCTCTCTTTCACCGAGTCAAGACCATGGTTGCTCTTTATTGCATAGATCTTCATTCTCGTGCTCTTTTTTTGGTGTTAAAGTTTTTCCCTGCCTGAACTTCAGTGAGTACAGATAGATCTTTCCATTTTTGGTCAATCACTTTCTGAATTCCTTCTTTCCAGGCAGACTATTTGCTCTCTATAGTTATCCTCTCTCTAGTTTTCTTTGCCTTGATTCTTGTTTGCCTTTGAGCAATTAATGCAGCAGAGTAGAGTAGTTCATTGACTTGTGTTTAGATTCATCTTACAGAATGTCTTTCTCTTTGTAAGCATTGATTTTTTTATTATTCGTTGGTTTTAACCTGGTGTGGTCTTCCTTCAGTTCTAAGGCATTTTATTTCTCCTTATCTGGTAACGATCGTCTCTATTATCTGGAAAGCTTTTCCGCTGGCCCTGGACTGAATCAAGAATAATGAAATACAAATGAAGTTGCTTTTTATTAATACAGTATTATTAGTTGAGATATCCACTTTTTTCACATGGATTGTCTATAAAAAGCTCTGTGTTCTCTCCACAAGCTCACCTCTTTGGAAGCGGTGATAAAGCTGGGGGTAAGGATACGGTTAAGGTTAGCGATACCAGAGTTATCCATGGACGGAGCGTCCAGGATTGAATAAAAGGACCTTGATGCGCCACAACACATTGACATTCTAAATCTGACTTTTCGGGCTATATCATTAAACCTCTTTACTTAAAATTGTTTAAATCTTCAAGTAGACTTCTAAGCCAACTATAAAGTTATGGATATGATCTTATTAAAAAATCATCATTTTGCCTTCATGAAAAAGTATGGTGATGATAAGTCGGTGTTAAAATTTATGAAAGAAATAATGATTCAGATAATGAGCAAATCACAGTATCTTTGTTTTCATATTAAGAAGCTCATGGGGAGATAGAACTAGTGTTACAGTAATTAGAATCCACAGTAAGTGATTCATGATAGGAACACTGATATAGCCAGCATCTTCTCTTTAAGAAAAGCTGACAAAAACAAAAGGGATTGACGAAATTAAGTCTTTAAGCTTTCCTTCAGTGACTGTGTTGTGTGGATTTTATATTGGAGACGCAGGTGTTTCTCCCTTCAGGTCAAATAATAGAGTAAAAAATATCTCTAAGGGCTCGTTCACAAATGACGTCAACCACTTAGAGCAGGGAGGGGGAACCTAAATGTTGACAGAAGTTGACAATATCTTGGGTAGGGGAGGTGAAAGTAGGGTGAAAGTTGACGTCATTCAAATTCAAGAATTCTAAAAGCTTAAACCTTCTTTTAATTCACTCGGGAGTTTATAAACAACCTTTTCACTATGTCAGTACCCTCCCTTCAGTTGTAGGCTTCTGTGTCCACTCAACAACAGACCTGCCTGAGGTAGTGACAGACATATGTTCAGGAATCTAAATGGGAGTGAAAATGATGTGAGTGAACCAGAGAATGAACAGGGCAGAGATAATGACGATTTTACCTCACGAGTAGAATTTGAAGGTAATATTTTTGACGCCATTGAAAGTTTTTTCAAAGTTTAAAAAACAGAGAGGTTCAATTGAAAGGCTATTTCACGCAATTGTTTTTTCTCTTTAATTTTACATTTCACTCAGAGGTACTTTTATCGCCCTGCTTCAAACTTCTAACCTCCTTATAGTTTGAAACCCATAAATTAAGAATACAGTGTCAATATTTTATCTTCGTTTGTAGAAAAGTTCAGGGAAAAAGTGCCCAAAATTGATGTTATCTTTAAGGGAGAGGGGGGTCAGAAATCCAAAAGTTGACAAGAGTTGACAAGAGGGGGTAGGGCGTTAAAAATGGTGAAAAGTGGTTGACGTCATTTGTGAACGATACCTATGTATGCAGTTTTTTTCTCCTCGGTTGCCCAGATTCTAGATCTCTTTGGCTTATGAATGATTTCCTCCGTCATGTGAGTGGAACCTCTTGACTTAACTTTCCTTTTTTCCTTTTTCTTCTTTTTTTTTGTCTTCTCTCACAATTCCATACATTCGGAGCAGCTTGCCTTGTATTATTCCTAACCCATAATTTTTTGAAATTGTAATAGATTCTACAGTGAGCATTTCGTTAAAGCTTTGATTCGTGCAAATTAGTGTGTACACAGTCCGTTCGTTAGAAGCGAACATGTATGACTTTAACAATAATATACACTTACCAGATCTAAAAATATTTCGATTATTATACCATTTTCTTCTTTTTTATTGAAGAAAAAATATACATAACTGTAATGGTCGACGAGTGAAAATGATAAGAACATTGGAAGGAATGGATGTTCAATCTGCACTGATGAACGTGAACACAATTTTTTGTGTCTGAACGATACATTTTTGTCAGTCCAATTGGATTCATATAGCTAAGGTAGATTGGAATGCCTTGAACATGGTGACTTTTACATGTTCCAGAGGCAGTTTTTTTCATTATTGAGCAACTAGAATGATTCTAACTCCTGTTACAGAGCTCAAACGTTGAATATTTCTTTCGGCCCCTTTATATATTTAGTTTAGCGGTATATTCTGGACCTAGGTTCCATGTTGTCATCACTCTCGATCTTGTTGGGCAATGTCCAGTAGATCCTACCAACACAGCAGCAAACCTCTTGAGTTCGTTCAATGCTTAAATGTATTTTTTTTCCAATTTAACTTACAATACGATGACAAAAAATTGTTAGTCGCAGAAAGCTTGGATTACATTCGCTGGTCAACTTAAACTGATCCCACTAAAACTACTGTGCTTGGGTATAAAATTTTGTTTTTGCTTTTGAGATATTTGCAGAGATATTGTTTCGAACAACGAGGGAAAAGGTAAGAACGGAGCAGCACCATGTAACCTATAACTGTCCATGCTTTGATTCAAAAATTGGGCTTATGTCTGCTTTGAGGACTGCCATATTCTACGAATTTACCGAATGCAGTTGCAAACTGTAAGATGCCACCCTTCTTTAATTTCGCAATAACTGTGATTCCCCTTGTCTTTGTAGTCAACAAACGGAATGACATCGGGCTCAAACGTCATTTCTTGTTGTGATATATATACTTCTGCAGGATTCATGTATAGATGGTGTATTTTGAAACAGACATACAAAAATATATGAGTGCATGCTTCTAGAAAAAAATCAACGTCTTTGAAGGATTTATGAGCAAAAGTGGGGTTGTATGATGCGCAAGCCTTTGGTGTATGGAGACAAAGACGATAAGAAGCTTCTTCTTCCAAAACGTTTTGGCCGTTTTTTGTCAGAGAGAGAAAACAAACTGTTTCTCAGACTAACAGTAAGACGTCATAAGACATTAAAAAGAGGAAGATGAACTTTAAAAAATAAAATCAAACACATAAACCCAAATTAACATTTGAAAATAACCGGATGATTAGATAAGGGTTCCACATTATGGATACAATTAGTAATGTAATTGAAAAACCTTTCTCTTATTGGGCTTTATCACTGAGACTTGGGTGTTTCTCATTTGAGAAGTTACGCTATAATTTTCAAGAGTAATGGGCATTTTTCAAGGCAGTAGTCATTCTCCTGTTTATAATACTAATTTAGCTGAAAAAAAAAGAAAAACAGATCAACACTGGCTTAGGGTGGGTTGCGTTGTCTGTTGGAGTTGAGTTGATGGATTAAACGATTAGGAGAGCATAATTTGGAAATCGTAATTACAAGCAAGGTCACATTGCCAGAAATCTCCTAATTTGGTATCTGTGGCTTTCCAATGTATTAAACACAAGCAAACCAAATGATATTTTATTAGAATTTAAAACAAAAGAACCGTCCGTCGCAGTCTTTTTTTCCCTTCGATTTTCACTGGTACTACTTGTCGTTGAAAGATGGTGTTAGTGCAGACCTGGCATATGTTAAATGACTAAATGTTATATTCGTTATGATGCTTACGACCTTTCGGTACTCTGTCACCGATGAATAGAAATGCTGGTCATCTCCTTCTAAGCCCTTTGACCACCATCCATTCACTGACGGGTTCATTGGAATATTGTTGAGATTGATGGTCATGCCTCTGTATATGTCTAATGGTCACATAAAAAACTGTAATAAGCTCGAAAATGGTGTAGGGATACATAAATAGTAATATGGAAAAATGTCCTTTTTAGGGCAAATGGTAAATTAATTCGGCGGTACCACAGTTGGAGGGGGTTGTGTGAAACTGATTGCCCGAGCTGAGAATTAGCTCTCATTAGCTAAATTACGTCAAAACATAAACCTGAGGTAAGTACAGTCGTAGTAAAATAGCCGACAAATAAACAGACCATTCAATAATAGTGTTAATAAGATAAATGGTGGTACTGACCTCATCAATTAGGAAGAGACAAATAAGCTGCACAAGCGACTTGTAATCCCTCCATTTTCGTGTCATACTGTCCCACTTTTCCTTAAATAAATAATATCTTTTTATCGTTTCATTTTGAAAATACTACATAAGGTAAAGCAATAAAGATTATCTTTACGTATGTTACTATTGTCTTGAAGGTACGTTTTCCTGTACCATTCACAAATAAATATTTCTTGTCCACCCCGTTAATGATGTCCCCTGAGAAACCTAATAACCATCCAGATTTGAGAGCTGAACACCGTATCTGCTCTCTAATGCTTCGTGGGGAAATGCTAGGACACAGGCAGCTATGTCCAGCTATCAGTCATCATGACATCTTTAAAAGCATCTTAAACTACGTAACTTCACCAAAGAAACCTGAATCTCCGTATACAAGAAATAAAAGTTAAAGATAAACTCAAGGAAAACCTACAGACAACATACCGGTTTATCGTAGTAAAAAATACAGCTAAGCTTTGTCATAAGCACATGGCACAGCAACCAAATAAAGTCATGAAAATGCACCAGAGATCGACTTGCCCACAAAAGCATCACATCACAAACAGGAAAAAAAATCACAAATTAAAGTACCTGAACCATTCCGCCCAAAATCAAAATGAGATACCACAAACCTAGGCTTCTCTCAGTGTAAGGTCGCCAATCTTCAGTAATGTGCTCCGCAACCAAACTGACAGTTGGACACAACATGCTTTGGAATTCACAATCACTGGTACCCACTATCAACCTCGTTTGGGATGTTTTTTTACAACCTCCTAGTTTTTCTACCTTCCGGGTCGATAAAACGCCTATACAACCCTTCACATTGCAAGCTAGAGCGGAGGCCGTGATGAAGAATTCACACTGATAGACTGATTGAAGCTCTTGAAATAAAACCTACAGAAACGATTAAATTTTTAAATAAAACTGCATTTAGGGAAAAAACCCTCTTTATTGTGCATTGCTTCCAGTTGTACAAGTTTTAAGTGTCTGTTGTGAGGGTATACTTTTGTTTAAATCTTTTGGTCTGATGACTTCCTGGCGTTAATCCGGTCTACCTTTTCTGTGTCGTTAGCATGTGGTCCCAAGAAAAACGTCTACATTTTAAAAAAACTACCTTGTTCGTCTGTTTGGATACTAAGTCATGGTATAAAAATTATATCAAGGCACAATGCGAATATACAAACACGATGAAAATCCAAGAGATATTTCTTACTTTGTCAGGATAAAACTAGCACAGCTGATCCAGGAGACGAAGAGATACGACCTCAGTGTGTCAGGAGTTAGTGAAACAAGATGGACAGGTCAAGGAAGATTAACAGGTGAAGGAGTTACTTTGCTCCAATCTGGGAATGCAGCAGATCACATGAGTGGGGTCGCTATACTTCTAGACAAGGAGGCTACAGAAGCGCTAACCAGTTGGGAGCTTGTGTCAGATAGGATCATCACTGCAAGATTAAATGGGCATTAACGGGAGACTTGCATCGTGCAAATGTATGCACTAACAGAGGGTGCAAAACATGAGACAAAAGAAGAATTCTACGCTAAGCAACAGGGTATCACAGACAACCTCACTAGCTATGACATGAAGATCATAATGGGAGTCTGGAATGCGAAGATTAGTACAAATCGTGCAGGCTTTCCCAACGTTATAGGCCTACATGGCTTTGCGGATAATACGAATGACAATGGAGAACGAATGGTCAAATTCTGCAACGAGAATGACCTCCTCAACGGCAACACCTTTTTAAAGCACAAAGATATCCGCAAATGGATTTGGAGATCTTCATATGGGAACACGCTAAATGAGATGTTACATTTGCGTAAGAAGAAGATGGTGTTCATCCCTCCTGGATGTTTTGACTTTCAGAGGATAGAAGGATCAGATTAAGACTAACAAAGCGTGGAGGAAGAAAATCATATGCTGTTGAGAAACTACTCAACCCTGAGGTCCCAGAGAGAGTCCAGGAACAGTTGTCGTATTGCTTTGCAGTCTTTCAAGGAGGCACAGACATCACAGGTAAGTGGGTACGTTTCAGAGATCCCATTAATGAAACATCCAGGAGCATCGTTAGACACAAGAGGGGAAGCAAGAAGGAGAAATGAATATCTGATGAATCCTGGAAGTTGATCGATGAGGGTCGATCTTCAATAGGCAATAGAAATCAAGATAGGAGCAGGCCAGAGATGCTCAAGAGCGTTACAGGCAAATTGACAAACCTGTGAAGAGAAGGTGGAGAAGGGACAAACCCACCTGGTTTAAAAAGAAGAAAAGGGAGGTTCAAGATGTAGCTTATCTTAATGACACAGGGTTGTTAAAAAATGGCCAACCAGCTGTCTGGTGAAAACAGCTATGCTAACCAGTGAAGACCAAACACGGTCGCATTCAAACAACTGAAGAAGAACAAAATGAAAGATAGCTTGAGCAATTCCAAAAGGTGCTCAACCACAGAGGCACAATTTGATTGGAGCAACTTTCAACCAGCACAAGAATTGGATATAGAAATGGGTCCTATTGCAAGAGAGGAAGCTCAAGATGCATCAAAATGATGAAAAACAGAAGAGCCTCAGGAACTGATGGGTTACTTAAACTGGGAGGAACAGCTGTAGAAGACTAGGTGGTTGAGTTATTCAATCACATCTGGAATGAAGGCATTGTGCCAGCGGAATGGAGCAAAGGTGTTATTGTCAAATTACCTAAAAAGGGAGATCTTTCGAACTCTAACAACTGGAAAGGAATAACATTACCATGCACCACAGGAAAGGTTTTCAGGAGAATCATTTTGAAACATCTTCTAAGAGCAGCAGATAACAGGCTACGAGAAGAGCAGGCAGAATTCTGGGAAGGAAGGCCTTACGTTACTTTGACCGCATAACAAGATTATCAGGGAAATCCCAGACAACTCTGCTAGTTACATTATAAATACTTTAAATAGTTTAATATGGAAATATATTCAAGAACTATAACCAAAGGCCAATTATTCACTCACTGGTGTTGTAAGAACTATATGAGTTGATTGGAGCTCGTGGAAATCATCAAGATCACTGTCCCCAGTTAGCTCAGTACATTTCAGTCCATAATTTCCAAATTTATTTGTCCAGTCGTGCAAACGTTCACCACATAAAGCTTTCATTGGAGCCACTGGGGAAAGAATGCAAGGAAGAATCATAAAAAATCAACATACAAATAAACTAAAACGATCAAGAGGTTTGCATTACGCACCAAGCCACGTTTCTTTTTTAACACAGTGACTGAATAAACACAAACTTATTGGAGTGCAAAATGTTGTAAGGTCTATGAATTAATATTATTTCAGGCAGCCAGTCGACAAAAACAGTAGGCCGTCATGGCTCTTTTCTTTGTTCCCGTAAATGATAACAAAGTACTAAATGCCAGAGAAACAGCTTTCAGGCAAATGTGATGGTCAGTATATATTAACCTCTGTGTACCCGAGTTGTAAAGGGTGTAAATATGTAAGTATATAAAGTTGCGAGTTCAACACCAAATAACTTAACAACTAACATTTGACTCCATAGTAACTTGGCTACCATTTAGTGTATTGGACCTTACAATCTTCTGAAATTGCATTTGGTTAAGGAAAATCGTAGTGTAGGAGTTATAACACAGTTACAAAGAGGTTAATAGTCCTATTTTCCGCTTGGGTATCTAATAAAAGGAACTGACGGCACGAGGAAAGGCAGTGGGTCACCACATTCCACAGGGCTTGGACAAAGCTGTTGCGAAGCCATTCTTAGCCTCCAGGTGTGTGGAAAAGAATGTATGGCCGACTGCAGTACAAAGTTTGTTCATCACCAACGGTCATATTGTCTCCAGATCAAGTTGAAAAGAGATTTTTAATGTTTTTTGTTTGATGGTAATTTTTATGGATGCATTCATTAATTCTAATTCAGATAAAAATGACAAAAGCAACCAACTTTGATAAGCTATTAGATTTTACCGATTACAATATCCGTATTCCATTCATAAATCTTTTTTTTCAATCGTGTATTCTTTCAGGTCATTTTCCATAAAGTTACCATTTTGTTTGAGAATATGAAAAATCGGAAACAAACTTGCCAATAAAACAACAGAGGAAAAAAACAACAAAGCGATCTGTTGAGCTTTTTCAATAAACACTGTCACTAAAGTAATATTATCATTCAAATAGAGCATATATGGAGAAAATCGAATTATTTAGGTATGCTAAACAGGAGGAAATAAATTCTCCATGAATCACCTTGAAGCTTCTGGTAGTCACGGAAGAAACCTTCAAAGGAACTGGTGATCGGTAAAAACACAGATCACTACAACTGGAAAGCACAATCTTGGTTTTAATTTATGGGCGAGTAAATAAAAAGAAAGAAACGAGAATTTCCCTTGAAAGGAAAAACGATGTTAAATATCACCTCCTTTGAACTTTTCATCCAAAAGGTCTTTTTTTGCTATCTGCTCAAACAACTTTTTTAGCTCTTTCTAGAAACTTACATTCTCCAATTGCTTTTAATTACTTTACCTATATCTTCTTTACAATGTCAATTACTCTTTATTGACAAAAATAAGCGGTAAGGTGTTACTTACTATACACTATTTTGTATGAAAAATCTGTCAGATTGTTCGCTTGAATAAGCAATCGCACAATAGCCAACTCGAATATGGCTGTCTTTCCAGATCCAGTTGGAGAGCATACCACAATCGGTTTATCTGTGTAAATTACCTACACATTTAATTTTGATAATAAATAAATCATGGAAATGGAAGCAAGTAAAATAAGTAAAAAAAGAGCAATAGTTTTACCGAAAATTAGTAGTTAAGTATTTTTTGTTACTTCGTTTCTTAACAATTACATGAAAAGAGAGAGGTCTTAAAAGAACGAAAATATAAAAAAAAGGAAATGGACCAGAAGAAATAAATTTCATGTCTGTAACCCAGTAAATAGTGTTGGAAGAAATTGAACTAGTAAAGACCAATGGTTTTCAACACCTTCAAACTTAACTGGAATGAATCAGACGACATGAAAAAGACGATATTTATGAGAGCCAAAGAGGGGGTAATTATCGATTTTCTACCTGTAAATTATATGCTACAAATGCAAGCGCACAATTGGCTAAAATAGATTAAAGTGGACTGAAGTATAAAAATAATGCAGTGACTGACACATTTATCTACAAACAGTCGGCACCTGCGTATGGATTTATTTCGTCAATGTACAGTGGTTTAAAATAGCTTAATTAGTTGCTTAGAAGTACAAGTATAAATTCCTAGTTCTACATAAAATGACATTTAAAATAATTGGAATAAAAGGAAAGTAACAATATGATATTGCAATGAAATAAGCAGTGTAAATATGCCGAGGATCACAATATCTATCTGAGGTTCGCTTTCAAAATGTTTAAATAATAGACGTAATTGGTATCATCGGGCTCTGTGACGTTAAAACGGAGCACTAAGTTTTCTCTGTCTTACGAAATATTTAATCTTAGAATAATGTAATAGTTTTCTAGTTCCCGAACAAAGTCAAAACGATTGAACAAGGGAATCCGGGTAGATTACTGCAGTAGTATATGGCAGGAACTTTAAATCGATGGGTCAGTTTCAAACAAGTAGATAGAGACAAAATCGAAGCTTTTTCTCGAGACTAAATAATAGGCTAAGGTAAGCACCTCGCTACAGCTATAACTAACCACCATTCCATTCCCTGGCTCTCACGACTCGATACCCTCTTATGCTTTGAAAGAGTATTTTCTAACAGAAACCAGAGGGAACGTATTCATCTAACTTGAACTATAAATTAATTAGTATGTCTGCTTCCGTTACGTGTCTACTGCAGATAGAGGCTCAAGTCTGTAAAACCTAATGATAAAGCACAGACTTATTCTATTGTTCTGTTGCACTAATATATACTTGACCATTGTAAAACGAATACTGAACGGATAAAAATGTTTCATTGGTCATGTGGTTTTATATGGCCTTTATCTACAATTAAAGAATGAGAAAAAAAAGTTGTATATAGAAAATTTCAAAGAAATTGGTACAATCCCTGTTAACATGTTTTGGTAATGTGTGCCTTTGAGGTAAAATCTTTGGAAAAAATGCGAAGTAGAAATGAGATTCAGGGTACCTAAAAGGAGCGAAGACAAAAATCGTGGTTTGATAGGTTGACGAGTAACATGGTGGTGATAAAGAAGGTGCAGCTTTATTCATAGGATAGCATTCTGTTCGAAAAAACGATTCCCTGTGACGACTCCCTGGCAACTAGGAACAGTCGAAATTGAAAGAAGAAAATGCCTGAATGTTAACCCACATTTACGTTTGACACGGAAGTTTAAACTCTAATGAACTTGTGTTAATTTTCAGCCCTCCATCTTTGCTCGGCTTTTAATAACATTTACAACCCAATGACGCCTTCCATATTCTCTATCCATCGATTTTCAGTCCAACCTGGTCGACCTCTCGGCTCAACCTTTTCCACTTTGTCAGTCTCCTGTCACAGTTTTTTTATCTCCCACAGCCTCCGTGCCCCTCCTTACTACTTTGTACCGCCTCAGACTCCGTCTTTCTATGCTATCTTTTCACGCCGCCGTTAATTAGAGCAC
Source organism: Morbakka virulenta (assembly GCA_003991215.1). Taxonomy (NCBI): domain Eukaryota; kingdom Metazoa; phylum Cnidaria; class Cubozoa; order Carybdeida; family Carukiidae; genus Morbakka; species Morbakka virulenta. The sequence continues at coordinate 597,559 of RDPX01000240.1, forward strand.
ATAAATTTGACAATGACTCTTTAAAACCACAGTAAATAAAAACGTTGATAACAAGTTACCAGTTTCTTTTTGTACATTTCACATGTTTTTTCGGTTTCCTTGTAGTTTGAACGCCAGTCCTGAATTGTCCAGATTAGCCATTATTGTAAATGCCTTCCCCAAAATAAACCCTTTTGACAAATGTTCTGTTGTTATTGAAGTCAAACTGACAGTTTCTAATCATCAAAAAGTTCAGTTGTTGTCACGACAACCAATGTCTAACAACTTTAACTAGCTAACACCAGCAAAGACACATTTACTTATTTAATAGACTTAAAGCTCATGTCCAGATGGTGTCAGATAAAAAACCATTTCTGGCATGCCTTTGAACGAAATACGTTTGCGCTCTGTATTTTAAAGCCTGATAATGAAGTTAGAGAATACAACATAGCAGCATACATATTGTACTCATATTCCAATCCAAACATACCCCAAGAACATGTATATGTTCCTAATGTCATCAAGCATACAAAGAAACGTAGTTGGTCATTTAGTCTACAGAAATGGTTAGCAGTATTTCAAATACTTTACAAATATGTTAAGACATCACTCAAGTAAGACATGCGCTTATCAAGTCACTCAAATGTATACATAAATATTCAGTGTGACCTTCAATTAGTTTACAAATGCTGTCAGACATTCAGAAAGTCAATCGGTCTAAATAAAAGTATGGTAAGTTTCGTTATTCCTCATAAATATTGTCAATCACTCACTTTACATGTACGATCAGTAAACCTTTCAGGTTTTTTTAACGTGACATTAAATCAATTAAGAAAAAAACCAGCAAGTCATAATTTTGTTTGACACCCTTCGGGTATTATTGTTGCCTTAAACTACGATCTAAAAATAAAATAAACTACTGGAACAGCTTGGAATGTAAATTATACTTACATCATCAAAAACTTTGGATTGAACAATATTGAAATATGGAAACGGGAACAGTTGCCTATATCTTTCGGGTAAAGGTTGTCAAGAAATTGTAACAAAATTGCTCGGCAAGCCGACAATGTTTTGCTAGAAATTCCTTTATTCTTCAGCTCTATACAACTGTTACCAAATTTATTCATTTTAATTCAGAGCAATAGAGCAACAGGAAAACGTTTACAGAAAAATGGGGCAAGAAAAATAGGGCTGCGAAAAAAAATTAAAACAAAAATCTGATGCCTTCTGCAGTGTCCAAATAACAAGCTAAAAGTTTTTTAAGTATGGAGTTAAAGAGATTAAAAAACATTTAATGTGAACAACAGTAAGGAACTAATATTTTAACAAACAGAAAGTATTAGCAATACTGGTTGCATAAGCTATTTGGTTATTCCTCGTCAGGATCCTTGAAAGGTAAAAAATGACAAAAAAACCCCCAAAAAAGTCCATTTGTTATTCTTTGCTATTGAAACATATGGGAGAATTAAAACGTGAAATATCATGGGTAAATAGGTTTTTATTAGCAATCTGCAATCCTGTAAGATCAATCACCAATTAAAGTCAAAATTTTTAGGAACAGATAATTTAATACAAAATGAAAATAATTTATTCAAAAGATAACAAACCCATTTAAAAACAAAGCTTTTGAGACATCTGTTTTCACTAATAACTTCCCTTGAATATCTGGGTTGATCAGAGAGCAAAGTTTTTTTTCTGTATATACATACTTCCTAGACTCAATGTCGAGGGTGATGCAACAAGAAGACCAGACATTTTAACTCTCTGCAAAATATCTACGAAATTGAAAGTGACCACAAGACCAGACCAGGGTCTCCAATTCCATCTCAGGTTTAAGGCTAGGTGATTTCAATTGAAAAAGAGGAAGTGAACAGATCAAGTACAAAGTTTCTGCTTCTGCTCGGATTTTTGGACTCATCTTTCTTAACCAAACGTTTAGAAGAAATAAATGACCTGGAGGTCATAACAGACCTTTCTTAAAAGTAGAGGTTAAGAACCCTAAAAAACCAAACAGGAAATGATAGGGTCGTCTAGAAAAGTTTAAAATTGAAAGACAGGATTCCTCCAAAATTCGTTGTAAGAGTCTTCAGAGAATTATGAATGAAGAGAAGACAGAAAGCATCATCACGTTTCCCACGAAGGAAACTTAGGAGCACCTTTATGAGGACTTGAGGTGTTACGTGGCCTGGAGTAATTACTTTGCAAACGCCTTTGGTGCAGTATTGGTGTGAACCTGGCTTGTATTCCGTCTTATCTGGCCTTTTTTGTTGTTGTTGACTAACAAATAAAGTAAGCGACCAAAGACATTAACAGGGTCAGCAGATAGACCCTCACATTAGTACAAGACATGAACCGTGCTAATAAAATTGCTGTATTATCCCGCCGTTGGGGCCATGCGCAAGAGAAAACAAACAGGCGTACTGCGACATCTTTAAAGGTAAGGCAAACACCGTAAAAACAAAGGCAAAGAGAACTAGAAAACTGAAAACTCTATTACCATTAATTGGAAATCAGTGTAAGAGGTCAACTTTATGTACTTGAAAGCAATCCTACGGCAACTGCAAACTCCGAAAATGATGGCCTGAAGAAACCTGAAGAAACCAAACAAGATTAGGTTTTAGCAATGTTGTGATTCATCTGGTTTTTCAAACATCAGCACCAGAGGACCAAGGCAGATAAGATATACTGATGAAATCGCCCAACCGCCCTGCTGTATGGCTCCTAGTATCAGACCTCGACCTAGCAAGTTGGAAGGTGACTATAAACCTTTTCTCATGTCAATAAAAACTTTTCAGAGTATTTGGTCAAAGCCTGAATAAATCAAAATTCTGCTCTAAAGAACCTAATTGACCTCCTTGACATAAAAAATCAAGACTCACAGGTGGAGGTGGCTGGGACACATGTGCGCAAAAGGCTCCTGATACATTAGCCAAAGAAAAATGCTTCAAGCACCAGAAAAAAAGAAAACCCCGTAAAAAAGTTGTAGAAAAGGACAGTTGAGGCTGTTCAGGCAGGCACATCGAGGATTGAATGAAGTTTTGAGTTCTCTCACATCTTTTTTCCAACAGAACTCTAAAGACAGTACTTCTTTGCTGCTGCCTTGGCTTTTTAACCTTTACTGTTCATCACCTACTTAGGCTTCAGGCCAAGCTTCCACCGTGCTAGTCAAAGTCTTCCGGACGATCTCCGAACATGTCCTATGTGGATGATCGTGCGATGCTCTGTACACTCGAAGTTGTTTGTCTTTTTTATCTACAGGGTTATGTTTGCAGCAAAGTGTATAGCCAATTTTCTGTTACGTACATGCATTTACGCGTTGCCTTTCTATCCAGGTCCTTGCATCACCACAGCATGGGTACACTTAATACAGATGAGTAACCTAACTTCAATTCATGAATTCCCACTTCACTTTGATTAGCCAGTACCCCCGGGCATAATATTTCCTGTTCTACTCTTTTTTCTTAATCCAATGTAATGTTTTCTTGTCTATTTTTTCTGAGGTATGGAAGTTGTATGTAGTGTCCCCGCCTACGCTGAATGCTAACAGTTTCAGCAAACAGTTCTCCATCTGGGCTTGCGAGGCATGTCCCTTATTGACCTTTTAACAGCACAGTGATTTGATCTCAACATACATAAAATTAGATCTACAATGCAATATTCCACTGCCAACATATATCATATTCTCATATCATTCTCATATTCTCTGTTCCACCATAACTCATAAGTCCTTAAATCGAAATTCACTGTTCAGTCTTATACAAATGTCTGTCCTCTCCTCGTTAGCAATGCTCATCCATCTTTTTAGTTTTGTCTATTACTCTTTCTGCCAGACAAGCACTCTTCTTTTTGTCTGTTACTCATTCTGTCAAACAAGGATTCGTCTCCACAGACAGAAAAAAAGAAAGAAAGGTCCGATTGAGTAGTGTTTTTACCATACACCATATTGGTAAATCTCTGGAAAAATAGCCCCAAAAGGTTTCCAAAAGTAAGAAAACTATTGTAAAATTTATCATAGTCACGATGTTCTAAATTGATTTCACCCAGTTTTTCATCACCATAATAATCATCATCATTAACATCAAGGGTATATGAAAAAAAATTAAACTAAAAAATCTTTCAAGAAATGATAGCAAGAACTTGGGGCACAAAGGCCAAAGTATTTGCTGTGGTTTAAAAAACTGTGAAAAACGACATGGGTTCGTCTTAAAGATTACTTAACTGTAACAAGGGAAGGCTAACCCAATATATGAAACTTTTAACAAACCAAATAACATGACAACTACGGAAGAAAATTGAAGTATTAATGTGAAAAGGATATGGAGCTCTCGCAATGATCTTAACTTCACTGTGCTTGCTTTTCCTGATTCATCGTGTACTTTTACGCAAAACACAAAACATAAAGATAATTAGTTAATGAATATCTTTGACCGTCCTACAACGACAATTAATGCAACTGGGATATCGCGAAGCCGATTAATAAATATTTTTTCCTACACAATGTATCAAGAATTCTATATCAGGCAAGCCAATACAACTATTATAAAACTACTCTTTCAACTTGTTGCCACACACTCCTTTTTTGCACTATAAAATATGTCACAATATTCAACCAAGGTATCTATGTGAATTCATTATACTCAAAAACTGCATTTGCTCCTTTGGATCACAATTAATACAATTAAAAATAACTGGTTAAGAATCATTCCCTGTAGCTTCTACCATAAATAACCGCTTAAGAGCCAAGAACTAAATAAAGGGCCTGGGTCCGAATATCGCCGAGTCCTAATATGTATCCATCCAATAGTTTTCGTCTTTTGATAAACACCCAAAAAACGTAAGTATTTCAATTGCACCCTAGGCAAGCTAGTGATCGTTGTTCTCATTCAAATTTATAAGTGCTTTATAGAAAAAATAGTCAAATTTATTAAGCAGATCCAAATCTGCAATAACATCATCTGGTGGCCTAAAGTGCTATTTGCTGGTCCGAGCCATCGTTAAAGGAGAAGAGTTGGGACACAAGGTCATCAATGTCACCCTTTAAACTTATCGATGTAATGAGGAAACATGAATGCAAAAACTTGTGCAGATAAGTCTGGTAGAGGACTCATTAGGCAGAATCAGGCACTATAAAGTAAATAAATTGGAGGACTGTACACAAACTTTTGTGCTTTTAGTTACCTGGTAGTGTTTGTCACACTTACCGTCAGGTCTGTGTGACCTTCACTGGACTTATTCTTGCGACCTTGACTTTAAAAGAGTAACAACGGATTTTTACAAATTGATCATCTTATCAGAAAGAGTTGTACTTTCTACTTATCAAACCTAGTCTCTTAGTCTTTATTCTATATATTGAATTATCATACAACAAGTTATGTGCATTAAAAACGGCGAGAAGCTGAAAAAAAAGTGTCGTCACCTTTAAAATCCATTGGCTTCGGAGTGTTCATTGAGAGGCTATAAGCTTCTGAACTGGATGCAGTTGCCATCGCTGTAAGTAAAACAAGGCACATTTAGGTTCGGTTTAAGGTCAGGGTTATGTATCTACATACCCTAATTTAGGAAAAAAATGGCTGCCTCAGGCGAAGAATACATAGGGTGATATACAAGCCATATGCACTCATATTCAAATCCTTCGAAACAATTTTTTAAAATTTAAAACATGAAGTTATATTTTCGCCAAAGTTAGTGTTAGATTGCCGCATTTTAAGCCAGGAGTTGGACCTGAGTTAACTTATGTTGATTAATAACTAAGATTACGAGAAAGGTTCAGTGGACGACCCATAAAAGATAAAATAGCATATTAATCCAAATGCATTATTTCGAGTACACTCAGTATGCTTTTTATGTTTATCATTTTAGCCCCACTAAAAGCTAACAATATCCCTATGAAATGTCGGGCGTGATTCAAAACTCTGTCTTCTTCAACAAACCTCTCGTCGAAACTTTCATCGCCCTAAAAGGTCGTGGGGTAAGAGCTAGCTGAAAAAAACTTTTGAGGACGACAACAATTTTCACATGCTCGATGAGCTCCTTACATACATAGTTATAACAGGTCTTTATTTGAATTGTTAATAATTTATGAAAAAAAATGCTTTGAACTAAATATTTAGATTTCGCGTTGTTGTTATTTGACCTTCAAAGTAAGCTAACAGGAGTATTTCAATTCTTCCAATCCTCAACGTATGTTTACGATATGCTTAATAATATAGGATATTAAGCCTATAAGTGCGTATAAATGTTATGCTTTAAAACTGAATGTATTTTGACCACGTTTGGTTAATTATCTGACATTTCTGAGGAGTGATGAACATTCCATATTTACGTCTCCTTGTGATTTTTTAAAGTATTCTCTAAGTACCCTATTGTAATGTGCTGTTATACTTTGCTTTTTTTAATTAATAAGTCTCCACAGTAAAAACGCTTGAAAATTTATTGATTTCACGTCTGTGAAAACCATTTAAACGAAGCAATATTCACTCTGCTTCAAGACTGATTTAATTCTAAAAAGATTTTAATCATTAAAATCATTCTTATCAAAAAGGAATTGTGACTACAAACAGACTTATTTATGCACATCTAAATTCATATTCATTGCAATGTCTAACAGAGCGTGCCAAACAACCATGATGAATTCGTCTTAAAAGAGCAGGGAGCAGGGGTATGAACAAAAAGCTGCTCAGTGTTTGTATTGATTTTTTTTTTCTAGATCGCGTCAACATTTTTAGTGGTTCATCCTCTTGTACCAGGGAAAAACAAGGAGCATATTGAATGGTATGGGAAAACGTTTGGTGGCTATTGAAAGGCAGATATGAAGAATTATGAGAGGCTCATGGGTGAAAAGGTCACAAATAATGAGATACTGAACATGGTAAATGTACAAAGAAAAGTATGAACGCAGTTAAGTCAAGGGGAAAAAATTGAGTCAGGTAATGAAGTCGAATCCAGATTTACCAGAAAAGGGCTTGTATAGAGCACAGAAATTAACGGACTCAGTCTGGGTTGGAAAAAAAATTATCTGGCATGTAACACATTGCAGGTGTAAATGGAGAAGTGTAAAAGTAGATCATTCGGTATTAATTGGTACGGAGTCAAGTTAAATTGGTAGGAAAGTTTAAGGGCTGCTAATAAATAAAAAAAAATCGAACTTCGATAGTCTCTTGCACTGTAATTGTGTTGTATTTCTTCGTTTAAAAAAAAATATCAAAATAACAAAGCAAACAGATATTTGTTGTTAATCAATCTCAGGAGAAAGCATCTGGCTATTAAAATATTAGAACTATTGAGGGAAATTCCCGGAACAATAAAAATAATGATTGATGTGATTGATATATAATTTCCATATAATCTAGTCACTTAAAATTGTTAGATAACATCAAAATATTATTTAAAAGTATCTATGATTTGAGGAACGACTGATAAACACCATCATCTAGCAAATAAGTGGAATAAACAAAAAATGTGGCTGGCCTTGAACAAGCAATGTACAAATAGGATATAGGGAATTTGTAAATCTAATGGAGTATGTGAGATAAAAAAAATTGGGTTTTAAACAGAAAATAATTTTATCTAAAAATAACATTATTTTATTTTTCTTGCATTTAAAAACTTGTTCGTACATGTGTATGAAATTAAAAAGGTAGGGAGCTTGAAATTTTTACATATCCAATATACTACAAATACAATACGGACAGCTTTGCACGTTATCCACGTAACATCACATTTTGTCTCTTTTTCTGTGAAAAACCTAATTCTAATAAGGTTTCCTTTCTCTAATGGAATGCACCTTGTCGTGGTGAGAAAGCTTGCGTACCCCAATTACCCGGAGAGCTATGTCGACGGGAGTTCATCTCCTGGCAGGTTCAACCATGCCGAACAGGTCAATGGATAGGGGTCAGACTAAAAGCATTCCAAAACTTATCTTGGGATGCAGCAAGGTAAGGTGACATTTTGGCGGAGGAATTCATTTGGAATCAACGGCATAATTCACACGGACGCTATGCGGACGAACCCCAATCAAGGTCAACGGATAGGGCCCATCAGTCTTATAATCAGATTACTGCTATATACAGGTCTGGCAAACCGTATATCATTGGTTTTACCTGCTATTTGATAGAATTATGACACAGCTTAACGACAGCTCCAAGGTTAAAGCCCTTGTCACTCAACCAATCAAACTGTTAGACATTGCTTCTACAGCAAACCATGATGATTCCAACCCAAACCCTGTTGGGAGGTTGGAATCGGATCGTCCAAAACAGAAAGTTGGCTTATCAAAACCATCAAACTTTTACAGAATATCAACTCTTAATTGTCGTACTCTACAAACAAAGTCATCTCGTGTGGAATTGAATAAACTGTTATCAGACTATAATATTGCTGTAGCATGTATTCAAGAACATCGGTTTGTTCACTCTCCTAACGATCCTGAAATAATTTCACGTAATCTTGGGTCATCTACACTATTTACAAGCTCAGCAATCAGAAATGAAGCTGGTGCCTCTATCCATGGCGTAGGCATCTGTGTAAACTCCAGAGTTCTTCCACTTCTACTTTCTGTGAAGAAACATGATGAACGTATCTTAGTAGCAACCTTCAAGGGCAATCCGAAAACAGTAATCATCTCTTGCTACGCTCCACACAATGGTCTATCCGATGAAGAAGCCTCGTCGTTTTATGACAAGTTAAATCTTCTTGTTAGTAACATTCCTGTGCACAATATGTTAATTATTGGTGGTGATATGAATGCAAAGCTATCAAAACCTCTCTCTCTTCATAAAGCCGCTGACAGGAACGGTTCGCTTCTAGACGAATTCACTATGGAAAACAATCTTATCATAGGAAATCTGTCATTCTGTAAACCACGAAGGAAACGTTGGACCTACAGATCACCCACTGGAAATCTTTCACAAATCGATTTCATCCTCTATCGTCAGCGTTGGCGGAATAGTGTTCGTGACTGTCAAGCTTTTTCCACTTCACATCCGGTAGGCAGTGATCACCGAATTGTCAGTGCGTCAATCAAGCTAAGCTTACGATCACCGAAAAATACGAAGCCTAGAAAACTGAACTGGCAGGCATTAAATGGTAACCCCCAACTCTCTGCGGTAATTGATGATTCTATCTGTGTTCAGTATGATAAACTCGCTACTGAAGAAAAATCATATGCTTCTTTTGTTAAACTAGCCAACAACATAGGAAAGGAACTACTCCCACCAAGATCGAAACAAGCAATTCTCACAGAAGATAAACACGAGGTTACAAGTGCTCGTAAAGCCACGTTAAGAGCTTTACCACATAGAGTTCAAGCTGCACAAGTAAACCTAAGAAAGACCTACAATCGGGCTGAAGACAAACGAATCAATGCCGTTTTAAAGTCATTTGAAACACCCTCAACTTCTTCCTCTCTAAGAAATGCTTGGAACCTTGCCAAATCACTATCTGGCAAGAAATCAAATAACGTTGTTTATATTGAAGGCGAAGATAGATTAAAATTGTGGGAGGATCATTTTAAGAATCTTCTCAATGCCGACCCCAACATTTCCGGTGAACCCGATACTCCGTTACAAATGATATTCGACATTCATCCTGAAATCATAACTGGTCCATTGTCGCAGGCTGAGGTTGACTCCGCAGTGAAAGCCCTTAGAAATGGCAAGACCCCTGGCCTTGACGGTCTACCACCAGAATTTTGGAAATTGCCAAAGGTCAAAAAACGATTACTCAAATTCTGTAACGACACTTACTCAGGCAACAGACCCAATGAATGGGGAATTTCTGGTCTCATTCCTGTACCCAAGAAAGGTGACCTCCGTCTTCGTGACAACTATAGGGGGATCGCTCTGTCACAGATCGCAGCGAAAGTATATAATCGCTGTCTCCTGAATAGAATTCGACCAACCATCGACAAAGTTTTGAGAACTAACCAGAACGGGTTTCGCGAGAGCCGCTCTACCTCGTCCCATGTATTAGCTTTACGCCGTATCTACGAAGAACTTCAAAACTTCAACAAAGAAGCAATACTGATATTCATTGACTTCAAAAAGGCATTTGATTCGATTATTCGGGACAAAATGTTTCAGATTCTCCTTGCATATGGCATCCCTCAAGAGACTGTCGATGCTATTAGAGTGATGTACCGAGATACACAAGCTGCTGTGATTACTCCAGAGGGGTTGACAGATGCCTTCGATATTTCTACAGGGGTACTTCAAGGAGATCCACTAGCCCCGTTCTTATTTATTATATGTCTGGACTATGCATTGAGAACTTCAATCGGAGATTCGGATGGTCTAACACTTGCTCGTCAAAGAAGTCGACGATACCCAGCCGTTACACTTGCAGATCTTGACTACGCCGACGACATTACGTTATTGGAAGATAATATTGCTAGTGCCCAATCACTGCTATTAAAGGTAGAAATGGCCTGCCAAGCAATCGGACTTTTGTTGAATGCATCTAAGACAAAATATATGCATATCAACCCGTCTTCTGACGCTGAACTCTTCACTTCTAACAATATCAGGATAGAGAAAGTGAATGATTTTAAATACCTTGGTAGCTATTGCAATACAAACTATGATATGACTGTCCGGATCGGTCAAGCTTGGGGAACGCTACACTCTCTCCAACGTGTTTGGAAATCCAATGTGAAAAAAGAAACAAAAACTAAAGTTTTCAAAGCATGTGTTGAAACGATCTTGTTGTATGGTTCTGAATCTTGGAGCCTCAACAAATCTCGCAGTCGTCAATTAGATGGAACCTATACGAAAATGTTACGTAGGATTTACGGGATTCCGTGGCAGGCTCATATCAGTAACAGACAGCTTTATGGTATATTACCACCCATCACTCAGATAGTACAATCTCGTCGTCTAAAACTCGCTGGTCACGTGGTTCGTAGCAAGGAACCTGCGGGCCATCTCTTACTATGGCAACCTGAGGAACGACGAAGAGTTGGTCGTCCTTATCTGACATTGAAACATCTCATTAATTCTGAAACTGGACTGAATGATGATGAACTGAAGGTAGCAATGTTCGACAGAAACCACTGGCGTGCAAACTATGTCAAAATTCCACCGTGACCTCAAGGAATCGGATGAGCCTAAGTAAGTAAGTAAGTAATAAGGTTTCGAACAAAGTCCTATTAATAATGTTGGTTTTTAATAGTCTTACACCCCCTCTGCTAATTCTAAGCAGCTAAAGTACTTGCCCTGAGCTAATTGCTTCGATTTAATGACAAGAAGCGAAAATGATCTATGAGACATTTCAGAAAGTAACAGTTGTTCATCTAGATTGTTCGTTCCCACACTTTAACGAGCAGGGATTACGCTGTCAATCAGACTGTGCATTATCAGAATTAAGACTAGACTAGTCGGGGTTACATTCGAAAAGATAATTTATTGTAATTAAAAAAAAATAGTTTAGAAAATTCGTTCGGTTCTGGTAGCAGAAAGGTTTCGGATTGTAAGAGGGTTTTTATTCTGAAGGACGAATAACTATCGATTCCAGGAATTTCCATCGATTAGGGCAAAATCAAAGTCTTAAAAGGTAAGAGTTAAAGCTATGCAACAGTTCCAATTTTATTTGGTTTAAAGGATGTTGATGCTTGAAAAAATAAGTTTAAAATTAGATATCTATGTTCAAAACTGAAAAATTATGTTTTAAAGTTGATAAGCACAGAACCAAGTAGATATAAGGGTGTCTATATTTGATGTCGACTGACCACAAAATTCAAATTACTTCTGTCAAAATACTATAATACTTAATATAACTATAATACCATAAACAATACTATTAAATATAATAATAAACTATATATAATACTAATTAAATGTAATACTGAAAAATTATTACTATAATACTAATACTAAAAACACGGAAGGAAGTTAATACAGGGTGTCCACTTTCGATCTCGACTGACCACAAAATTTAAGCTATTTCTGTCAAAATTGTCTTTATTTTTCAGTGTCTGAAGCCTACAATATAAATATATGACACTGTCAAGTTTAACCGGGAATTGTATCATTTTCTAAGCGCACAGGGTGACTAAACTGGGGAAATCAAAGGGTTTCAATATACTGTAAATTGTTAGTAGAAAACACATTGCTCTGTAACGAAAGGTTCTCCAGCTTTTTCAACTGATATGGTGTAGAAAAGCAAACCTAATTGGGGGAGTGGGAGATCAGTGAAATCTAATGACATTTAGGTGGCATTTTTCAATTTTTACAAGTTAAAAAGAATGCCAAGCAAAGAAATTCATACACTTTATAGCAAAAATTCTATCAAACACCCCAAAAGGCAACAACAGATAGAACACAAATATAAATCCAATGTAACGTGTCACAATTAAAATTAGTAGTAACGTCATCCCCCATTAAAACTTAAAGTGCCAATTCAGTATTAACCAACGTCACGTAAATGTTAGACCCGTTTGTTCTACAGTACAACGTTTGCACCAAACATTACTGAATTTAACTTGTTTCCTGCGTGACGTGGCTGTCAGCTTCGGTAAACATAAAGTTGTAAGCGGTATTATTCTCAAAAATCTTTTTTGATTGGTTTAATGGGGTTACTTTGATACTCCGAAACCAATAAAAAAATTATCCTTCAGCAGGGTAAATAGATATTTGTAACCGTAGACATGTGCTATTACAGTTGACCACGCATGTTTTGAGACATCTAGAACCGCGTGATGTGCCTCAGTTTGTTCACTAGTAATTTTAGCATAACAATAGCTACCAATGAGGTCAATTTAGGGATCGTAAGATCCTGCATGTAGCTTTCTCATCGGCTCAGGATATCAGGCCACCACGAGTTCATCTCGCGCCCTGATTAGAAGCACAGATTATAAATACGATCGCCTCTTAGTATTCATCAGCCGAAGGACTTAGCTTCCGAGATCTACAAGCCTTTGTTGCTACCGCTTTTGCACAATATATATTTTGAAGATAACCAGACGTCTTTTCGTAGTTTTTGTTCGTGGAATTAAAAAGAACCTACGGTCACAATTGGCCCAGTCGACAAGATTCTACAAAAAAGGAAAGGGCGGTAGCATATACAGACATGTTGTCAGAGGACCAGATCGAAGAACTGAGAAGGCAGATGGAGAACATGGCCAGTGCCCTTGCCCAATTCCAGACGGCTGAACAGAGAAGATCAGAAAGACCGTACGTTGTCGTCCCTAGAGAAAGAAAAATCAGGACGTTTACCGGACGAAAAACTGTGGAAAACGTTAGCTTGAAAGACTTTCTAGAATATGTAGCACGAGCAGTCTGTACACGATATATTCCACCCGATTAACAAGCCGATTTTGTTATTTCATACCTGGCCGGGCCTGTAAGAGAAGAAATCAGGTTACGACCACCAGAGACCAGGCAGACCACCAGAGACCAGGCAGACCACCAGACAAATTGCGGACATTCTAGAGAGCATGTCTGGTGAACGACGTTTAAGTTCGCAACTTTTACGAGCTTTCTACAGCCGGAGGCAGAAAGGCGGAGGGAGTTTACGGGCTTTCTCTCACTCTTTGGGGATCATGATTCAGGACGTCAAACGAAAGAGCCCCTCTGCTGTCCAAGATGCAGACGAGATCCTGAGAGCTTATTTTGCAGACGGTGTCCGCGACAACCAACTCAAGAAGGAGCTGAAACGACTCCTTCCCCAAGAAAGAAAATTGACGTTCATGGACATACGGGAGGAAGCCATGAGATAGTCAGAGGAAGACGAAAAACCTTCACTCAAGCCAAGAACCTGGGAGGTGAGCTCTATTTCGACCAGAGAGCCCGTAAAAGCCGATTCACAGGTGGCTTGTAGCATTTGTCGAGAAGCAGCAAGCAACACTGGACCAGTTGGTAAATCTGCTTAAAGACGGGCATGTACAGCCATCACGATTTCAGCGCGGGAATCTTGGAAAAAGGGACTACTCGAAGCTGATCTGCTTCAAATGTCAGGAACAAGGTCATATCGCTAAAAGTTGCCGAACAGGGTCACCAAGACGAAACCCGGCAGCAAGAGAAACGGCGTCAAACTCCAACCCACTACCACTGTGAGCCCGGTGACAAGTGAGTCTGTGAGTGGCTCTATACCAAAGCAAACGTTCAAAGAAAGAACCATTGGAAGCTGTCCAGTTGCAGAGGTTACAATTGGAGGTTATCCTACCAGCTGCCTTCTCGACACGGGCCCAGACGTTTCTACTATATCTGAAAAGTTTTATCGGCGAACATTCGGAGACCCAGCACAGCTCAAAGGTGTCTCCAGTTGGCTGACTCTCACAGCAGCAAATGGCCTAAGTATCCCTTACCTTGGATATGTGGAGATGAACATCGATGCTGTGGGGATCACCTTTTCCAGACGAGGATTCCTAGTCGCGAGCAAGACAGTCAAGCCAAGTCACGTCCTGTACACGTCTGTACACGTCCTCTTGGGAATGAATGTCATACGGCCGCTAGCAGATGCAGTCACATCAAGAGATCAAGACATCCAGTCAGATGATTGGCAGACTATAATTGCGACATCGAAGAAGATAAGCAGCTCAAGAGGCATAGCTAAGGTCGCAGGACGGAAACGTATCCTGGTGCCAGCACCGACAAGGATGATGATACCTGCATGTGGATGGAGTGGTAGCACAACAGATGGAACAAGCCTCCTCGTCGAGCCTTGCAGTGTGTAACAAAGAAATTCCATCATCATGCCAGCCACCATCAGCACAATAAGAAGGGGCATATTCTATGTCCCTATTTTCAACTTGGAGGAGCATGACGTTTTGGTGCAGCCCAGAACAAGACTTGGCATCCTCTACGAGGCATCAGTGGAACCAGGTTGTCCAGAGATCGAATTTAAAAGCCTTGGACGGAGCCACGATGTTGTTTGCCGGCTCAAACAACATGAAGAAAAATACAGCACAGATGGGACTTGCCCGGTTGATCTCTCCCACCTTCCATACTCTGAGAGAAAGAAGCAAAGATTGAAAGACCTCCTCAAGCAGTATGCTAATGTCTTCGCAACAGATAATGCAGATCTTGGCTACACAGAAGTAGTCAAACATCGTATTCACCTCAATGACGACCAGCCAGTTGCCCAACCGTATCGCCGCGTCCACCCAAACCAGTATGAGGAAGTGACATTACACATTGGAAAGCTTTGCAGAATAACATCATCGAAGAAAGTAACAGTCCCTGTGCCTCTCCAATCGTCGTCGTTCGCAAAAAGGATGGTAATATTCGACTCTGCATTGACTGCAGGAACCTGAACTTAAAGACGAAGAAAGACACGTACCCTCTACCGAGGATAGATGAGTCGATGGATGCCCTTCATGGTGCAAAAGGGTTCTTGGTGATGGACCTGGCCAGTGGATTCAATCAAGTTGCTATGGACGAAAGGGGCAAGGAAAAAACGGCCTTTACCACGCGTATGGTCTTTTCCAGCACAAGAAAATGCCGATAAACCTTTGCAATTCATCAGCTACTTTTATGAGGCTTATCCAGTATATCTTTAAAGAACAGATGTTCCAGGTCCTGCTGGTCTACCTAGATGACATAATAGTTTATTTAAAGACATTTGAGGAGCATCTAGAGCGACTGCAGACAGTGTTCCAGCACCTCCGAGAGGCAGGCCGTGAGCTCAAGCCAAGCAAGTGTACCTTCCTGAAAGATACAATCAGATACCTAGGACATCAGATTTCTGCCAGGGTAATCGAGACGGATCCACAAAAAACTTTAGCAGTTGCCAACTGGAGGGAACCCACCACTTTAAGAGATCTTCGCTCCTTCGTCGGATTTGCCAGTTACCACCATCGTTTCATAAAGGACTTTGCAAAGATAGCTGCTCCTCTACAGGAACTGATTAACTCCTGCCTTCACACACGTAAGACAAAGCAAAAAGCAATACCACTGTACAAGTTATGGACTCCAACTCATAAAGCCTCCTTTCAAGAACTGAAGCTGAAGCTGACGACAGCTCTTGTCTTGGATTATGCTGACTATTGCAAGCTTTTCATATAGAGACAGGTGCATCACATGAAGGTTTGGGTGCCGTTTTATCGCAAGAGCAAGATGGGAAGAAACGAGCAATTGCCTATGCCAGCCGAAGGCTTCGACTTGCAGAGAAAAACATGGACAATTACAGTTCTATGAAGCTAGAGCTACTGGCGTTAAAGTGGGCTGTTGCAAATAAATTCCGTGGCTACCTCGAGCAAAAGCAATGTAAATGCAGATATTATTTCCAGATGAGAGAACTGTATGAAGGAAGATGCCATCCCTGCTGAGGCTACTAAAAGCATTCAGCTTTCATCACCCACACTTGTTCCAGCTAGCCTGAGGCATGTAATTAGTTCCTCTCAGGCGGCCCAACATCAAGATCACCCCCTCAAGGCAAGAAAGACAATACCCCACTAGGCAAAGAGCAGCTCCGGAACTTTCAATCAGCTGATGCAGCCTTAAAGCTGTTCAGACAGTATTGGGACCAAGGACAGAAGCCAATCCACCTTGAAAAGAATGCCACTCCAAACCATTTTAAGCAATACCTTAGAGAATGGGACAATATTGTGGAATCTGATGGACTTCTTTTGCCGATGGCGAAAGGAAAAGATTTTCATCCAAAAATACAGCACCCTCTTCAGAGTATTGTAGCCTCAAGACCACTTGAAATTCTGGCAGTCGACTTCACCATCCTTGAACCTTCATCAGATGGAAGAGAAAATGTGCTTATCATGACAGACATTTTCACCAAATACACACAGGCCGTGCCGACAAGAAATCAAACAGCACAGACAACAGCCAAGATACTTGTGAAGGAGTGGTTTGCAAGATTTGGTGTCCCCTCAAGATTACACTCCGATTAAGGAATTTTGAGAGCAAACTCATTTCAGAGCTTTGCACTATTGTATGGCATCAAGAACTCGCGCACCACACCTGCCATGCCATGGGGAATGGTCAGTATGAAAGATTCAACAGGACCCTTCATTCCCTCCTTAAGTCTCTGGAGTCGCAGAAAAAGAAACGTTGTCCCGACCATTCTTCAACGGGATACTCCCCATATTACCTCAAGTTCGGTAGAGAGGCCAAGGCCCCAGGAGATTTTATTTTGCGTGATGATGACGAAGAATCGACGGAAGATTGGGCTGCAGAGCACCAGAGACGATTAAACGACGCTTACCACAAAGCAGGGGAGTTGACAAGACTTCAGGCTGAAAAGAGAAAACATCGTGCCCGACAATTTGAAGTACCCATTGTTGTTGATCAACACGTTTTCCTACAAAAGCGTTGCCATGGTTGAAACAAGATTCAAAACACGTGGGATTCTATGCCTTATCGAATCCTGGAAAAGGAAGGATCAGTCCTTACCGTTACTCCTGATGATGGGCATACCCAAAAGCAGGCTAACCAGAGAGACGCAAGACCATGTCCGACCCCTGGACCCACAGATGAAGAAGAGGAAGATATCATTACAGATGACAAGAGCGAGGAAAGACGACTCGTATCAGACTCTGACGGCGACTCAGAACTTGTGGTCATACCTACTCGAACCCCTGAAAGTCATCTAGAGGAGACCCCTCTCGTTACGAGACGCACAAGACGAACGACTGTCGGAAAACATTCTAATCGGCATCATTTACCGAAATCTCTTTCATTACGAACTACACAATCACCTTTGTGCATGGACGTTATAGTGTATGCTATCATCTTAGGATATTTATTGTTTTCGATAGTTTTATAGATCACACTCTCTACATATTTTAGGGTTTTAGCTAAGTATAGGATATAGCCAAGGATGTCTATCTTTTACCAGGGTTGTATGTAACCGTAGACACGTACTATTACAGTTGACCACGCATGTTTTGAGGCATCTAGAACCGCGTGATATGCCTCAGTTTGTTCACTAGTAATTTTAGCATAACAATAGCTACCAATGAGGTCAATTTAGGGATCGTAAGATCCTGCATGTAGCTTTCTCATCGGCTCAGGATATCAGGCCACCACGAGTTCATCTCGCGCCCTTATTAGAAGCACAGGTTATAAATATGATCGCCTCTTAGTATTCGTCAGCCGAAGGACTTAGCTTCCGAGATCTGCAAGCCTTCGTTGCTACCGCTTTTGTACACAATATATATTTTGAAGATAACCAGACGTCTTTTCGTAGTTTTTGTCCGTGGAATTAAAAAGAACCTACGATCACATATTCTTTCTATCATTTTTTGAAATAAGCTTCAATTCATATGTTTCAATCCCCTAGTTTACAAATGCGGCCTATAACCTTAGCCTCTCATTTCACCTGAGGAGGAAAAAATAATCAACGTTAAGTATAGATTGCTGAATAAGTCGTAGAGGGTTCCAAAATGATAACTATAGTTTGTATAACAGGCTTTGAAAATAAAAGCACATAGTTTCGTGTGTGGCAACTATTTTACGTCCCAACATAATAGGCAAGTGCTGTATTAATGGCTTTTGCATAAAATAAATGTATCGTTCACCTTTACCTCTTGAAAATCTGTCCAGAGAACTGTAATCTTTACTTGGTGAACCGACAGATTTGCCAATGTTTTCTGTAAACAAAGTTCTTTCATATGGTAAATCGTCGTTAAATCTGTTAATCTTGTTGCCTTCATCTGCATCTAAAAACCCATCCATTGTGCCAATACCTCGTTCTTCACCATAAGTGTATCTGTTTAGGTTACCATACAAGCCAATATTAGGTGATACTACGATAGCTTCTTCTTCTGTGCCATCATCGTTGTTATACTCCAATGAATCATCATTTGATAATTGTGATAGTTGCAGACTTTGAGTTGATGGAGGGAACGGAATGGTGTGTGAAAAGTACTTTTTACCACTGAAGCTAAAATTAGAACAAATACATCCAATTTTAAAACATGTTGTTTAGAAATATTTCTGGAAACGTAATACCATACTTTTTTCAAGAAAAAAAAGTAGGATTCCATTACAAATACTTTTATACAGTTATAACTGATTTGGAACTAGCTGCACAACTGGAAGCCAAAGTTAGAATATGGCATATTTTTATAAGGCAAAATGAAGTAGGGGTTAAATGACACCTTTATTGTTCTGGAGATCACAGGTTGGTGGCCTTATAGCCAGTTCACAAATGACAGCCTCACACAATGGGGCTCTTTGATTACAACAATGGGTCTCTTTCAAAGTGAGCTCCGTCTCATGGACGAAATGCGTACTCATTAAATCTATCTCCTGCAGTAAAGTGCAAAGTTCAAATATGAACATTTCCAAGATTTCAAAATATCAAATACATGGACTAAAAATATTATATTGGGGGTTTTTTTCAGGACATTTCAACAATTTTCTCTCGCCATTCTCAACTAAATGTGTACGAAGTGTTTACGGCTGGTTATATACAGAATGCAGCTGCAAGTGCTACGAGAAACAACAGTAATAAAACATGAGGAAAAACGAAGTATGCAAAAAATTGCAATTATTTTGAGGCCTTTAGGCTTATAGCTGGAGACAAGCGTAGTCTTCTGAAAAATGTAACTGTGACCATGCTTTACTTTTGTTAATAATTTTGAAATTAATTAAGATTGCGTTATGAATGTGTCCAAATTGAAACCGGCATTTCCTACAAAAATAAACATCCTAAATAAAATTGTCGAAATATCCTGAAAAAAAAATTAAGTCCATCCATTTGATATTTTGAAATCTTAAAACTAGTAATCTTATGACACTGTCCTGTATACTTCCCTATGTTTTGGAACTACAACAAGCTGTAAAATATATTTCATTAAAAGTGAGTGCCTTCCATCATGCTTTTTAATTGTGGTAAAACCTAAAGGTAAACACAATGCCACCCATATATATAATTCAATAAAATACAATACAATATTCAATACAATATTCATTTTTTTAAACATAAAGCCTTTTAAAAGCAGGTCATTTATAACAATTAATAATAACTCCAAAAATAGCTCACTTTGAAACCTTAGTCAAATAAATTAATCCACACTAAACTCCTCTAACTCCTGTTGACCCCCTAATAACCCTACTAATCCACACTAGCCCATACTATCATTATTAAACTCAAATAATCCCTTCTGACCCCTTCTAACCCTTACTAACCATTCTTACTTGTTCTTACTTCCTGGTGCCAGGGGTCTAAAGAACGTATCTATTATTCCTTATGGAAAATATGCTCAAAATGGCCATTTTCAAAGGTTTTAAAGGACTTCTGGGTCTGGAAGTGATCGGATGTCACCAAAAGCAACATTCCCTGTTAAAATTTTTCAAGGAATTTTCAACAATGTATGATATACCCCTATCGCTTAAATGGGCCCCAAAATATGCCAAACACATTAAAATTAGAGTAATTATAATATAGATTAGATTTCACTTCTACATGGCTACAGTAATTAAAATGCTCATGAAAGGAAGATGAAAGTAATATGAGTAGTTAATACGGGTAGATAATAAGATATGGCCATGGGAAGTACCAACTATGGATGTTGGTTGAATTGGCAATTAAAAACTGCATTGTGTAGATAATGTTAAAGGGAAATATGAATTTTTTTTCAATTGCCAGAAAGGTCTAACACAGATTAAAAGGAATGACAAAATGGGATAAACTTATTACGTCCTGCCATATTGTATAGGGAAAAATCTAAAGCATCCAGAAGTAGGAAAGCTTAAAAGACTATCAAACAGTAAGTATGATTCCATGAAGAAAACTGGGCAGCAACTAAACTTACTGATCTTTCTGTTCCTTCCTTGGCATTGGGTAGTTTGATGCATGGCCTCTGTCATTACTATCTTCAAGGTCAACACTGTCATAGGAGTCATAATTTTTAAAAGCCATCATGATTTAAGGCTTTTTTCATCTGATGTCCCTGATGCTGGTGAGCTTTAGTTCTAAAAATGGTTGGAAAATATTTCATTAACTAGTAAAAAGTACAGAAATGATTGGCTGTACAGAACTTGAGGATCACAATTAAAACCATATTTACTTACTTACTTACTTATTTGCTTACTTGCATACTTACTTAATTACTTACTTACCTTCATTCCCTTTTGAAGTATTCTTCTCCATGTTTCCTTCAGTTGGCCTCTGTTCCTTGGTGGCATACAGAGCACATGTCTGATCCATCTCCACTACTACCTCTTGACTTCCTGGTTAATAGGTTTGAAATCATACCTCTTGGGCCAAAAGATATTCAAAAGCCTTCTGATCTATCTGTTCTTAAAGTGTTCTAGTTTGTGACTGATAGTCTTTGTCATCTTCCATGACGCTGGCACAATACTCTTGAAAAGTAAGACTTTAGTCATCACACTGCACTGCCTGATCTCATACTTAGTATTCCCACTCTTGGTCACCTTGGAAGCCTGACGGGTGAAGTGTTTCACTTCTTCAATCTCCTCTTTACTTAGTGTAACAGATGAATCTTCCCTGTTGTTCATCTGCAGGAAATCAGTCTTGCCAATGCTGATTTTGAGGCCAATCTTTCTTACTGCCTCTGCCATGGTGTGAGTCTTTGCCAGCATGTCTTGGTGTTGGTGTGCAAGTAGAGCAACATAGTCATTAAAATCTGGGTCCTTGAGCCAAATAGTAAAGTTCCAATGAAGACCCCTTCTTTCTGTTGTCTTTTCCAATTCATGCTAAAGTTAAAAAGAAAAGATGAGAGGTTACATCCTTGCTTCACTCCTGAGCTGGCTCTAAATGTGATAGATAGCTCTTCATTGCAAATCACTTGTGATGAAAAGTCCACATACAGCATCTTTACTATATTCACCATCTTTTGGAGAACACCATAATGGCAGAGTATTATCCATAATGATTCTCTGTGTTTACTGTCAAATGCTTTTCCTAGATCAATAAGGTTAAACTACAGTGGTACATTTTACTCTTTGGTTTGCTCCAGGATCTGTTGTAGTATGAAGGTGTGGTCTGAGTAAGACTTGCACGAATGAAAGCCTGCCTGTTCTTGTTGAATGTAACAGTCCAAAGCAGTTGAAAGTATCTTGTGTTTCATTTTGCTAGAGAATTTACAGGTGAGTGACAGAAGCATGATTCCTTACTAGTTGTCACAGTCTGAAAGGTCACCTTTCTTGGGTAGGTTTACAACCAGACCAACTTTCAAGGAGTTAGGTGATGATTTTTTCTTCCAAATCTGCCTGAAACCCTCAGTTTGCAGTACTGGGGTCTCTTTCTCCTCCACTTTTAACATCTCAGCTGTTATCCCATCCATCCAAGGTGCCTTTCCACTTTTTACTGTCTTGATTCCAGTCTTAATCTCTTCAACAGTTTGCAGCTTGATGCTGATATTTAATTTTTTTTTTCCTGCTGGTGGAATATCTGCAGTCTCTGAAGGCCCTGGTCTGTTCCAAACACTTACAAAGTGCTCTTTCCTATGCCTAATCCTCTTCTCTTTACTACAAATGTGGACATCACTCTTGTCCTTTATGAGGCATTCATTGGTGCCAAAGTTTCCTTTCAGTTTCTTGGCACTTTGTTTTCAGATCCTGTCTTGCTACTGCATCTTCTGCCTCATCTGCCAGTCTCTACAGACTGCTTCTTGTCATTTTTGCCTACTTTTTCACTTTTTCACTTCTTTGTACAGCTCAGAGTATTTTCCCTTAATTTTTTCTTAAATCCTTTGAGATCTTGAAGACATCATTTTTTGTTTAACCTCTTTCCTCTTGTTGACTTTTTGCAATGTTTTTGGTTGGATCTGTTGGACTTAAAGAACCAGAACAGGTCAAAAAGTGAAATGTAAAACACACTTTTAACTATATGTGTTTTAGCTTTGAGTATCCTGTCAGTTTTGGGGGACCATAGTGTCATGTTCTGAAGTTTTTCTGCAACAACATCAGGTGTACCTGCAACCGCCAGTTCAGGAGTGGCAGTCTTTTCCACACTTGGGTCACATGTAGTTTTTGTTGTTGGTCTCTCTCATTCACTTTGTGCTTTCTCACTTTGTGTTAGTCTATTTGGTAAGTATCTCTTCAAACTGGGAAAGGCTTTTTTGCACAGCCTGTCTCAAGGCCAAGCAGTCAGAGGTAAAGGCTTCCCATCTGCTCAGGTCAATCCCCACAGCCTTTGAATACTTCTTACAGATACCTTTGTAGTGTAGCTGTGGTCTACCTTTGGAGTGACTCTCCTACAAAAGTTCTCCATATAGTTGGGCACTTTTAATCCTGCCATTGTCCATCCTCACAACATGACCAAGCCAGTCCAAATGCCTTTGTTGAAGAAATACATACATTCTGGGAAATCAGCTTACTCCAGGACTGTGTTGTTTGGGTCTTTGCCCTGCCAGGTAATGCAAAGGATGTGTCTAAGGCAGCACATATGAAAAGTGTTCAGCTTATGTTAATTATCAACTTGTTTTTGAGTGTCAAACATTCTATTCTTGTATTCCAAACAATAGAAGTTTCCTAATCATGTTGTGACTTTGGTAATAAGGAGAAGGCATTGCTGTCAGATTTAGTTACCAAGTTGAGGTTAAATTGAAGTTGTAAATGTATATTCATAAGTATTAATTTTTAGCTTTTACCTTTGTACATTTGTATTTTTTTAGTGGTGAATAAATACTTACTTATTTACTTACTTACTGATGATGATTTCTGTTAAACTTAGGTGTTATAATTGACAGGTATTGATGAAGACAGCTAAACATTGAAACAGGTGCAAGGAGCAGCCCTTCTTTAAGAGTGCAGCACACAAAACTAACTAACCCATAATTAATGGCAGATGACAAGGGCAATGGGCTAACAAAAATAGAGGAATGTTATCTATTGTAGGTATCTTAGAGTGTTGGTGATCAGATATAATGCTGACTGCTTTAAAATATTGTATGCTCCAAGACCAGGGCATGACTACATCTAGAATCTACAGGCATCCTACCTTTCTCAGAAAGATAGATGCTTACTTATCATTACTTATACTGATTCATTGGTATTTCCAAAATATTGGTGGCTACAGTATACCTATCCCCTGCTGTGTGACCCCTGCTCACATGCTATTGCACTGCTAACATAGTTAAGCACAAAATGAGTACTACTTTATGGTGTTAAATCTCAGAGATTTTCATATTTTAGATGACTCCTGAATACCAAGCTTAATGTTTGCAGTTAACAGTTGAGTTTAGGTTTTAAATTAACTATAACTTCAAAATAAACTCTATTAAGCTCATAAATTGATTTTAAATATTGTGGATGAAATAAATATGGTATTTTCAGCTTGGACAAACTCTTGCTTACTGTTTTAATTGTTTAGTGTTTTGGTTGTATTCAGTGGCTGTGTTGAGGAGATGAGTTTCAACATCATCATCAACCTTATAAATCCAATAACACAGATTTATAACAGACTGGATTTTGTTTATTTTTCTTGCCTTCTTTTAATGTTACAATTTATACAGGCTTCAGTTTCAATATTACAACTAAAAACAGATTTCAATTTTAGCTGAGGATTCAAGATGATACTAAGCAGCAGTGTTTTTATTTACCTAAATGTTATGTGTTTTCACTTACTTGATAAGAACTGATAAAAATTTATTATAGAATGATAATGCATAATTGCTCCATGAGAATAGCTGGAGATATGCTTTAAGCAAACGTCTCCACCCATGATCAGCATTGGACAAGAAAAGTTGTTCAAGGGTCTTCTATCATCCACTAGGGATGAAGTAGGTCAAGGTCACCTACCTGGCAACATTAAGNACCTGGCTCTTTATGAGAGTGAAAACATGAGTTGTCAGTAGTAGATATATATACTGTCTTCTTCTTTCTGTATATTTTGAAAATAGTATTCTTTGGTCTGGTGTTTAAAAGTGTTGACATTGTTAGTAGATTTTAATTCAGATGATAGGTTATTCCATATTTTTGGCCCTAGGTAAGATAGGCATTTTTGGCCTGTGTTGCTTTTATGAGATGGGATATGTAATTTAAACTTTGACCTTCGTGTAACACAACTCTGGTTGACTGGGTGGAATATTTTATCATAATATTTTATTTACCTAAATGTTATGTGTTTTCACTTACTTGATAAGAACTGATAAAAATTTATTATAGAATGATAATGCATAATTGCTCCATGAGAATAGCTGGAGATATGCTTTAAGCAAACGTCTCCACCCATGATCAGCATTGGACAAGAAAAGTTGTTCAAGGGTCTTCTATCATCCACTAGGGATGAAGTAGGTCAAGGTCACCTACCTGGCAACATTAAGCATCCAATGTTAAAAAAGATTCATCCACTAAACATTGTAAAGTATCCAGTGATGTGCAGCTTACTACTGTGTAGAGATTTCCATCCTCATCCAGGCTCTATCACAAGGAAGACCCTTAACTACCCATGTTTAAGCTGCAAAACAGGTGTCTAAAGTAATTCTTAAGTGGTGACCTATGATAACTGTGAAAACTGGATTCACATCAGGTATGCTGGTATATCAAATAGAATATATGATTAAGCTGCCTGATCATCCTCACTCAGGCAAGTCAGGCCAACAGAATGAAGGCCAGGTTTGACAAAGGGCATCCCAGGGACTATGCAAGGCAGGATTGTCCATTTCCTGATATTATTGCAAAAAAAATTTGGAAAAATGTTCTTAAAATACAAAATTTCTTTATTGGAATAACAAAAACTTTAATTTGAAAAACAAAGTTTCTGTTGATATCTGCACTAATTCAATGTCACTACGATTATGCATTTTTAGCCTGGTACAATGGTTTATTTTTAAAATATGAAGGATAGACTTCAAATATCCCAAAATAAGATCTTAAGATATTTGTTGGATATTTGCAAGGACACATGACAGTGTTAGTGAGTTTATTCAAGTTAAATTATTTCCAGTACATTATAGAGTTGAGCAGCTGAAGTTGGGTCATGTTTAACAGCATTAGTGGAAATGCTACAGATTATATGAAGGAAAACATCAGGATGGTTAAAAATACTCACAGTTATGTGACTAGATCAAGTGTAATGTCATGTGCTATTCCAAGAGTTGGAGGATTTGGTCTCTGTTCATTTCATTATACTGGCATTATCCAATGGAATTATCTTCCTATTTATAATAAACAATGCTACTCAAAAGGCAGCTTTAAAAAAGCAGTGAAGTCACTTAAGATCAAGAGAATTAAATGAGGAAATGGATTATGCAAGAAACTAATATACTTTTAATAACTCATAATTTTAAACTTTTTATTTCATTTTTATCTTGGCTATATTTATTATATCACACATAACACAGTAAATTATAGTTTTTGATATCTTATTTATATTATGTAGATATTATTGGTATTATTTATTTTAATCTAGTCCACTGTTATTTTAATACTCTGTATATAGTCGAGAACCACATTGGAAATAAGTATAACTATTATTGCTTTAAGTCATCCCCGGTAAATGTGATAATTGTATATCTATATTTTGCGTACATTTAGGATTTTTAACAATTAAATTCAAATCAAAATAAATCAAACCTATTTATTAGAAAAAAACTCGAACTCCGTAAGGCTCCAGTGCTGAAATTTAGAGAGCTTCTTGCCGGTGGATGAGTGTAAGCTTTTCAATTAACTTAAAAATAGGATAAAATGCATCGTCAGTCAAATATGTAACAACTAAATTTGTAAAATAAAGCTAGTAAAGTCACAGCTGATTTTGGAAAAATCTAATGAAATAAAACAGAAAACTTAACTAAAGCATGTGCATTGAATGACAATGTTCTTATTTGTAAAGGTTCTTGCTCGGGTAATTCACGAGTAAAACACATAAACTTTTCCAAATTCTTTGACCATCTTAGTAAACTAGTGCCTAGTGATTTCTTACAAAAAAAGTTTAACGCCCATTACAATTTAAATAGTCTTTTTTAAACTAGCACCTTTTAAATGTATTCTGTTAAGTAGTCCAACATGGCTGTATTAGGCGGCTCATGACTCAATCGTCCATCATTAAGTTTATATGGTAAAATTGATTTGACCAACACTTAGTTGGTCATAGTAAGATTATTTACAAATATGAAAAGCTTCACTACAGATGTAATATTTTCTTTAATAGTAAATATCCCTGCTTTACCCTTGCGAGTCTACGTAAGTTTATCCGCAAAACGTACCGTAATCTGCGAAATCAAAGATAATTATTGCAATGTGGTTTAAAAAACCTTCAGAAGGAAGACATGGTAGAGTATTGAAAAAAAACCCAATCAAATTATACCTTCTTCCACTGTTGAGGTGTAACAGTATGATGGTAGACATACCATGTAATTTATCCGAACAAACTTGATTTCAATTTCTGAAGCATCTGTCATTTCTTCCAATGTGTTCTCTTCGGCCATCAAAACAGAGGTTCAGATTTCCCGCTCTTTTATTTTTGCAGCGTGTAACAGTCACCAAAACGTATCGCTCTCTCCCTCTCTGTCCTCTTCCTTTTCTTCTGTTATCAAAGTGTTGCCTCATACCGGCTCTATGTAAACGAGAAGAAGATCACTTCTTAAACAAACTGATTCTTTACCTTTCCACTTAAGACATAAACTGTGACTCCACAATGAATTTGCCCCGCAAAGATTTCCTGACATCTTACTCTTTGTAAAACAGACAGAAGCTTGGATTTGTGAAGGTGACTGGTCATTTCAAAGTCATAGTGACGCCCGAGATACTTGAAAGCAGCTCCCATGGCTACAGGAGGTACAGTTTCATTATTAACAAAAAGCTTGGGCTGAACTTGAATATATATTGTTGTGAACTTTATGATACCGAATGTGGCACGTTTATCAACCGTTCTGGTCATCTTGGTCTATTGACACCATCGAGTAAAGCAGTTTAAAAGAAGCTGGCTCTCTCTTTCCCGACTTGTAATGACCGCAGCCTCATCTGCAAACTGAAACCAGTGTAGAGAATTGAATATGCGGTCGTTTTTGTCGTGAGATAAAGTTGGTTGTATTTTTCAGCCCTAATATATAGAATGAATGTATTAAAACACATATTAAAGAGTAGAGGACTAAGGCAGTCACCTTGCTAAAGCCCACGACGAATTATTATGGCTTAAGTTGTAAAGTGATCAGTGATAAATGTAGTTGTAAATTCAGTGTAAAGACTGGTAATTAAAGACTTAATTTTGTCAGGAATGTGATGGTGACCTAGAACAGATGTTATTAAGTTATGGTGAACTTCACCAAAGGCAATTTTTTGCCTAAAAGTATAATGACTAGGGAGCATTGATTAGTGTGAGTCTTGTTCATCACCTGAGCATCATTACAATATGGCCCAAGGTACTGAGACCTTTAAAATAAAGCCTTTTTGAATCTGCTGTTCATTGAAGTTTTTCCTTCAGGTGTTCAAATTTATACCCTTGCAAACAGGATGTAAAACCTTTTAATATAACAGTTTCAAGATTAATTGCCCGAAAGTTAGAAGGGACATTGGTGTTACCTCTCTTATGTATTAAAATCATACAGGCCTTATTTTCCATCCAGGAGGAACTTTGCCAGAAATCCAAATGGTTTTAATTATTTCTGAGAGGAAAGACGGTAGATAGGGGCATTGTTTAAAGCAAATTATAGAAATTTTATATGGTTGGCATGGTGAGGCAGATGACTTCCTACGACGATGAGTAATTGATGTGATTTTTCGATATCATGGAGGATCAGTCTTGAAAGGGTGTGCAGGTTCGTTAAAAGACAGTATCCATGACGGAATTGCAAAGTGTTTGTTAGGAATTGTCAATGTATTCTTGAAAAGTATTGGGTGCAAGAGACTCTAGAGAAAATTGGAAATATTGTAGAGCTCTTTAACACCAACGCTTTACGTAGCCCTTAAAATTTGAGATGAGGTTAACGTGATTAGATACGGTGTTGTATTGTTACGGGAAGAAGTCAGTTTTTAGCAAAGGAAATGGAAAACATGTTTGAATTCCATGCCCGAGGCGTTGCTTTTTATAAGTCCTTTTAAATTTGTTTACCTTGTGGTCTTTCCTTTGGAGCCCTTCGTCGAAGTTCTTATTTGTAGTTCNGATGGTGACCTAGAACAGATGTTATTAAGTTATGGTGAACTTCACCAAAGGCAATTTTTTGCCTAAAAGTATAATGACTAGGGAGCATTGATTAGTGTGAGCCTTGTTCATCACCTGAGCATCATTACAATATGGCCCAAGGTACTGAGACCTTTAAAATAAAGCCTTTTTGAATCTGCTGTTCATTGAAGTTTTTCCTTCAGGTGTTCAAATTTATACCCTTGCAAACAGGATGTAAAACCTTTTAATATAACAGTTTCAAGATTAATTGCCCGAAAGTTAGAAGGGACATTGGTGTTACCTCTCTTATGTATTAAAATCATACAGGCCTTATTTTCCATCCAGGAGGAACTTTGCCAGAAATCCAAATGGTTTTAATTATTTCTGAGAGGAAAGACGGTAGATAGGGGCATTGTTTAAAGCAAATTATAGAAATTTTATATGGTTGGCATGGTGAGGCAGATGACTTCCTACGACGATGAGTAATTGATGTGATTTTTCGATATCATGGAGGATCAGTCTTGAAAGGGTGTGCAGGTTCGTTAAAAGACATTATCCATGACGGAATTGCAAAGTGTTTGTTAGGAATTGTCAATGTATTCTTGAAAAGTATTGGGTGCAAGAGACTCTAGAGAAAATTGGAAATATTGTAGAGCTCTTTAACACCAACGCTTTACGTAGCCCTTAAAATTTAAGATGAGGTTAACGTGATTAGATACGGTGTGGTATTGTTACGGGAAGAAGTCAGTTTTTAGCGAAGGAAATGGAAAACATGTTTGAATTCCATGCCCGAGGCGTTGCTTTTTATAAGTCCTTTTAAATTTGTTTACCTTGTGGTCTTTCCTTTGGAGCCCTTCGTCGAAGTTCTTATTTGTAGTTCTGCACGTATCTTTAAAGTGATCATAAATTGAATTGTTCATAAATCTAATTACGGAATCAATCCTCGAAAGTTTCAACTGAACAGATACAAAAATAAATTGAAAATAGCTGTTAGCAATTTCCCATTGTTCACTTGACCTTGGGAGACGTATCCCCTCTTTTATTCAAGCTGTTTGTTATTTGACAATACTTTTGTTGGTTCACTATTGTTGAAATTATCTTCAGGTATTTGTTCGAACGTGCCTTTCTCAGAGCTCTGATTACTTTATTGTTCCATTGATGAATTCTTAAGTCTTTCAATCTTTTGCATACTTTGCCTCATGAACATTTAACACCAGGGTTTTTTTCTCAATGGCAAGTTAATTTCTCCATTAGGATTGTAAATGTTTTCCTGTAACTGCCTTTTACATTTCCAGATATGGGTTCCAAGAGATGGAAATTTCTTTCCACAGAAACTACAAACCACAAATAATGCCAAAAAATATCGAAAATTCAACTCAAACGTTTTCCAATAAAATGCTCATGCGATGACGAGTCGATTGATGTAAAATTGTAATTGGTATATTTAAAACCCAGGCAAAAATTTTGTGATTAAACGAGAGCCATGTAAAGAGACGTCTGCATGCCAGCGCTCAACAGATAGACCAATGGATAATAATAATAATTTATGAAATAAAAGAAAATGATAATGAAATAATTGTTCTGGGTATTGACATAAAATAGCATCCGGTTGTGGAGTTTTGACGTGAACGAATGAGGTTTCCATTTGCCACAACTACCTCCAGGTCATCCTTGAACAAAATGTAGAGTCTGTCAACTACCCTGTCGACTGTGAAATATCCAGTTGACATCCGGCTTGGTTATAACATAAATGAAAACATACATAACATACAAACATACAACCATAAATGAAAATAAAGTGGAGGAGGAAAGTGGAAGGTCTGAAGTTGAGCAAGAGATGATAGAAGTTGAAATAGTAGAGATAAATGGAATGGATGAAGTAGTAAGAAACATAATAGATTAAATAGTCAACTTGATGATAAGTGGTCAACAGAACAACCGTAAGGGGTGGAAGAAGGTGGACAGAAAATTCTGGGTGATTGAACGAGAAAATAAATCAATCAATAAAAGAAATAAAAACCAAACTAATGTAACTAATACAAACAAGTTGATCGACGCTGTGTTTATGCATATAGCTAGAAAAGTTGAGCGGACGGAAATGACATCGTTGGGAAAATTGTTAGAATAAATTGACAATCGCAGGGAAATTTTTACAGGATGATTGTTTGTCTTCTTTCTTTTTCGTTTTTTGCAAGATTTCTTTAACTGGCGTTGTGAGGAAGGCCAGAGCAGAGTATATATATATATATATATTGCAGATTGAGTATAACGCTCCCTTACGAAAGTGTGGTTGAGCACTCTATCTGAGATGGGAACCTGTTGTTATGCAATGCTCACTGCGCATGCGTAGTTTGAGCACTCTGGCAGGATCCCACAATAACTCTTTAACCTGTGTTTGCTCCGGCAACATGGTCAGAGAGTTATGTCTCAGAAGCTCTGTGCTGCACTGATGAGCTCACAAAGGGCGAAACAGTACTGTCTGCAGATTGAGTATATATATATATACACACACATACACACATATATACACACATATATCAGATGGAGTTAAAGTCTATCACTTAGTATTTACCAACGACCTTAAACATTTTGTTAAGGTGGACAAGACAAGAAGTAAACAGCCTTGTTTCTACCGTAAAAGTGTTTAGTAAGGACATCGGAATAGAGTCTTGTGTCAAGAAGTGTGGCATTGCAATGATCATGCAAGGAAAATTGACTGAAAGCAACGGAATAAAACTGCCAGATGGATAGACTATAAAAGAAGTGAACGATGTAGGCTACAAGTAACTTGCAATTTTCAATCAATCTGGGTGTCAGGCCAGAATTCTGGCGTAAGCGGCAGCCATAGCATCCTTCTCTTGGCGGTTCTTCAGACCCTGAGTGACCACAGTGGGTCTCCAACCAGTTGCACTTTCTAACCATGCCAAGCACGTAATTCGTTGTCTTTCCCTTGATCTTTTTTCCTTCTACACGGCCAGTCAGCACAACCTCTTCAAGCCTTTCCTTCCTCATCACATGTCATACAAACCGAATCTGCCTGTTCACGATCGTCTGTAATAAACATCTACTAGTCCCGCCCTTATGCAATTTTAGAACTGCATAAAGTAAAAGAGAGGAAGATGAATGTACTGGCTTAGCCAAAGTACCATAAAAGACTGAAATTGATTATGCAATCAAAATTATATGGAAGAAAAATATCAAAACAACAAACACCATTTTTTGAATAGGATTTTGTCACTGTTGGTATTTTGCTATGCATTAATGAAATATAAATCATAAGCGTTACCTGTCTTTGGTAAAAACATACGAATTCGATTCAATGAATATAAAGAGAAAGCGATAGAGATGAGACTTGATAGTGCTTCATTAATAGAATATCTTGTTGAATTGATAAAAACGACATACTAGGAAATATTGCACATCCCCCAATGCAATCACTGCAAACACTTTGTCTTTAAAGATGCTCTTGCCACTCATAGCGAAGTCTCAAAATCTCTACCAAGATTTTGTATCTTCTTGTTTTCTAAGTTAATTGCTTTTTACAACAAACT